>JZKD02S1717453.1:291182-330782 GCA_000966675.3 Picea glauca
GATTCCCTAAGTCGTTTGGAAGAAGCACTTGAACCTTAGAAAGGGTTTTTTCTACTTCATATACTTCTGATCTTGTGCAATTGAGGACTCATTCTCAATGTGTAAGATGACTCTCAATCTTAGAAAGTGTGATAGGTTGGAAGGGGGTTCCAATTTTGTTCCATTGAACCTTAGGATTCAGTTATTTATGGAGGAAGATAATCTTTGGGAGCATGTTGCAAAATAGATTGCATAACCATCACAATTGGAATATCATCAGAAAAAGGAATCCAAGGTTAAGAGAATCATTCTTGATTCTAAAAGGATCATTTCAACTCTCACATTGTAGATGTCAGGATTACGATTACTGAGCAACAAAAAATAAAAGAAATCAAAATGAATGTGGAAATAAAACAAAAAATAACACAATACAAGAAAGACACCAATATAAGTGGTTCATCAGATATGGGCTACATCCACAAAGAAACATCCTATCCTTCCTTTATTCTATCTATAAAAATGAAGGGATAAAAACTACAACACATGGTTGCAACCTCCTATTCACTCTCTCACACTCTCCTCTCTCAGTCACAATGTTGTCTCTCACCATACACAGTCGCAATACAATTCCCCATAAAAAAGAGGGTTTCATTCTAGGGAAAAAAATGCACCAACATAATTCAACCTAATGTCTCCAAAAACAATTGTTGCCCCCCTTCAACCTCCTAGAAAAAATAGTGGGGGGGGAATCCCCCCCACACCCCCCATCAAGAACTTGGATCCAAATGCGAATGAAACAAGACCTATGAATTAGGAAGATAACCAAGCTACACAACCAATAGTAGAGAAAAAAATGTTTGAAGCTTTCATTGAGTTGTTTAGAAACTCTTATTCTTGTCGTCAGATGCTCTTGTGAAACCATATTTCATCCATTCGTATGAGAAATACAAATATTTTGGTGATATACATGACTAGGATCATTGAGTTGAAAGATCAATTGACCACCACTGGAACAAAAGGAGGAGGATCAGGAGTTGGTGTTCATTGATTTGAATGGACTTGTTCCTTATTAGATGCCTTTTGTTCAATTTTTCTATGCTCGAGATACTTTAACAAAGTTTCATGAGAATCTTTGGGTTGATCTTGTGCAGGAAAAAATCATATCGTGGTCTTATCCAAAGTGACAAAGAGAAGTAGATTTTATTGGTCTCATCAAGAAGATGAAGAGAGGTAGTAAGAAAGGCTACAAGAACAAGGAAGGGTACAGATATAGGAAAGAAGGACTTGAGTAAAGTGATGTGTTTCCAATGTCACGAGATGGGACACTATGCTAGCCAGTGTCCATTGAAGAAGAATGGAAAGGGAGATAAATAGGTTGTAGCTAGGACTATAGTAGGTGTAGAGGAGGACCCCTCCCAATTTAATATTATCTTTTCCATGGATTCATGTTTGTCTTCTACCACTATGTCTAGTGTTGGATGGTATGTGAACCGTTGGAGCTTTGAGATATATAACATATGATAGATCGTTATTCATTAGGTTTTGAGAGAAAAAGGGAGGCATGACTGTGGATCTTGGTGATGATGCTACTTATCCTATGAGAGGAGTTGGATCCATTTCCTTCCAAATCCCTTAAGTTGATGTTCTTGATTTGAGTAATGTTTTGTTTGTTCCTGGGTTGAAGAATCTTCTTTCAGTTTCTTATATGACATATGTGCAATGAAAATTTTCTTTCAAGGGACAACAATGCACCACCAATGGTTGTACTCTAGATAATATGAGGACTTTGGCTAGAGGGATGAAAGAGGGTGGTGTTTAAAGGTTACTTGTTGATCTAGTGGAACTCACACATTCCATACAAAATTTGAATGAGCCTTATAGTTTCAAGGAGGATTGTGAGCATGTAGGAGTTCCCAAATCCTCAATGAGGGTGAGTATATCTTTTAGGAGATATGATAGTCATATTGCATTGGTTTCTTCCATTTGTGAGCCTTCTAGTGGTCTAGAGGAGGATAGGTGTGATACCTTTATGGAGGGTATGATGGGATTGATTCCATTATTGCAAATGATAGGATTATTGTAGAGTACAAGAGAATGGTTGTTGGATTATCTCAAAAAGATGAAGTTGGCCATGATGTTAGGCTTGCTTAAAGATTCCCTCAAGATGAGGGAGATGACTTAGTTCAGGTTATTGTAGTTGTTGGAGGATTTGAGTTGAATGAGAGGGTTTTTCATGCTCACAGGTTGTTGATAACCCCACATGGGATATTACCTTTACCATGATCTTGTTATTTCAGGGTCAAGGATTTGACTTGTGTTAATTTATATATTTGTGAATCTGATAGATGTGATCCACATGTATTGGTCTTGTATGGAGATGTGATTATATTTACAAGATGTTCTAGATGGATCATGATGTGGTTTTTGAAGACTTTGGGCCCATGACGTCGACTTCAAGGATGTTTGGGTTTAGCAAGTCCTTGTGATGTTCCTTAAGATTCATAGGTGGTAATTATTCTTTGTAAGATCGACATTTTTTTATAGCATGGGTGGCATATCCTTTTCCAGAGACAATGGTTGATTTCAAGACTACAACAAGTACATATTTGTAGGTGGTAGGTTTGGTGGAGTTGCAAATAAATTCAACAAGTGTTGGTGAAAACATTGTCCTCATAAAGAGGAGTGTTAGCTAAATTTGAGGTTTCTTCGAAGGTGTTTTTAACGTGTTTGAGGTTGCTTCATGAGATTTGGGGTACATGGTCCTTGATCATCCCTTGGATGGTTAGTGATGGATTTTCATAGTAGATATGGATTTCCCAATGGATATCCTGGGAGGATGGTTAGAGTCATTGGAGGCTTGTAGGAGGAGCATTGAACACACCTTGTGGAACACCCTTGCATTTTGAGCCTTGTTTATGGAAGATAACACATTGAAGCTTGATATATGTAGCCTTGAAGTGTAGCGCTCCACATACGTGAGGCTACATGTGTTATTGTAGGTTTCTTATAAGGTCATGAGCCCACAATGTATTTTTGGTGTCCCTTGCCTCTCATATATATAGAGGAAGGAGAGAGTATTTCTCTCACTCATCATTCATATTCATTCTTGTGTAGAGATGTGATCAAGAGGAGTGTAGTATGTCTTATCTTTCTCTCTTGAATATTCTATTGTACTTGATCTCTCCCTCTCTATATTGGAGTCACTATTGTTTCTTGTGACACCCTTTCTACATGATGTGACTTTCCTAGTTACTATGTTTGAATGAGATGGTAGCATGAGATGATGTCTTGGACTCATTGTCCCCTTCTTGGTTCATTGGGAATTATTTATCATGTTATGCTTGTATGATTGGTGGTAAAAATTTGATGATTCCTTATAATTATTTAATGATGGTTATGTACAATAGTGAAATTCAAGTATTTTTATGTTACGTGTGGATGAATGGCGCTAATGACATGTATATGCATCATGGTGGATATGATATCTTGTTATGATTAATGATGGTGTTGCATATGTATTGGTTTTATTAAGCTAACCTATGATAGGCTGAGACATTTATTATGAACACAAGAATCATATCCAAGGTTATGGCTCATGCTCCAATGAGGAACACCACCTTGATTTGGTGTTAGGAATCCTTTGGGGTGGGAATAGACTTGAAAAACGACCACTAAAGTAAATTGGGATGAAAAAAAGAAAAGGAAATAATTTTTTATTTACTTTTACCTTCCCTAGGACACTTGTAAATTCCCTCATAAACCTAATTTATCCCTAGATGAGTTAGTTGGAAGAAGGGGAAAGAAGTTACACTTGATAACCACTTGAGAGCATTTTAAAAAGGGCAGATATCCTTTGAGAAAGTGATGGACTTACGAAAACATATGGTGATTTATGTATTAAGAAAGTGATAGTGATTCTTAGGAGTGGACCCACCATCATGATTTTATTGTCTATAGGCACTATGGACACCACTTTTGAGGGGATAAAAGTGGTAGTAAGATCCTTGCAAGACAGATGAGGTGCCACTATCAGAGGGATTTCATCGACGAGATATAAAGTGGTAGTAAGACCTTATTGAGTTATTCTTAACATGATTTTCATACCCTGATCCTTATCCTCATTGGGACATAATCCTTGCTTTGCGGGGGGGGAGATTTACCTAAAAAATCATTTGCATTGGTAGAGAGGAAATATTTCCCTAGATACATTCCTCCCACCCCCTTGGCATGAAAATAAGCTGGTAGAAACACCTGCATATATAAAGCTAAGGACCTCGAGTTCTCTATGATATTTTATGTGAGTTTATTATGATGTATTACTTGTATGTATGATTAATGAGAATATGTTGCATTATTTTATAATACTTTACTAGATTATGATATGCTATTGTAATGTCTTTTCTCTGTTTTCCCATGGATTATTGAATTGTAAGCTCAAGGGGGGGGAAATAGTCATATTGCAATGTAACGCCCATATCGTCTATTACAAAGTGGTATCAAAGATAGAGTTTTTGTAATTGGGATCCTCTAGGGAGGTGGAAAGATCAGTTAAACCATTGTTTGCAATGATTTCACATAAAGAACCTATGATACCAAGGTACTTAGGAATGTAGATTGAAAACAATTTCCTTGGTTGTTTTAATTTCCATTTATTATCATTGTTATTTTTATTGTTTGTTAGCTTAGGAATAGGGTTAGTAATTATAGTTATTAATTTATTTTTCTTCCCTGAATTGCATAGTATAGAGTTAGTAATTGTTTATTAGATGCTTTGATTATGAGTAATTCCTAGCTCATCCAATGCTTGAATTTGAATCTAATACCTAAAAATTCATTGACACATTAGTTTAAATTCATTTTCTTTTATTGTGTATAGAAATCAAATAAAAGAGACATAGATCCAAATAGAACTTATGACTCAAGCCTTTGATGCATCCATAAACCCTAGAATAATGCCATCAACTAGTACCCTAAACCTATGACTAATCAAGAGATTAGAATGCATATTTCTTTAAGTATGAACATAATTATATAATATAGATATAGATATAGATATAATGTGTGCATAAAATCATCAGTGAATTGGAACCCTAATTTCCTTTTCTCAAAATTTCATTATATAGAAAATGTAGTCTTTCCTCCCTTTGTTGTTCGAACAACATATTGACATTGTTATTTTCATTTGTAAAAAAAAAATATCAGTTATATTCATTATGAAAAGTAAAAGGAATGCTTTTATTTTTATTTTTTTCAATAATAGGTAGGTATTGCATGGCTCTATTTCATTTACAACTACCTTCATTTCAAAGGAAAATGGAACTATGTTTATTCAAAGAAGTTCAGCACTATCATATATGTATATGGATCACATAAACCTTTTTTTATATGGAATGTGCACCTTGGGAAACCCTCTAGGAACTTCCACTCATTCTGAATATGGTACTTGGGGTAAACTCACTGATTGCAACTTTGTAAATCTAACTTGGAAAGGATGTCGAGTGAGACCCATAATATCCACAAAGGTAGCCATCCCAAGGAATTGACCACCTGACCTCATCCTTGTAATTAATAACACTCAACCACTTGAGCTAACCCAACAAGTTGTGGATCACAAAAACCTATTAATCATTGTTTACAATTAGAAGAAAATTAAACACAGTTGCAAGGGAACCAAGAAGATTGCATCCAAATTAGCATTATAAAAAATCTATACATATGAAAGGATTGTATAATAGTGGTGACCCTTTAATATTGTAGTCCCTACATTGCTTCATATATTGAAAAAAAATGGAAATTGACTCTCATGCTATTAGACCTATGTGGAATATGCATTATAGATACATAAATCAAGGATGGGTACTCACTAGTTCTAATTACAATAAAATGTGAAACAACAAAAAAGGGTGACCCTTTCCATTTGATTGGTCAATTAAATTGTGTGTGATGCACCTACCATTCAACAACTTGACTCAAGATCAATTGACCTCCATCATTCAAAAAATCCCTAAAAAGAACCATCAATTTGTTTTCATCCAGGTCTATGTGAGCCAGAACCATTCCTCCATACCAATCTAGATGAATCTACTTTATGCCAAGATATATGCTTGAAACAAATGGATTACCTCCAAAATTTTTGTGGTTGGAATTTGTACCCATTGTCTCGAGGTCCCCATATATGGTATGCAATGCACAATAGAAAGTCAACCTTGAAACCCACATTTTCCTCTATCTGTGATTTCTTGTTCTATAGTGGTAATTGACAATACATCATGTGAATTCATCATTTAATCATGTGCATCCTTCTATTTTATGCATCGTTTATCATATGCATAGTTTGGACATAAAAATGCATTGCATAATAATTTGAGTAAGCAAATGAAGGGATATTAAGACCAACCCTTCAAATTTGATCATTGATTACATGACACAATATAATAATCTAAAACATATGCACTAAGAGAGAGAGACATTGACATATCCATTGTCTCAAATGAAAGTCTTTATATATCATCATTATTTATCATGTTTAATTTTGATAAGTCTTTTTCACACATTGTTGTACTTGTTGGAATAACAAGAATAGCTTGCCATGATCACATCAAATAGGGAAGGCTTTCAAATAGTTTAGGATCATCTCCACATAGATCCCATGCATCAAATTTATGCTTTTTTGGGTATGATTTATAAATAGTACAAACAAATTCATCCATTCGACCAAAAATATAGTAATAAATAGGAATTGGTACACTCGGTATCACCTCATGGAACTATCATGGTTTTCCATGGAGAAAAGGGGCTATATTAAGTTGTATCTCGAGTGAAATTGATATTATATTTCTGATTGGAACTTGGGAGCATGAAGAATCTAAGGTCTCTAACATTGAAGTGTTTGTATTGTGGTCAACATGGAACAAGAAATTGTCCCGCAGAGGGATTGGAGGCATAGCTTGCTACATAAAAATGAGCATTTATCCTCACATTAAAATTCATAAGAAATACCCTCTCAATCAGTACATATGGATGTATATTTCATATATTAATGCTAAGAATATTTATATAGAAATATGTTACTTCACGCCTATCAATTCTACTTTTATTAGAAAAACAATCTAGATAAGAATTATCCCTACAAAAAATTAGAACAAGATATTTTCAACCTAAGAAAGGAAGGTAGTATCCTCTTGCTAGGAGACTTTAATGTTATAACTGCAACTAATCAAGATAACATTCTAAGAAATTATTCTGACCCTAATTCTCTTTGGCTAGATGAGGACCTTGATTTCACTAACAAGTAAAAAATAAAATATGAAGACYTGACCGAGAATTTATTTAGTGTCGAGCTAATCAAGCTTTATATTWCACAAGATCTAATAATTTGCAATGGTATAATGAAGTGGTCAAATTCTACTYGAATGAGYTGTATCCATGGGTTGGGAAGTAGTGKCATGGACTATGTGATATCAGATATCCCCATWTACAACCAAATAGTAAATTTTGACCTTTTAATGACCTTGATCCTGACTYTGATCATAGACCTTTAGCCCTAACTATAAAAWTTGTGATGCACAAAATCTCCATTAAAGAAAACTATGGTAACCAAAGACACTTACTTTTTAACAAAAATAAAGTTGATATTTTCTTAAAGTACTTAAATAGTGAATTAAATCTCCTATCATATAAGAACAATATTGAAGACTTCTATCACAATTTTATGACAACCCTCTTTACTTCCATTAACAAATTATCGATCAAGGTGTATTTAAAAATAAAAATAAGACATCCAACCCTTGTTATGACAATGAGTGTAAAATTGCTAGGAAATCCATTAGGGATGCCTCTAATGATTCCTTAAAATCATATTTGATAAAAAAAAATAGAAATCCCTAATTAAAAGGAAAAAAATACATTACATAAATAGAAAGCAAGAGAAGCTTCTTCACCTATCAAAGATAGATCCTAATAAATTTTGGAGGTAAATTTTGACTAATAAAACTAAATAAAATAATATAATTCGTGTAAAGGACGGAAACTCCTTTCTCAAAAATATTTATGAATCCCCTATTAATGTGGACAAGATTCCAAATGCTTATATAGAGGATGCAGTTTTTTCTATAGAAGACATAAATTTTGGCATTAAGCAACTCACAAAAGGGAAATATAAGGACATCAAAATATACCAAGCTAAAATATTAAAAAATGGAGGACCTATCATCATCCCCCACATACACAAGTTATTTAATTTAGTAATAAAGCAGGTATTCTCTAAACCATGAACTTAGAGCTTCATTGTTCATGTATTTAAAAGTGGGGATAAAAGTAATCCATTTAATTATAAGATCATTATGATTATCCCCATCTTAGCCAAGCTATACAAAGTTATTGGCTTGAAAGCCATGAAAAAAGAGCTAAAGGCCAAGCCAAATTTAGAGGATATCATTCAAATGTGGACCATCTTGTTACACTTAAAATCATTGTAGAGGATTTTTTAAATAATAAAAGCAATCTCCATTGTTGTTTCATTGATTTAAAAAAAGATTTTGAAACAGTGCCCAGGACTAACCTTTGGAATAGGTTAGAAGATATAAAAGTTTGTTCTCAGTTGAGAGTTGTTGTAGTAAGGCTATATGAGAGTGTTATTTCAAAGCTTAGTAACATTGAGGGTTGGTCGGAAGAAATTATTTGTATTATAGGAGTCAAGAAAGGTTATCCCTTTTCTCCACTCTCTTTGGCATGTACATTGATAAGTTAGAATATTGGTTGGAAGATGTTGGTTGTACTGGCCCAACTCTAGTTGGTATAGTCATCATCCTTATTCTTTATGTTGATTATATTGTTCTTATGGAAAGGAATCCCTATGACCTTAATAAGAATATAAGAATCCTCAAGGACTTTTGCTTTAGTATGGGTATGACTGTGAACACTGACAAAATGAAGGTTATGATAATCAAATCCAAAAATATCACCAATGTCACTTCTGTATATTATAACAATAGATTGGAGGAAGTCCCTTCATACAAATATCTTGGAATTGATATTCATCATAAGCTCAGTTGGAACTATAGTGTTGAGAAAAGGATAAATGGAGGCTGGAAAGTTTATTATGGACTTGAAAACAGGTGTATTTGCAGAAATTTGGCTCTAAGATAATAAAAAACTCATCTTTGATACTCTCGTCACTCCTTTTATCTTATACGGATGTGAAGTTTGGGGATATAGTATCTCTAGAGAAATATATAGAAAATCCAAAAGAATTTTATAACTTATAATCTCAAAATTAAAGGTAATACACCCTATCTATCCTCCTCATAGAAGTGATCCTTTCCTCCATTGAGTGCACAACCATGATTAGGCACTTAATGTACATGGATGAGATAAACAACATGGATGACAAGAGTCTCCCCAAAATTTCTTCAAAATATAGCCAAAACCACTAGTGGCTTAAGCAAGGGTGGCATCAAGACATCAATTATTGGCTAAATCATTGGGGCATACACGAAGATGTCATTTTGTAGAATATTGATAGTATTAAAAATATTATTACATCTGAGAATTTGTGGTGCAACAAAGAATTAGAAGATAAAAGGAAGCTAAGATGCTACAAGGAAGTGGTCAACCCTAATCTAGAAGATCAAAGGTATCTCTCAATTTTGACTAGTGTGAAGACAAAAACCAACATTGTTAAAATCCGAACCAACTCCCATGAGCTACAAAGAAAAAATTGGCGTTGGAAAATTCCAAAAACACCATGGGACACAAGAATATGTCATATTTATGACACTAAGAGGGTTGAATATGAAAATCAATTTATCCTAGAGTGCCCTTCGCATACCCAAATTAGATCACATCTTCAAAATATATGTCACAATACTAACCTTCCTAAACTCCCAAATCAACAAAACAATGGTGATCTTGGAACGTTTATCTCAATGTTTTTTTAGCACAAAAATAAGATTTTAAAGAATTATAAGTAAAATATTACCTTTCTTAAGGTATTATAGACCAATTCTAATCTCAATGGATGTTAATCATCATCATCATCATCATCAATATCCACAAAAAGTGAGTACCCAATAGTAATTTTTTCATGTAAACATTTCAACCATATTTTTGTTTGAGTCTCTATCATCCATTTCTTTGTAATAATGACAAGGACTAAAAAACATAGCAACATTAAATATAGGTAAATTTATGAACCTCCTATTGAGAGATTCAATCACCTTCATAACAAAAAAATTTCCCAAAAGAATACAATCATCTAGTGTCATTGATCTTTGTATCTTTGGAAAAATTTCAAACCTTAATGGATGTAAATGTACCATACTATGTTATCTGCAAATGCAAGAGTTCATCCTCGTGCTTTGATTAAAAAAGAGGATATATGCACTACACATGCCCCAAATATACCTCCTAAAAATTGTTTACAAAGCATGTTAATAGTAACATCTAAAGTAGTGACAATAGAGGTAATGTCAACATAGTCCTCTTGAAACTTCTGATTCAACTTATTTAACTCAATGAGCACATCTGCAAGTAAATGGATGCAAAATTGTACTTGAAATGTTTTTTCCAACTCATATAATTTTTTCTCCCCTAATTATCAATCTTTTAACAAAGCAGACATGAGTTTAACAAGTATTTCCATGACCTTTCCTCTAGAGGGTAGCTTAATATGATGAACTTGTAACACCTCTAACTTAGTGATTTGAAATGATTCCATCGGCTCTTCCAATTCTCCATGTCTTCTAGCGGATTTCCCAAGCTATGAATCAAATGTGTTTGAAAATTTATCAATATATTGCAACTCTAGAAATGAGATGAAGCATCATTTGTTTCTAATGCTTCTCTATGAGCTATGCAATGGATATCTAAGAAATAAGAAGTATCTCCACAAAGATTAGTAGATAAACATTCATGAATACCCCTCATTGAAAATGGCCCATTAGAGCCAAATCCAACTAACTTCATCAAAGATAGATCCATCTTTGCTAAAATAGTTCTCATGGCATCATACATAGATTGAGTTGTCCCATACTTTATTTGAAGAAAGAATATGAGTTTTGTTATACATTGACCTCTTCCTTAATTTGTCAAATATGTAATATAAATAAATAAATGTTTCTCCATATTTCAATCAATACTTTCATCAACTAAAATTGAGTAAAATGGACTATGGAAAATCTCATCTCTCAACTTTTTCCAACATACCTCCTTAGTAACTTGTAGAAACTCTTTTTCAAATGTTGTATTTGTGTATGCAGAGTATTCATCTATTAGAGGCATGTGGGGAGTGCATTTATACCTATTCAAGTAACAAATTGACTTAATACATTTCTAAAGGTAAATCATGTATAGTAACAAAATGCACGTCAGATATCATTTTGGGGATTAGTTGTGTAAAGTCAATAATATATGACCTATATCCATGAGTATTAGTCACAACTCAAAAATAATTCTCATGATTTCAATAGTCCACTTAATGCTCATTACATCGGGTGATGCTCACAAAGGTGAAGAAGTGGGATTGAAACCAACGAAATGAATCGCATAGCATCAATCATCACTCTCGAGACTTGCACCTGGTAACCGGGACTTCCCAAGTGGTCACCCATCCCAAGACTCCTTTGGCTCAAGTGCGTTAATATGTTGCACTATAGAAGCCCCTCGATGAAGTTTCAAAAAGAGTTTTCTAAGATGGAAAAAATTGAACTATTCAAGCAAAGTGTAGTGTCTATCAAACTTCAACAAAAAATACTATAACTAAGACAAAAGAGAAATCATGGAACATAGCTAGAAGACCATCATTCTTCAGGTGCACACTCATTGCCATGGTGCTAGGGATGAGCCAACCACTCTGGGAAAATTACACACTCAACAGGTCGACCATGAGGCGTTAGACCGTGTTGCAAACTAGATAGCATATCAAAGAGTGCCACAATTTTAATTTCCATCTGCTCCTAACGATATTTTTGCTTAGCCATATCCCTATGAAGGTCAAATATAAGTTGCAATTGATCTTCTGAAAAGTGGGTGGATCATGCTTCCATTCACTATGGATAAGTAAGCTTGTGTTGTTGTGGAATGTTGTCATCCTCATTTCCCCTGCACTCCTCAAAGTTAGGGGCTTTATATTGCTCATTCCCATCAAGAGGCCTTTGGGAACCTCCTCATTGATTTGAGGCAACTCTTCCTCTACAATTTCATGACCCTACATTTCCTCCTCGAGGCGAAAACCAAAAAAATTCCCCTCCTCCTCTTGATAATCCATAGATGATTGTGTCGAATTAGAGATACTAGAAGAAGGTGACAAGTATTGGCACCAACTATAAATACTATGAGCAATTCCACTTCCATGGCACAACCTGGCTCTCTCATGAGGCATGTTGCAAGGAAGGGGTAGACTCAAAATAAAAGTAAACATGTGTCTAGAGAAATAAGAGACTGAAAACCACTCAACAGTGAACGAATGGAGCTTCTTTCTACCGGTGAAGGTTGTTGTGGACAAATGAACCCAATGATGACCTTTGCACAAGAAAACCAATGCATTGTCTCGGGCATTAAGAGTTTTCATAACTGTAGCATTAATCTCGATCGAATGAACAGTACCAAAGATGAAAATATGATTCATCACTGTACCCAAAAATGCAAAGGATCGAATGAGATGTATTGCCTAGGTATTAAAACTCGTGGCAACCTCTGGTCTTGGGAAACGTAAATAACACTAGGTGGCTACGTGAGGAACCAAGTGGCAGCTTGTCATGGTCCCAGAGTTAACACCTCATCCGAGGGTAAGAAATATAAATATTATTTATACTTTCATAAACTATTATTTTATAGTAGCCACTAGTAATTACAATATTTGAAATAAATTACAATTAAATTAACAAATTACATATATTTCCTTTAGAAAAAAGGATTTTTAATGGTTTGATTTTACAATTTTGTTGGTAATTGTTTGAGATGTTAATAAATAAGAATATATCGCTGTTTTTTTTTATTCAATTTCAAATGTGTATTAAGTCATCAAAATCATCTCGTATGAATCACACCATCCTTTAGCATGGTTGGATTATGGTTGGATTTTTTGTCCCCACAAGTTTCGATATCACTAAATTGCAACAAATTATAATAACAAGAATCCATTAAATATTTAAACATCTTTACAAGCAAGATTTTCCATATGTAAACCTATATCATGATCATTTAAATTTTAGAATAAACCTCAAAAACATGAAATTAATTTATCCTATAATTATTTATAATAGTGAAAATAGCAATATTCAATAAAAAAAAATTGTGAATCCATTTATTTATTTGGAATTCTTTCTCATAAAATTTTCCTTGGCATTATTACAAACTAATAACATATGCAAAAAGAGAAGAATGGTGGGAAAATGGGAACATCAATCCAAAGGCCAACGTCAAGGGATTTGGGAATACCAAGCCTCTTAAGTGAAAGGATCTTCAATCATTATTATAATTTATAATATAGAAATACAAAATATACAGTAATGCTTTAGAATTAAATATTTCAATTTTTTAATTATAAACCCAGTAATGCTATAGCATTAAATACTTCAATTTTTAATTATAAATCTTAATAAAGAAATAAACTATAGAAGAGCTCAAAAAAATGCATTTGATTGAATTGAATTGATTTGCAGATCAAACGAAGATGAAAAGCTTTGGCAAAAGAAACACTCACTCTAGAAAATCGTAGAATTTGCAAGTTGAATCCTGCAGGAAACGCTGGAGGAAATAGTAGAGAGACGGAGCTTTAAATAGAAGAAGTAGCATGCGGGAAGTTATACATTTATACATGATTTAATACCGTTATAAAGTTATACATTTATACATGATTTAATACAGTTATACATCTTGATTTAATACGTAGCAATACTGTATTGCTACGTATTATCGTATATGAGTGTTCAGTGTAGCAAGTGGATGTATGTGCATTGCTTTATGCAACGTATCATTTGTATGTTATACATATTAAGCACTTTTTCATATGTATATGTTTGTGTTTTGAAAGATTTGATGCTTTTTAACGCATGATAAATCTAGAATTAAGATAGATTAATGTTGGATATTAAATTTTTTTAATTTCTAGTTAATATTAATTTTTTTTTTTTTTGGTTATTAAACACCTTTTCATATGTATATGTATACGCATCACATTTCTAATCTGCATTTCAATGAAAATAGTTTTACATAATGATTAAATAAACTAATGGTAGTTTTACATAATGATTAAATAAACTAATGGATATAAATATATGTAAAATATTATGTAAATAATAGATTATTGTAATGTATATGAGTGTATAAATATCAGCATAGATTTATTTCAACTTATAATCTATGTGTAGAGAAATATCAAATTTCTAGAGATATATTAATTTAAAACATCTTTATTAAATTTAATTTAATAAACATGATTTTATTTAGTTTAACTTATGAATGATAGTTTCAAGTATATATATGATGTGGATTTCATTCTAAAAGTGTACATAAGGAAATGATAACCATGTAATCCATTACAGTCTTGAGTGAATAAAAAGCAATAGCTTATACATTGCATTCTAATAATCAACGTTTTCCACTCATTATGTAAATGATGATGATTTTCTTGGCATACCTTTGACATTTTGTTCTTTTTATGAATTTCAATTTTCATAGTATTTTGGAATTGCTTCTAATCATTTTGTTTAATTTATAGAGGTGTATGCAGATTTGGTTGTTGTGAGATGGTCTTATTGTCATGTTAAATTTAATTTCAAAGAATAACATTTCAATTCATTATGATTGTCGATTTTGTTTAAGTCTAATTTTATTTTAATGTAAGACCTTAATTATTGCAACCATAAATAATAACTTAGTAAAGTTGGGATTTTTTTTATTTGGTTGAATCATCTACATCTTTGTAACTTGCACTTTAGCCAATATCAATTGCTATAGAGTTGGAGTGTTTATTTTGAGAAAAGCAATTAATTTAATTATCAATTTTAATTGCTTTTTAATGTATAACTTATGTTAATTTAATTTCATAGATTAATCATCATTATCTTTTATTTTCATTGTAAATTTTACTTTTTAATTTAGTATAGCTTGATATTATCATGTGATTTTAATTTTGCAATAGATGAATGATATTCTTAACAAAATTTAGAATTTGTTTTTATTGTTAAAATTATTTGCATCAACATACATGCTTTATATGTGTCAGGGAACAAAACATTCTCAAGGATATCCCTTTGTATTGAATTGAGTGCAAAGTTCACACACTCTTGGTGGCATCCCAAGGGAATTGATATATTTAAGGATCAGATAGTGATTGAGTGATAAAGAGATTACACCAGGTGGATATGACAGTTTTGGAGGTACACGATTCTAAGAAAAGGTTTCCAATATTCAAACCCTTTGTTGTTTGGTTGTAATCATGTGAGCTATCAAAGGATCCAAGTTTTATCCTATCTCTAGATGCAATGCAAGTGAGTTGGTACAAAGGTTGAATCAACATCATTAGAAAGTACAAAAACCCTAGGCAAAGTGCATATAGTTGTGTTGTGTGATTAATGGAATTTTGGATTTAATTACCTTTTGACAAGTACATGTTGTGTCAGGCACCAACACCTTCCCTTTTTCTTGTCTCATTGTTCAAAGAGTTAGTTCCTACCAAGAAATAGGGACCCTCCTTTTGTCTTAAGACTATTTCAACTTGTTGAGAAGACTACTCATCTTTTTTTATATTCATCAAAGCCTTCATCATTTTTCACTTGGAAGGTTTCTTTACTTGCATTTTCTTTGGATTCTAGTAATACATGCGAATTAGTGACGAACCCACTAATACATGAAATACCAGCGAGTTTGTGACCAACTCATCGGTACACTAAAAATATAGCATACTTAAGGTTTTCAAGCTTGAGTTGAGTGTATCGGTGTTGGCCCTTGACCAAGCTTTGGAGATCCTTGGTCAGGTTTGACCTATTTTGGGACTTCGAAAGGCTATCGAAGGCGGAGCTCAAGTCGAAGTCGAGATCCTAGGATCTCGACCCCTTGTTTAGGGCTTTTTGGGTTTAGGGCTTATGTAACGGGTATGGGATGTCGGCCCATGGGTTTACCCATGTTTAGGCCCCTTTTTGTAATATATAAATAAGTAGCTAGGCGATGTAAGAAGAGACCTAGTAGAATCAGCTTAGTGCGGATCTAGAGGCTTTGTGCATATTGTATTAAGGCTTGCAGAGCTAAGTGCAAGCGTTTGTAAGTGTTGAGTGCATGAACTGTGTAAAGGATGTGTGCTTTGATCTACTCGGGGAAGGAGGATCTGGCGAGGTGCGCACAGATCTCTTGTCCTATGAGGAGTTGATCTAGAGGCTTTGTGCATGTAAGGAGAATGAAAGAAAATAATAAATACGAAGAAGAGTTGGTGGACGTAGCCTCACACTGGGGTGAACCACGTATATCCTGTGTTATGGTCGCTTTGCACATTATGGTTGTTTTATTGTTCATATGATTAATGCTTAGTGCAATAATGTATGCTTAGATGAATGTGATAGGTTAGTACTCGATAATGTGAATGATTGCTATATTTGACCTACGTTGATGTGCTTAGTGCTTAAATGTCTTAGATCTAGGTGAATTCTACACTGCTATGTTATTAGGGTTTCTCTGCGCTGTAAACAAAGGTTAAATGATAATGAACTATAACTGCTAAGTTCTCTGTTAAGGTGTTACAATCACAGATCTATGTCCCAGCTAAGGTTGTAGACACTGGAGTCTTGCAACCACCCCTACCTCTACCTCGGTTGAGACTTCATTTGCTTCGCAGATGTTGTCGAAAGGGCTGGTAGTTAGGGTTTTGTTGGTGCGTTGTTGAAGCGTTGAACCCTGGGTCTGCCCCTGTGCCAACAAATGGTTCTGTTGTCGGGACTTGAAACTATGATTGCTGGGAACTAAAGAAAAAAGAGAAATCCATGTGCATAGATTTGTTTCCCTAGTGCACAATATTCTACTTGATTTGTGAAGCTCTGTGCTAAGAAGAAAAGTCAGATTTAAAGAAAGAGGTAAGATCTTAAAGCTTTGTGCTCTGATAAAGGTAAGATAAATGGAAATTTCTATTCCGAAAGTATGGATCTAGGTATGTTTGATAAATTTTTTCCTAGTCTGAAAACTAGGGCACAACTAGAAGAAAGAAGAATTGATATGAGTAGATCTGATAGAAATAATGAAAGATATGTTATTCCTATGCATAGAAAGAATTTTTGGACTAACAGGTGGATGCAAGATCCTAGAAATAATTTTTTGCAAGTACATCACTGTGATACCAGTGCACAATACAGGAAAGGTTGGGGATTGTTTAAGAGAAAGAGAGGATTAACTCTTTGTTACAGTTGCAGAAAACTGAGACATCTTGCTAAGGAATGCCCCGCTAGAATACCCAATTGTGTTTGTTGTAAAGTTGTGGACCATGAAGTTTTTGATTTCCCTAGAATGATTTCTAGAATTGAGAAGATGAATATGAGACAAGAAAACCCTGAGGAAGGCCAAGAAACTAAGGATATGATAGAACACTAGAAAGAATTAGAGAATGTATTACTACAAATGAAAGAGACCCTGAATGACCACAGAAATATCAACTTATCAGAGATATTCAAAGAAGAAGAGTGCATAGAAACAAGAATAGGAGACTTCGACATTGATTGTGTTATGGATGAGGAAGCACGGGTGAATATCATGACAGAAAGAACTTGGTAAATTTTTAAAAATCCTGCTATGATTCCTTCATTGGGAGTAATAGGATTGTTTAGAGGAAAGATGATAACCCTATGTGAAAGACTTACCCAGATATCTATGATCACTCATGGAACTTCGATAGAGGAAGAATTTGAGGTCGTTAAGTTTGTTGAGAACAACGCCCCATTCCCAATTTTGTTAGGAAGGACTTGGATTGAGAAAGACCAGATCCGAAGGAAAGAAGAAGAAGAAGCTATAGAACAGAAAAGTAAAGAACTAAGAGATTTCATGACTAGGAGAATAGCGCACTTAATAGCAGAATAGGAGGACAAGTCAAAGAAACTCAGAACTAGGAACCTAGCTGTCCATGTTGAAAGAACACAAGAAGGCTTAAAGAACCTGTCCATGCAGGAGAGTAGAGAACCTACTCTAGAAACCGTAAGGGAGGAAAGATTACCCTCGAAACTTGTGAAAGACCCTTAACAGTGTGAAGTTATTGTGCCAAGAGGAGATAAGAACAAGAATGGAAAAAGGAATCCAGAGACTCGGATCATAGGAAAGAAAACTAGAAAGCTTAGTAAGAAGAAAGCAAATCTAGAGAAATTACAGGAGGGTCCAGAAAGGACTTCGCAGAAGGAAGGTTTATAGAATTGGAACTTCGTCAGAATATCAGAACAATGCAGATTGGCACTTCGCCATGACGAAGAAATATGACCATTGGAGGTGTCCCGTCCGTTAGAACGATGCCCTAGAACGACTAGAAACGTAGTTATTGACGCAATGCTTGCCATTGAACCGTTGGGACCACGTCGTAACAGTTGGAATCACATTGATTGAGGCATTACCGCTCATTGGAGGATTTTGTTACTCCATTTCCTATTTTAGTTCGACGCATGTCCCACCGTGAACAATTTTTCCATTTTTGATTATCAGATCCCACAGAGAACTAGTTGCTTTCGCGCAGTGCTCATTGTGACCTCATCGTAGATCTGATTTCCTTGAGCATTTGTCCACCGACATGAACCGTCTGAATACGAGTGTGTATGTCAGATGAATTTAGCATAGTCGAGCATTCTATAACAAAGATACTCATTGACCTCATGGCTGAGAGGGTCATCTCCGCAGGAATGCAGGCTTCCTTGACATGAGGGGCGCAAGCATTACCATCGACTGCTCATGGATCTGGACCATCATGAGATGCGACCGAGAAACGAACCAAACATAGTGATGATTTAGCGAATGTGAAGCTCATCCCATCAATCCTTCCCAACTACATCCCTCCTCTAGCTGGTGCGGTGATTCGTGACAGTTTCCTGAGGGACTTCGACTACACTCTGATTACTGCGTACCTCCCAAAGGGGATACGTGCAACCAAACAACAGTTGGAGAGGATTCTAACGTTGAAGATCAACGACTTCAACTTGGGATATCGCAAGAACTTTAGCATGCTCACACCACATAAGTATTTGACCAAGTCAAAGGGGAAGAAGTCAAAGATCATCCACCAGCCCTGGACCATGAACATCACGAGGTCCACGATATTCAACGTGATGAAGATACCACATTTCGGAAGACGTCAAGAGGTTAACGCGTGCATTAAGCTCCTTCTTTCGTGCTTCCATGGAGGTTACCTGTGGCTGGATAGGCACATTATAGTATATCTGACACTGATCCATAGGATCATCGAATTAAGCATGCAAGGACCAGACCCACAAGACTTCCACCTAGGGAAGGCTGTAGACAGTGCCCTGGTGCAAAAAATCAAAGACACTTATGGCGATGTAGAAAAAGATAAGTGGGGCTACAAGGTAGCCTCCATTCAGGATGGTGCAGTGCGCCTAGCCTGCGAGTTGATCACTGGTAAGATAGTAAGGAAGAAAAGACCCACGCAGGTTACTGGATTTATAGTAGACCTCGCAGGAAAATGTGTTGAGGGGCTGCAAATGAACTGGGTGAGCTACTTCGTCAACCATTTAGAACAAGATTTTCGTGACGCTTAGGATCAGGGAAATGAATTCCATTTCAGTTGGTTGTTGATCCTCATCACGTTCATTGCTTGAGAGATACTGGAAGGTGTGACCTTCCCTGAAATAGAGCCATCCAAACCCTTAGCTGATAATTTCACCATGCTCTGGTATTCGAGTGACATGGCTAAAAAATGGAAGTCAAACATGGTGTTTCACACCTATTACCTACAGTTGAAGAGGGATATTGAGTCCTTCCCTCGCATGACACTGAGTACACTGGATCGGTTCAGGCCAATTGTGAAGTTCCATGCATATAGACATTTTATTTATATCACTGCGCACAGAGATGAGCATAAAGAAGAACTTCAATCCTACTACAAGCTCAAGGAGGAGGACATGGAAGAAATAATTAAGGAATGGCCTATAGATCTCCTTATACCAGTCGAACAGACAGAACTGTCCGACCCCGACCTCATCGGAAGTCATGTGGTCACTCGCGAAGAGTACGATGCACTTAGCAGTAGCAGAAGGAAGAAAAAGAAAGAAGAGGTGCAAGAAATGAACATCACATCAGAATAAATTGCAGAGGATTCACCTGGAAAAGGAGGAGATGACGAAGTACATCAAGAAGAGGGAGGGGAGAAAGACAAACAAAAACTGGGCAAAGTGACACCACCTAGAGACCCCCTTCCAGAGACTGAGATTTCCAGGAAAGGAAAGGTTTCTCCATAGAAACCTTCAGCTAGAAAGAAGAGTTGTGTGAACAGATTGAAGACACAAAATTTTCTCACAGTCGATGAATTTGTTTTCATTATCGCAACAGTATCAGATGCCTCAGAAGAGATTTTGCAGAAAAATGAAGAAAAACAAGAAACCATGTATGATTGCATTGAAGCAGAGTTGAAAGGGGTACAAAAGGCCCTTTATTCAATCCACACAGTATCTACTGCGCCACTTCCATCAATGGAAACAGAGTTGGGAGATGAACCTACCCAGCTACATAGAATAGCAGATGTGACAAAGGCTCACCTTTGTCGGGCCCAGGAGGAAAAAGAAACAAACCATAGAATCATTAACAAAAGAAAAAGAGGAAGTGATAGAGAAACTTCGAGTTGTGTAGCAAGAAAAATATGAACTCTGGGTGAAGTACGCAGAGGAGAGAGCGCAGATCCAGCGAGAGAAAGAACAACTTATCACGGAGCAGGTTGGGGTGAAAGAAGCAGTCAAAAGAGAACTTCTCTCTGTGATAGGCTTAGAGGCAAATGCAGAAGACCCAGTGGAGCATCAAGTAGCACAACTTCAATAGAGAATAGTAGACCTAGAGCTACAAACAATTCCAAGCACTCCATAGGATGTGCGAGACCAAAGTGAAGCCACTGCCTAGAGCGTATTTGAGAGGATCAGAGAATTAGCCTTGGAATGTAAACAACTTAGTAATAGAAGTGCATAGACTTATGAGAGACTTACTGAAGACACTAGAGTCATAGCTCTAGGAGGCAAAGTAGCAAGCAACGACAATACAGGCGCAGTTGAAGCTCCTGTCAGTAGTGGAGAGGATGAAGTGATCCCAGGAACATCACACTGCTCAATAGCAGGTCCACATCATACAGGGCACAGTCATGGAAGTCACTCAGAGGCTCCAACTAGTCTAGGATGAAGTTTTCCAACTGTTCAAAGAGATTGAAGGCCGAGGAGAAGAACTAGAACAAGTAGTCACTGCAGTTGAACAATGCTTAGAGGGACTTTTCAACGAGGCAGTTATTTAGGAGTTCATTGAGCAGGAGTCCTTGGCGCAGCAGTAGGTTGAATCAACTCGAGCCAAGATTGAGGCGTTTGAGGTAGAGTTACCCATATCAAAGTGACTCAGGACGAGTCACAGGTGAGTGTTGGGGGTGTGTTGGCCCTTGACCAAGCTTTGGAGATCCTTGGTCAGTTTTGATCTATTTTGGGACTTCGACAGGCTGTCAAAGTCAGAGCAGAAGTCGAAGTGGAGATCGTGGGATCACGACCCCTTATTTAGGGATTTTTGGATTTAGGGTTTATGTAATGGGTATGGGATGTTGTCCCATGGGTTTACCCATGTTTAGGACCCTTTTTGTAACATATAAATAAGTATCTAGGCGATGTAAGAAGAGACCTAGTAGAATCGGCTTAGTGCAGATCTAGAGGCTTTGTGCATCTTGTATTAAGGCTTGTAGAGCTAAGTGAAAGTGTTTGTAAGTGCTGAGTGCATGAACTGTGTATAGGCTCTGTGCTTTGATCTACTCAGGGAAGGAGGATCTGGAAAGGTGCGTGTAGATCTCTTATCCTATGCGGAGTTGATCTGGAGGCTTTGTGCATGTAAGGAGATTGACAGAAGATAATAAAGACAAAGAAGAGTTGGTGGACGTAGCCCCACATTGGGGTGAACCACGTATATCTTGTGTTATGGTCGCTTTGTGCATTATGGTTGTTTTTTTGTTCATATGATTAATGCTTAGTGTAATAATGTATGCTTAGATGAATGTGATAGCTTAGTACTGGATAATGTGAATGATTGCTAGATCTAACCTACATTGATGTGATTAGTGATTAAATGTGTTATATCTAGGTGAATTATGCGTTGCTCTGTTATTAGGGTTTCTTTGCGCTGTAAACAAAGGTTAAATGATAATGAACTATAACTGCTAAGTTCTCTTTTAAGGTGTTACAATCACAGATTTGTGTCCCATATAAGGTTCCAGACACTGGAGTCCTGCATCCACCCCTTCCTCTACCTCGAGTGAGACTTCATCTGCTTCACAAGTGTTGCAAAAAGGGTCGGTAGTTAGGTTTTTGTTGGTGTGTTGTTGAAGCGTTGAACCTTGGGTCTACCCCTATGCCAACAACCAACGAATTTGTGTTAAACTTTGTCAATACACCAACTACCTTCCAACTAACTTGATCGGTGTACCAGAGATGTTAATACAATCATCCTCTACACAGAAGGTTTTGTACCAGTGAAGTTCCCACTAATGTCACCAACACCTTAACCTTATCACCAACGAATTTCATGTCACCAATGTTGGTACACTGGGGATGTTCACATGATTGTCCCTGACACATAAAATCATATCGATTTACTTCCCAACATCTTCGTTGATACATGGTGTATCATCAAGGTCCATCTCATCTTCATCAATATATCACATGTCAGAAAAGTTCCTTGATCTAGGAGGATCCAGAATGCTCAAAAAATTGTCTTCTCAAATTCTAATGAAAATGGGTTCATTGTGTAGAGCTCAATGAGAGCTTTCCAACAACGTGTGAATCACCTCAAACAAACATCGTATGAGTAAGTTATGGTCATTTGAAGTTTTCAAGAAAAACGTAAAATGGGGGTGCCATGTGGCAGGCCCACAGGTTGAAACATGGCCATCCATACAACTAAGTTGGCACAGGATGATGTCATCATGATGGCATGGCAGCAGAAGAGGATGCCATGTGTCACTCAGATTTGGCATTTTTGGCACCCAGTTGGACCAATAAAAAAGTGCCACATGTCATTCGTACGATGACGTGACAAGTACAGTTGGAAATGGTGTGGCAGATCCATATAGGTACAATCAAGTGGTGATGTGGCAGACAGTTGGTAGTTGATGCAGGCGTTGACTGTGCAACAGGTGGACCAACCAGAGAGTGACTTGTGGCACTTTTTGATTGGCTAATAATGGTTAAAGAGAATAAAGTTTGTTGGGTCGAATGGAAATTGAACCCATGACCACTAGGAGAATATTCCAAGGGATATTCAAATGACTTAGGTGTTGGAATACTATGAGGGGGGGTGAATCAATATGAGCACAATTAGTACTTTTAATCACAATATAAAACCTCTAATATATATCATGAGCATTCAATATATCATCAACACCATAATTCAATGCATAGACATCACATAAACACAGTACACTAGAATTTTACATGGAAACCCAATGCAGGAAAAAACCACCAAATGTTTTTCTTATTTATCAAAGAGTACATTCATTAGAATCCCCAACTTCCTATTTCTCCAGCTACAACTGGAAGGAGACTCCAACCCCCTATTTACAAGATGCAACCTTAAGGAAGCTCTAACTCCCTAATTTATTGGCTCCAACCGAAAGGAGGCTACAACCCCCTTTCCTTGCCCCATCCAACCACCCTCAAATATAAATGTAGACTAATATGTCACTAACTATGTCACTAATAGCTTGTTTTTTTGTTGTTTCTAATACTTCTATTGTTGCTATTGATTTCGATATCTCATCAAGACTGTAACTACACATACCTCATACCAAGATCCACAAGAGAATTCTCCAAATCAAATTCTTATGAATCAATAACACATATTTGTTCATGACTTATTCAGAATACTCACCCTAACATACATAGGAAAACATACCTTCAACATGTAGCTGACCTGAGTTTTAGATACCTGATCTTCAACAACTTTTCTTCACAGGTTCGTGACCCTTACATTGTCTACTCATGGATGTATGCGCTTTTCCCTACTGAAGCTTGTGGATGTATGCACTTTTCATCATGAAACTCACAGATTTACACAAGGAACCTGGATCTGTAACTTCTTCTCCATATGCTCGGCTCTTGCAAACTTCTTCCCTCACTAGAATTTGTTGACTTTGACTTATCATCTTTAGATCTTCTAATAGTATTCACAGAAGCGATTTTCCAATTAACTCTTCTCTTTGTTTTAATGAGGATATCATGTTGACATGTAACTCACATAGGATCTTATGAGGACATGCAACGCACATAGGATCTCATGATGACATGCAACTCACATAGTATCTTATGAGGACATGCAACGCACATAGGATCTCATGATGACATGCAACTCACATGCAACTTGTTAATTTTTGTTTATAGTTACTTTAACATGCAACTGACATGCATCTTGTTAACTTCTATTTACAACTACTTTACCTTAACATGCAACTTGTTAACTTCTTGTTCAAGGGACATAGGATCTCATGATGACATGCAACTCACATGCAACTTGTTAACTTCTGTTTACAGTTACTTTAACATTCAATTGACATGCAACTTGTTAACTTCTTGCTCAAGGGTTGACATCAATGACAACCAATATTTCAACAATTCAATGAAAACCAATATTTCAACAACTGATCTTTCAACAATTAATATTTCAACATTAGGAATATGCTCCTACCATTGCACCATGATGATTGCTTGTTATAAAAAACAAAGAATATATTATTCAAGTTGTAACCAAGCAAATCGGGTATATAGGGGGTCGGTTAGGTTGACTTACCCTATATAAACCTAGCTCTGGATTGTTATCCCCTATCCTAGGGATAACTAAGTAGATTATGTCTCAGGGCCCATAGGTCCTAGACATGGAGTACCGAGAGCCATATGACTAAAGCTTGGCCCTAGAGGGCCCATATTTTCTTCAGTGCTTCCTATCTATCAATAGCATCAACATCCATCCCATCATCCTGGTTCTGAAGTAGCAGTGGGTCTTGCTCCATGAGGTAATGAGTTTGGGTATCATGGTATATGTCACTATGATTATCAAAACATTTGAATATGTGCACTGAATTATCTTTCGTTTCATGACATTTTCTTAGAAATTATGCTCTTTAACTTGTCCATACCTAGGGGGGATGACAAAGTTCCCTAGTAAGTTGGTTCCCTTGGGGATGATTTTCCACTGGGTGGGTCTATGAAAGGTCATCGTCCATTCCTTCCATACTTACCACTTTTCATCATCTCCCTCATCTTTCCCCTACATTGGTTCGGGTATTGGGTTTGCCAAGATAGTAAGGGTTGTACCTTTCCTTGTGGGAAGAAGGGGCTAAAGGACCAGAGGGTAAAAGTAGCTGGAAAAAGTTAAAAGCCAAGATGAAACTTTGATATGCTTCACCCAGGGATTCTCGAGAAATCAATAAAAGGCTTCTCAATAAGAAAAGGGGAACCGTAAAATAAAATAAAACCCAAGATATAGTTGTTGGATAGGAGGTCTTATCATGATCTGGCCTATTAGGTCCATGGGCATGTAGCAATATGACACTTCCATCCATCTGGTCACCAAAACAGGGTAGTGTCTCTTGGTGGCATAGCCAAGAGAAAGGGGGTCTCATCACAAGCCAACCTTCTCATCTCTGTGAAATGCTTGTGGGTAATGCTGTCACCATTGGTCACCATGCCAGGACAATGTCCTCTAGCTATTCTCTTGAAAGAAAAAAGTGTTAATGTTTTATGCCATTATTATAGTTCTTTTCATTTCATAAGATAAGAGCATAATAAGAACAAGATCACTGAGAAATACACATCCACAATAGACACAACATTTATTCTGGGAAACCTTTTAGGGGAAGAAAACCCAACAAAAGTTCCTTATCATAAATAGCTTATCAAATGTTCAAGATATAACTCAACCAATATAGAAAATCCTCTTCCAAGAGATGCGCCACCCTTCTTCTCTTCTCACCAACTTGAAATTGCAGCTTGCCTCATAAGAGAATGGGCAAGTGAAGTGTGTGTTAGAAGTGAGGCGCTAGCCTCTTATTTATATTAATCTGGCACGTGTGAAGAGTCACCATATGGAAGGGCCGACCTCTCACACTGGGTGGGTAAATCCACCTTTAATTAAATCTAGCCCTTTCATTATAACTGCTGGGGCCGACTTCTTATTCTGCACATTGTAATTGTCCAATGACCAATCCTCAAAAGGGGATTTGGTCCTTATACAATTACCGACTTGATTAATCCTCAATGGGGATTAATCTAATAATAAAAAAAATAATAATGACATGATTAATCCACAACGAGGATTTAATCCAATAACAAAATAATAAGAATGCCCTTCGCAGTTACATTATTTCAAGATTCCCCCTTAACAAGAAGGGTATTCTTCATCAGTCTTCATCAGCATCAGGCGAGAGAGGTTTGCATCATCGGTGGCATCTCGAGGATTAAATAAACTAATGGATATAAATATAAATGATTAAATAACATAATGATTAAATAAACTAATGGATATAAATATATGTAAAATATTATGTAAATAATAAATTATTGTAATGTATATGAGTGTATAAATATCAGCATAGATTTATTTCAACTTATGATCTATGTGTAGAGAAATATCAAATTTCCAGAGATATATTGATTTAAAACATCTTTATTAAATTTAATTTAATAAACATGATTTTATTTAGTTTAACTTATGAATGATAGTTTCAAGTATATATGTGATGTGAATTTCATTCTAAATGTGTACATAAGGAAATGATAGCCATGGAATCCATTACAGTCTTGAGTAAATAAAAAGCAATAACTTATACATTGCATTCTAATAATCAAATTTTTCCACTCATTATGTAAATGATGATGATTTTCTTGGCATAGCTTTGACATTTTGTTCTTTTCTATGAATTTCAATTTTCATAGTATTTTGGAATTGCTTCTAATCATTTTGTTTAATTTATAAAGGTGTATGCAGATTTGGTTGTTGTGAGATGGTCTTATTGTCATGTTAAATTTAATTTCAAAGAATAACATTTCAATTCATTATGATTGTCAATTTTGTTTAAGTCTAACTTTATTTTAATGTAAGACCTTAATTATTGCAACCATAAATAATAACTTAGTAAAGTTGGGATTTTTTTTATTTGGTTGAATCATCTACATCTTTTTAACTTGCACTTTAGCCAATATCAATTGCTATAGAGTTGGAGTGTTTATTGTGAGAAAAGCAATTAATTTAATTATCAATTTTAATTACTTCTTAATGTATAACTTATGTTAATTTAATTTCATAGATTAATCATTATTATCTTTTATTTTCATTGTAAATTTTACTTTTTAATTTAGTTTAGCTTGATATTATCATGTGATTTTAATTTTGCAATAGATGAATGATAGTCTTAACAAAATTTAGAATTTGTTTTTATTGTTAAAATTATTTGCATCAACATACATGCTCTATATGTGTCAGGGAACAAAACATTCTCAAGGATATCCCTTTGTATTGAATTGAGTACAAAGTTCACACACTCTTGGTGGCATCCCAAGGGAATTGATATATTTAAGGATCAGATAGTGATTGAGTGATAAAGAGACTACACCAGGTGGATATGACAGTTTTTGAGGTACACGATTCTAAGAAAAGGTTTCCAATATTCAAACCCTTTGTTGTTTGGTCGTAATTATGTGAGCTATCAAAGGATCCAAGTTTTATCCTATCTCTAGATGCAATGCAAGTGATTCGGTACAAAGGTTGAATCGACATCATTAGAAAGTACGAAAACCCTAGGCAAAGTGCGTACAATTGTGTTGTGTGATTAATGGAATTTTGGATTTAATTACCTTTTGACAAGTACATGTTGTGTCAGGCACCAACACCTTCCCTTTTTCTTGTCTCATTGTTCAAAGAGTCAGTTCCTACCAAGAAATAGGGACCCTCCTTTTGTCTTAAGACTATTTCAACTTGTTGAGAAGACTACTCATCTTTTTTTATATTCATCAAAGCCTTCATCATTTTTCACTTGGAAGGTTTCTTTACTTGCATTTTCTTTGGATTCTAGTAATACATGCGAATTAGTGACGAACCCACTAATACATGAAATACCAGCGAGTTTGTGACCAACTCATCGGTACACTAAAAATATAGCATACTTAAGGTTTTCAAGCTTGAGTTGAGTGTATCGGTGTTGGCCCTTGACCAAGCTTTGGAGATCCTTGGTCAGGTTTGACCTATTTTGGGACTTCGAAAGGCTATCGAAGGCGGAGCTCAAGTCGAAGTCGAGATCCTAGGATCTCGACCCCTTGTTTAGGGCTTTTTGGGTTTAGGGCTTATGTAACGGGTATGGGATGTCGGCCCATGGGTTTACCCATGTTTAGGCCCCTTTTTGTAATATATAAATAAGTAGCTAGGCGATGTAAGAAGAGACCTAGTAGAATCAGCTTAGTGCGGATCTAGAGGCTTTGTGCATATTGTATTAAGGCTTGCAGAGCTAAGTGCAAGCGTTTGTAAGTGTTGAGTGCATGAACTGTGTAAAGGATGTGTGCTTTGATCTACTCGGGGAAGGAGGATCTGGCGAGGTGCGCACAGATCTCTTGTCCTATGAGGAGTTGATCTAGAGGCTTTGTGCATGTAAGGAGAATGAAAGAAAATAATAAATACGAAGAAGAGTTGGTGGACGTAGCCTCACACTGGGGTGAACCACGTATATCCTGTGTTATGGTCGCTTTGCACATTATGGTTGTTTTATTGTTCATATGATTAATGCTTAGTGCAATAATGTATGCTTAGATGAATGTGATAGGTTAGTACTCGATAATGTGAATGATTGCTATATTTGACCTACGTTGATGTGCTTAGTGCTTAAATGTCTTAGATCTAGGTGAATTCTACACTGCTATGTTATTAGGGTTTCTCTGCGCTGTAAACAAAGGTTAAATGATAATGAACTATAACTGCTAAGTTCTCTGTTAAGGTGTTACAATCACAGATCTATGTCCCAGCTAAGGTTGTAGACACTGGAGTCTTGCAACCACCCCTACCTCTACCTCGGTTGAGACTTCATTTGCTTCGCAGATGTTGTCGAAAGGGCTGGTAGTTAGGGTTTTGTTGGTGCGTTGTTGAAGCGTTGAACCCTGGGTCTGCCCCTGTGCCAACAAATGGTTCTGTTGTCGGGACTTGAAACTATGATTGCTGGGAACTAAAGAAAAAAGAGAAATCCATGTGCATAGATTTGTTTCCCTAGTGCACAATATTCTACTTGATTTGTGAAGCTCTGTGCTAAGAAGAAAAGTCAGATTTAAAGAAAGAGGTAAGATCTTAAAGCTTTGTGCTCTGATAAAGGTAAGATAAATGGAAATTTCTATTCCGAAAGTATGGATCTAGGTATGTTTGATAAATTTTTTCCTAGTCTGAAAACTAGGGCACAACTAGAAGAAAGAAGAATTGATATGAGTAGATCTGATAGAAATAATGAAAGATATGTTATTCCTATGCATAGAAAGAATTTTTGGACTAACAGGTGGATGCAAGATCCAAGAAATAATTTTTTGCAAGTACCTCACTGTGATACCAGTGCACAATACAGGAAAGGTTGGGGATCGTTTAAGAGAAAGAGAGGATTAACTCTTTGTTACAGTCGCAGAAAACCGGGACATCTTGCTAAGGAATGCCCTGCTAGAAGACCCAATTGTCTTTGTTGTAACGTTGTGGACCATGAAGTTTTGGATTTCCCTAAAATGATTTCTAGAATTGAGAAGATGAATATGAGACAAAAAACCCTGAGGAAGTCCAAGAAACTATGGATATGATAGAACACCAGAAAGAATTAGAGAATGTATTACTACAAATGAAAGAGACCCTGAATGACCACAGAAATATCAACTTATCAGATATATTCAAAGAAAAAGAGTGCATAGAAACAAGAATAGGAGACTTCGACATTGATTGTGTTATGGATGAGGAAGCATGGGTGAATATCATGACAGAAAGAACTTGGTAAATTTTTGAAAATCCTAATATGATTCCTTCATTGGGAGTAATAGGATTGTTTAGAGGAAAGATGATAACCCTATGTGAAAGACTTACCCAGATATCTATGATCACTCATGGAACTTCGACAGAGGAAGAATTTGAGGTCGTTAAGTTTGTTGAGAACAACACCCCATTCCCAATTTTGTTAGGAAGGACTTGGATTGAGAAAGACCAGATCCGAAGGAAAGAAGAAGAAGAATCTATAGAACAGAAAAGGAAAGAACTAAGAGATTTCATGAATAGGAGAATAGTGCACTTAATAGCAGAATAGGAGGACAAGTCAAAGAAACTCAGAACCAGGAACCTAGCTATCCATGTTGAAAGAACGCAAGAAGGCTTAAAGAACCTGTCCATGCAGGAGAGTAGAGAACCTACTCTAGAAACCGTAAGGGAGGAAATATTACCCTTGAAACCTATGAAAGACCCTCAATAGTGCGAAGTTATTGTGCCAATAGGAGATAAGAACAAGAATGGAAAAAGGAATCCAGAGACTCGGATCACAGGAAAGAAAACTAGAAAGATTAGTAAGAAGAAAGCAAATCTAGAGAAATTATAGGAGGGTCCAGAAAGGACTTCGCAGAAGGAAGGTTTACAGAATTGGAACTTCATCAGAATATCAAAACAATGCAGATTGGCACTTTGCCATGACGAAGCAATATGACCATTGGAGGCGTCCCGTTCGTTAGAATAATGCCCCAAAACAGCTAGAAACACAGTTATTGACGCAATGCTTGCCATTGAAGCGTTGGGACCACGTCGTAACAGTTGGAATCACATTGATTGAAGCATTACCACTCATTGGAGGATTCTGTTACTCCATTTCCTATTTTAGTCCGACGCATGTCCCACCGTAAACAATTTTTCCATTTTTGATTATCAGATCCCACAGAGAACTAGTTGCTTTCACGCAGTGCTCATTGTGACCTCATCATAGATCTGATTTCCTTGAGCATTTGTCCACCGACATGAACCGTCTGAATACGAATGTGTATGTCAGATGAATTTAGCACAGTCGATCATTCTATAACAAAGATACTCATTGACCTCATGGCTGAGAGGGTCATCTCCGCAGGAATGCAAGCTTCCTTAACACGAGGAGTGCAAGCATTACCATCGACTGCTCATGGATCTGGACCATCATGAGTTGCGACCGAGAAACGAACCAAACATAGTGATGATTTAGTGAATGTGAAGCTCATCCCATCAATCCTTCCCAACTACATCCCTCATCTGGCTGGTGCGGTGATTCATGACAGTGTCCCGAGGGACTTCGACTACACCCTGATTACTGCGTACCTCCCAAAGGAGATACGTGCAACCAAACCACAGTTGGAGAGGATTCTAACATTGAAGATCAACGACTTCAACTTGGGATATCGCAAGAACTTTAGCATGCTCACACCACATAGGTATTTGACCAAGTCAAAGGGGAAGAAGTCAAAGATCATCCACCAGCCCTGGACCATGAACATCACGGGGTCCACGATATTCAACGTGATGAAGATACCACATTTCAGAAGACGTAAAGAGGTTAAAGCGTGCGTTAAGCTCCTTCTTTCGTGTTTCCATGGAGGTTACCTATGGATAGATAGGCACATTACAGTATATCCGACACTGATCCATAGGATCACCGAATTAATCATGCAAGGACCAGACCCACAAGACTTCCACCTAGGGAAGGCTGCAGACAGTGCCCTGGCGCAAAAAATCAGAGACACTTATGGCAATGTAGAAAAAGAGAAGCGGGGCTACAAGGTAGCCTCCATTCAGGATGGTACAGTGCACCTAGCCTGCTAGTTGATCACTGGTAAGCTAGTAAGGAAGAACAAACCCACGCAGGTTACTGGATTTATAGTAGACCTCGCAGGAAAATGCGTTGAGGGGATGCAAATGAACTGGGCGAGCTACCTCATCAACCAGTTAGAATAGGATTGTCGTGATGCTTAGGATAAGGGAAATGAATTCCATTTCAGCTAGTTGTTGATCCTCATCACGTTCATTGCTTGAGAGATACCGAAAGGTGTGACCTTCCCTGAAATAGAGCCATCCAAACCCTTAGCCGATAATTTCACCATGCTCTGGTATTCGAGCGACATGGCTAAACAATGGAAGTCAAACGTGGTGTTTCACACTATTACCTACAGTTGAAGAGGGCTATTGAGTCCTTCCCTCGCATGACACTGAGTACACTGAATCGGTTCAGGCCAATTGTGAAGCTCCACGCATATAGACATTTTATTTATATCACTGCGCACAGAGATGAGCATAAAGAAGAACTTCAATCCTACTACTAGCTCAAGGAGGAGGACATGGAAGAAATAATTAAGGAATGGCCTATAGATCTCCTTATACCAGTCGACCAGACAGAATTGTCCGGCCCCGACCTCATCGGAAGTCATGTGGTCACTCGCGAAGAGTACGATGCACTTAGTAGTAGCAGAAGGAAGAAAAAGAAAGAAGAGGTGCAAGAAATGAACATCACATCAAAAGAAATTGTAGAGGATTCACCTAGCAAAGGAGGAGATGACGAAGTACATCAAGAAGAGGGAGGGGAGAAAGACAAACAGAAACTGGGCAAAGTGACACCACTTAGAGACCCCCTTCCAGAGACTGAGATTTCCAGGAAAGGAAAGGTTTCTCTGTAGAAACCTTCAGCTAGAAAGAAGAGTTGTGTGAATAGATCGAAGACACAGAATTTTCTCATGGTCGATGAATTTGTTTTCATTATCGCAACAGTATCAGATGCCTCAGAAGAGATTTTGCAGAAAAATGAAGAAAAACAAGAAACCATGTATGATTGCATTGAAGCAGAGTTGAAAGGGGTACAAAAGGCCCTTTATTCAATCCACACAGTATCTACTGCGCCACTTCCATCAATGGAAACAGAGTTGGGAGATGAACCTACCCAGCTACATAGAATAGCAGATGTGACAAAGGCTCACCTTTGTCGGGCCCAGGAGGAAAAAGAAACAAACCATAGAATCATTAACAAAAGAAAAAGAGGAAGTGATAGAGAAACTTCGAGTTGTGTAGCAAGAAAAATATGAACTCTGGGTGAAGTACGCAGAGGAGAGAGCGCAGATCCAGCGAGAGAAAGAACAACTTATCACGGAGCAGGTTGGGGTGAAAGAAGCAGTCAAAAGAGAACTTCTCTCTGTGATAGGCTTAGAGGCAAATGCAGAAGACCCAGTGGAGCATCAAGTAGCACAACTTCAATAGAGAATAGTAGACCTAGAGCTACAAACAATTCCAAGCACTCCATAGGATGTGCGAGACCAAAGTGAAGCCACTGCCTAGAGCGTATTTGAGAGGATCAGAGAATTAGCCTTGGAATGTAAACAACTTAGTAATAGAAGTGCATAGACTTATGAGAGACTTACTGAAGACACTAGAGTCATAGCTCTAGGAGGCAAAGTAGCAAGCAACGACAATACAGGCGCAGTTGAAGCTCCTGTCAGTAGTGGAGAGGATGAAGTGATCCCAGGAACATCACACTGCTCAATAGCAGGTCCACATCATACAGGGCACAGTCATGGAAGTCACTCAGAGGCTCCAACTAGTCTAGGATGAAGTTTTCCAACTGTTCAAAGAGATTGAAGGCCGAGGAGAAGAACTAGAACAAGTAGTCACTGCAGTTGAACAATGCTTAGAGGGACTTTTCAACGAGGCAGTTATTTAGGAGTTCATTGAGCAGGAGTCCTTGGCGCAGCAGTAGGTTGAATCAACTCGAGCCAAGATTGAGGCGTTTGAGGTAGAGTTACCCATATCAAAGTGACTCAGGACGAGTCACAGGTGAGTGTTGGGGGTGTGTTGGCCCTTGACCAAGCTTTGGAGATCCTTGGTCAGTTTTGATCTATTTTGGGACTTCGACAGGCTGTCAAAGTCAGAGCAGAAGTCGAAGTGGAGATCGTGGGATCACGACCCCTTATTTAGGGATTTTTGGATTTAGGGTTTATGTAATGGGTATGGGATGTTGTCCCATGGGTTTACCCATGTTTAGGACCCTTTTTGTAACATATAAATAAGTATCTAGGCGATGTAAGAAGAGACCTAGTAGAATCGGCTTAGTGCAGATCTAGAGGCTTTGTGCATCTTGTATTAAGGCTTGTAGAGCTAAGTGAAAGTGTTTGTAAGTGCTGAGTGCATGAACTGTGTATAGGCTCTGTGCTTTGATCTACTCAGGGAAGGAGGATCTGGAAAGGTGCGTGTAGATCTCTTATCCTATGCGGAGTTGATCTGGAGGCTTTGTGCATGTAAGGAGATTGACAGAAGATAATAAAGACAAAGAAGAGTTGGTGGACGTAGCCCCACATTGGGGTGAACCACGTATATCTTGTGTTATGGTCGCTTTGTGCATTATGGTTGTTTTTTTGTTCATATGATTAATGCTTAGTGTAATAATGTATGCTTAGATGAATGTGATAGCTTAGTACTGGATAATGTGAATGATTGCTAGATCTAACCTACATTGATGTGATTAGTGATTAAATGTGTTATATCTAGGTGAATTATGCGTTGCTCTGTTATTAGGGTTTCTTTGCGCTGTAAACAAAGGTTAAATGATAATGAACTATAACTGCTAAGTTCTCTTTTAAGGTGTTACAATCACAGATTTGTGTCCCATATAAGGTTCCAGACACTGGAGTCCTGCATCCACCCCTTCCTCTACCTCGAGTGAGACTTCATCTGCTTCACAAGTGTTGCAAAAAGGGTCGGTAGTTAGGTTTTTGTTGGTGTGTTGTTGAAGCGTTGAACCTTGGGTCTACCCCTATGCCAACAACCAACGAATTTGTGTTAAACTTTGTCAATACACCAACTACCTTCCAACTAACTTGATCGGTGTACCAGAGATGTTAATACAATCATCCTCTACACAGAAGGTTTTGTACCAGTGAAGTTCCCACTAATGTCACCAACACCTTAACCTTATCACCAACGAATTTCATGTCACCAATGTTGGTACACTGGGGATGTTCACATGATTGTCCCTGACACATAAAATCATATCGATTTACTTCCCAACATCTTCGTTGATACATGGTGTATCATCAAGGTCCATCTCATCTTCATCAATATATCACATGTCAGAAAAGTTCCTTCCTTGATCTAGGAGGATCCAAAATGCTCAAAAAATTGTCTTCTCAAATTCTAATGAAAATGGGTTCATTGTGTAGAGCTCAATGAGAGCTTTCCAACAACGTGTGAATCACCTCAAACAAACATCGTATGAGGAAGTTATGGTCGTTTGAATTTTTCAAGAAAAATGTAAAATGGGGGTGCCACATGGAAAGCCCACAGGTTGAAACATGGCCATCCATACAACTAAGTTGGCATAGGATGATGTCATCATGATGGTGTGGCAGCACAAGAGGATGCCATGTGTCACTCAGATTTGGCATTTTTGACACCCAGTTGGACCAATAAAAAAGTGCCACATGTCATTTGTGCGATGACATGGCAAGTACAATTGGAAATGATGTGGCAGATCCATATAGGTACAGTCAAGTGGTGATGTGGAAGACAGTTGGTAGTTGATGCAGGCGTTGACTGTGAAACAGGTGGACCAACCAGAGAGTGACTTGTGGCACTTTCTGATTGGCTAATAATGGTTAAAGAGAATAAAGTTTGTTGGGTCGAATGGAAATTGAACCCATGACCACTAGGAGAATATTCCAAGGGATATTCAAATGACTTAGGTGTTGGAATACTATGAGGGGGGGTGAATCAATATGAGCACAATTAGTACTTTTAATCACAATATAAAACCTCTAATATATATCATGAGCATTCAATATATCATCAACACCATAATTCAATGCATAGACATCACATAAACACAGTACACTAGAATTTTACATGGAAACCCAATGCAGGAAAAAACCACCAAATGTTTTTCTTATTTATCAAAGAGTACATTCATTAGAATCCCCAACTTCCTATTTCTCCAGCTACAACTGGAAGGAGACTCCAACCCCCTATTTACAAGATGCAACCTTAAGGAAGCTCTAACTCCCTAATTTATTGGCTCCAACCGAAAGGAGGCTACAACCCCCTTTCCTTGCCCCATCCAACCACCCTCAAATATAAATGTAGACTAATATGTCACTAACTATGTCACTAATAGCTTGTTTTTTTGTTGTTTCTAATACTTCTATTGTTGCTATTGATTTCGATATCTCATCAAGACTGTAACTACACATACCTCATACCAAGATCCACAAGAGAATTCTCCAAATCAAATTCTTATGAATCAATAACACATATTTGTTCATGACTTATTCAGAATACTCACCCTAACATACATAGGAAAACATACCTTCAACATGTAGCTGACCTGAGTTTTAGATACCTGATCTTCAACAACTTTTCTTCACAGGTTCGTGACCCTTACATTGTCTACTCATGGATGTATGCGCTTTTCCCTACTGAAGCTTGTGGATGTATGCACTTTTCATCATGAAACTCACAGATTTACACAAGGAACCTGGATCTGTAACTTCTTCTCCATATGCTCGGCTCTTGCAAACTTCTTCCCTCACTAGAATTTGTTGACTTTGACTTATCATCTTTAGATCTTCTAATAGTATTCACAGAAGCGATTTTCCAATTAACTCTTCTCTTTGTTTTAATGAGGATATCATGTTGACATGTAACTCACATAGGATCTTATGAGGACATGCAACGCACATAGGATCTCATGATGACATGCAACTCACATAGTATCTTATGAGGACATGCAACGCACATAGGATCTCATGATGACATGCAACTCACATGCAACTTGTTAATTTTTGTTTATAGTTACTTTAACATGCAACTGACATGCATCTTGTTAACTTCTATTTACAACTACTTTACCTTAACATGCAACTTGTTAACTTCTTGTTCAAGGGACATAGGATCTCATGATGACATGCAACTCACATGCAACTTGTTAACTTCTGTTTACAGTTACTTTAACATTCAATTGACATGCAACTTGTTAACTTCTTGCTCAAGGGTTGACATCAATGACAACCAATATTTCAACAATTCAATGAAAACCAATATTTCAACAACTGATCTTTCAACAATTAATATTTCAACATTAGGAATATGCTCCTACCATTGCACCATGATGATTGCTTGTTATAAAAAACAAAGAATATATTATTCAAGTTGTAACCAAGCAAATCGGGTATATAGGGGGTCGGTTAGGTTGACTTACCCTATATAAACCTAGCTCTGGATTGTTATCCCCTATCCTAGGGATAACTAAGTAGATTATGTCTCAGGGCCCATAGGTCCTAGACATGGAGTACCGAGAGCCATATGACTAAAGCTTGGCCCTAGAGGGCCCATATTTTCTTCAGTGCTTCCTATCTATCAATAGCATCAACATCCATCCCATCATCCTGGTTCTGAAGTAGCAGTGGGTCTTGCTCCATGAGGTAATGAGTTTGGGTATCATGGTATATGTCACTATGATTATCAAAACATTTGAATATGTGCACTGAATTATCTTTCGTTTCATGACATTTTCTTAGAAATTATGCTCTTTAACTTGTCCATACCTAGGGGGGATGACAAAGTTCCCTAGTAAGTTGGTTCCCTTGGGGATGATTTTCCACTGGGTGGGTCTATGAAAGGTCATCGTCCATTCCTTCCATACTTACCACTTTTCATCATCTCCCTCATCTTTCCCCTACATTGGTTCGGGTATTGGGTTTGCCAAGATAGTAAGGGTTGTACCTTTCCTTGTGGGAAGAAGGGGCTAAAGGACCAGAGGGTAAAAGTAGCTGGAAAAAGTTAAAAGCCAAGATGAAACTTTGATATGCTTCACCCAGGGATTCTCGAGAAATCAATAAAAGGCTTCTCAATAAGAAAAGGGGAACCGTAAAATAAAATAAAACCCAAGATATAGTTGTTGGATAGGAGGTCTTATCATGATCTGGCCTATTAGGTCCATGGGCATGTAGCAATATGACACTTCCATCCATCTGGTCACCAAAACAGGGTAGTGTCTCTTGGTGGCATAGCCAAGAGAAAGGGGGTCTCATCACAAGCCAACCTTCTCATCTCTGTGAAATGCTTGTGGGTAATGCTGTCACCATTGGTCACCATGCCAGGACAATGTCCTCTAGCTATTCTCTTGAAAGAAAAAAGTGTTAATGTTTTATGCCATTATTATAGTTCTTTTCATTTCATAAGATAAGAGCATAATAAGAACAAGATCACTGAGAAATACACATCCACAATAGACACAACATTTATTCTGGGAAACCTTTTAGGGGAAGAAAACCCAACAAAAGTTCCTTATCATAAATAGCTTATCAAATGTTCAAGATATAACTCAACCAATATAGAAAATCCTCTTCCAAGAGATGCGCCACCCTTCTTCTCTTCTCACCAACTTGAAATTGCAGCTTGCCTCATAAGAGAATGGGCAAGTGAAGTGTGTGTTAGAAGTGAGGCGCTAGCCTCTTATTTATATTAATCTGGCACGTGTGAAGAGTCACCATATGGAAGGGCCGACCTCTCACACTGGGTGGGTAAATCCACCTTTAATTAAATCTAGCCCTTTCATTATAACTGCTGGGGCCGACTTCTTATTCTGCACATTGTAATTGTCCAATGACCAATCCTCAAAAGGGGATTTGGTCCTTATACAATTACCGACTTGATTAATCCTCAATGGGGATTAATCTAATAATAAAAAAAATAATAATGACATGATTAATCCACAACGAGGATTTAATCCAATAACAAAATAATAAGAATGCCCTTCGCAGTTACATTATTTCAAGATTCCCCCTTAACAAGAAGGGTATTCTTCATCAGTCTTCATCAGCATCAGGCGAGAGAGGTTTGCATCATCGGTGGCATCTCGAGGATTAAATAAACTAATGGATATAAATATAAATGATTAAATAACATAATGATTAAATAAACTAATGGATATAAATATATGTAAAATATTATGTAAATAATAAATTATTGTAATGTATATGAGTGTATAAATATCAGCATAGATTTATTTCAACTTATGATCTATGTGTAGAGAAATATCAAATTTCCAGAGATATATTGATTTAAAACATCTTTATTAAATTTAATTTAATAAACATGATTTTATTTAGTTTAACTTATGAATGATAGTTTCAAGTATATATGTGATGTGAATTTCATTCTAAATGTGTACATAAGGAAATGATAGCCATGGAATCCATTACAGTCTTGAGTAAATAAAAAGCAATAACTTATACATTGCATTCTAATAATCAAATTTTTCCACTCATTATGTAAATGATGATGATTTTCTTGGCATAGCTTTGACATTTTGTTCTTTTCTATGAATTTCAATTTTCATAGTATTTTGGAATTGCTTCTAATCATTTTGTT
>JZKD02S1717453.1:330792-344538 GCA_000966675.3 Picea glauca
TTTTAGGGTTAACCAACTTCTAACCACTTGTCCAATTAGTAATTTATCCATTAACTTTATTATTTAAATAATTTATTTTGTATCTACTTTGACTTATAGTACACTCATCACTTCAATTTACCTCAAGGGGATACCTTTTAACCATCTTAAACCACTTTCCTTATTTTAGGGCTAACCCACTTCTAACCACTTGTCAACTTAGTAATTTATCCATTAAATTTATTATTTAAATAATTTATTTTGTATTCCTTTGAATTATAGTACACTTATCACTTCACTTTATTATTTACCTTCTAAAAATCTCTTAAACCACTTTGACTACTTTGACCTTTGGGGCTTCTAGATGACTCATGAGGGTTCTCCAACTTCACATGGCCATAACTCTCTAACCGTGAGGAGTTACGTGACATTCTACATACCACTAGAAATGGAATGACATGTACTATAAATATAGAATAGTATTACCTATAAATATATCAAAACCCATACCATTATCCATCAAACAAACTTGGGACCATTACCCAAACCTGGGTTCTCCAACTTCACATGGCCATAACTCTCTAACCGTGAGGATTTATGTGGCGTTCCACATACCAACGGAAAGGGAATGACATGTAAATATCCATCTAAAATAGTCTTACCTTAAAATATATTAAAACTCATACCATTATACATGAAACAACCTTGGGTCCATTACCCAAACCTTTGTGCTATCAGAATTCGCTACTAGACTTTCTCCAAGGGTTGACATCAATCACTAAGGGTTGACATCAATCTACAATATCACTCTCTAATGGTTGACATGAATGAAAACCAACAATCCATACCAACTATTAATCAACATAAGCCAACTGTCTAACAAGAGTAGTGTAATTTCATTTCCATCTATATATATGGTTTCCTTCATTTCATTGTATCATATATGATCTAGGGGTGATATCACCACCTCAAAATATTACCGATCATTTTGTTGAGATATAGAAGTTCACAGGTCATGCCAGAGATAATGAGGTTCTCATGTGCTCTATGGTGAGCACATGTCCTCGAGTTGGAGCCAGATGTTATCCCCTATCCTAGGGATAACTAAGGAGATTATGTCTCAAGGCCCACAGGTCCTAGACATGGAGTACCGAGAACCATATGACTTGACCTTGGTCCTGGAGGGCCCATATTTTCTTCAACACTTCCTATCTATCAGCAGTAGTAGCATCCATCCCATCGACCTGGTTCTGAAGTAGCAGTGGGTCCTACTCCATGAGGTAATGAGTCCAGGTATCATGGTATGTGTCACTCTCATTCTCAAAACATTTGAATATGTGCATCAAATTCTCTTTTTTTTAATGATGTTTGCTTGGAAATTATGCTCTTTAACTTGTCCATAACTGGGGGGGATGACAGAGTTCCCTAGTAAGTTGGTTACCTTGGGTATGAGTTGCCACTGGGTGGCTCTATGAAAGGTCATCGTCCATTCCTTCCATACTTACCACTTTTCATCATCTTCCTCATATTTCCCCTACATTTGTTCGGGTATTGGGTTTGCCAAGCTAGTAAGGGTTGTACCTTGCCTTGTGGGAAGAAGGGGATAAAGGCACAGAGGGTAAAAGTAGCTGGAAAAAGTTAAAATACAAGATGAAACCTTGATATGCTTCACCCAGGGATTCCCCAGAAAGGAATAAAAGGCTTCTCAACAAGAAAAAGGGACCTGTAAAATAAAATAAAACTCAAGATCTAGTTGTTGGATAGGATTTATCATCATAAGACAGCCTATTAGGTCCATGGGCATGTAGCAATATGACAATGCCATCCATTTGGTCACCAAACCAGGGTAGTGGCTACTTTTGTCATAGTCAAGAGAAAGGGGGTCTCATCACAAGCCAACCTTCTCATCTCCATGAAATTCTTATGGGTAACGTTGTCACCACTGGTCACCACGCTAGGACAATGTCCTCCAACTATTCTCTTGAAAAGAAAAAGAAATAAGACAAAGAGTAAAAGGCATTGAATGGGCTAGGAAACAATTCCATCCACGACAAGGTGTAGCTCGCCCTCTACAGAGGCACCCACACTTAAGACCTACATTTCCCCGGTATCACTGCACCCCTTGCCAAAACATCCCCTATACTATCTCATGCATTTACATGACCTAGATTGGCCTTCACCTGAGAAACACCCCACACCTGAGGAGGATTAGCCCAATAGGACATCTTGAGACCCTCTCCAAACTTGGCTTGTCAAATAGCATAATGTATTTGATCATTTTCTTAGGTAAAGGGGGGTTTGATGCACATGTTTCAGTAACTTGATTATTAGATGTGATTGACATTGCTATGATCCCTGCAACTTATGAGCCCATGGAGGGAGTACTTTTTATTGTTGCAGGACCATGCCCGATGGACAGGTACATATGGGGAGATGATTAGTTTAGACCTCCATGGGGCTAAAATCCCACGAAATGGATGTTGTAACCATAGCCAAGGGCAGAGGGATACCAGAGGCTTACCCCAGACAAAAATGAGGATGTTCCATCAAAGACACTTTGGCAAGCCTAGACCTAGGGGTCTCTTACCCTTCCACCATGACGTTGTCCCTTGAAGGATCATGATGTCATCATATTGAGCCATGACATCATCCAGTTAGGGTTTTGGCATGAGGACATCTTGGTTGGTATGTGTGGCATCTTCTGAGGCCTTTTGAGGCCTAATGTTTCACTTTTTGAGGCCTAACGTTCCATGAAGGGTCCTAACGTCACCATAAGAGGGGAATGATGTCATCCCTAAAGAAAAATTAGGGTTTTAAATGGTTAATTTTATGTAAAACTGGATTTTTGATGTAAATTGGCCATGTCGGCCTTTTTTGACCTAAAATGTAATTAAAGGTCATTGATATTGTGTAAATAGAGAGTTAAGAATCTCATATTTTCATCATATTTCACTCACACAAGTGTGAGGTCTGAAATTCATCCTATTTTAAGGCTTATTAGCTAAAATTAAGTGGTGTGCAACTCTTGGAGGAGGCTATTTTTGGTGTATTTTTGCATTTTCATGGTGGAAAGTCTTCAACTAGGGTTTGTGGCTAGATTATTCTTGATGAAGTAAGTAAAAATATGCAATCCTTCTTTATTTTGAATGGTTATGGTACATTTTCTTATTCATTTCTAAGATTATGAAATTGCTAGTTTGAAACCCTAGGAGAAAAGCACATGTTATCGTCATTTTCTTTATAACTCTTCATCTACTTGATTTTGCTAGAGAACATCTCCCTTGAAGCATATACAATATCCCTACCTTTGTAGCACTCTAGTAGCATTGCTTCATTAATCTTCATACATTTATTTCAAGTTTGATCTAAAGAAGAAGGAAATCATTAGGGCCTAGGGTTACCTACTTTCTAGCATCTTTTCCTTCTAGGGTTTTAGATATTGAGGCCTTGGTTACTAACACCTCAATCTTCTGACCTTTCCTTTAGCTCATATATTACCATTTGTTGTTTCCCTCTAAGAATTTTTGATGAAAAATTTGACTCCATTTACCCTAAAAGGCACTAGTTCACACCTTACAAGTGATTGATTGACTAAAGCAACTCTTAAACCATCTACCTTAAGACCTTTAATAACTATTTCTAACTTCATACTAGACTAATTTACTAACTAATTTGTTGTTGTTTCAAAATATTGCTACAACCATCTATAACAGCAGCAAATTCATCATAAAAGCAAGATTTAAAGTTGATTATACATTGTTATCATTGCTTCTGACAATTATTATCATTTTCTCAAGTTTATGTTATCATTTCTTGTCATTTTTGAAGCTTTATTGAGGTATAATTGTGAATCTATTGCTAAATATATATCATTGTTGTAAATACTTCTATTGCTTCATATTTTATATCATCTTGTTCATATAATAAAAAATCTATGGTTTTGTGAAGCAATAACATCATATGGTACTTGCAAATAGCATATTTTTGTGTTGTCTTGTTTTGGGCAGGTACACTTAAATATTATTTTGCTTCATCTCATTTAAACCCTTGGAACTTTTGATCAAAGTGGCCTGTGATAGGGGTGGGAATTTCTTCATATTTTTCCTTATCCTTCTCAACCCCCCAGTTTAGTGGGGACATCTCCCCTGGGGTACCAATCATAAATAGAAACATGTGTCTTATTAAGGTGACAGTGATAGGACATCCTCTTTGTTATGCCAATTTAGTCTTCACTTGCCTTTGGCTTTGGGAAAGTACAAATTGCACAATAACATTTTGGCATTTTTGTCGGGGAACACTGAGTCAATATTCCTCAATGACACTTTTTCACTAAGCCTTTATCCAAATCCTTTAAATTCACAAAGCTTACATGGCGACTCACTGAAGGTGATTACCTTTTTCTCTTCAATGATCCCTAGAGGGATTATCTGGTGACTCCACTAATCAAAAATCCAACCATGGCTTCTCAAAGGGACCGGGAAATTTCAAACCCTTAGACATGAGTAAAATCATGAGATACCCTCGATAAATGCCCCCAAGGTATGAAAAATGGCTCCCTAGATTCACTTCTAGTGATGGGGTTAGAGTTGACAATCACATGGATGATTTTGGGGCTTTCTTTTAGCTCCACCCTATTAGTGATGATGTTGAGGATTTGGCAATGAAACTTTTCTCTGCCACTCTTGATGGCAATGCTAGAGAATAGTATGGAGACCTCCCTGATGCTAGCATCACATATATGGACTAGTTGGAAGAAACCTTTCTCAAGAGATGGGTCCTTAAATTTAAGGATATCCAATTGCTACTAAAAAGACTCTAGTATATAAAACAAACTAAGAATGACACTGTCAGGGAATTCTAGGATAGGTTTGAAAATTTGCTATGGCAAATTCCTAGAAGCCAACATCCTGAGGAAAAATACCTTCCTTACCTCTATACCAATGCACTCTTAGTACATTTATGGTTTCTCCTCAGTAAAAAGGGCCCAAAAACACTCCATGAAGCTCATAACATGGCTATAGATATCGAGGAAAATATCTCCTTCTCCAAAGAAGGACACCTCTTTACCCTAGATACTCTTAGTTTGGAGAGATTAGTTTCCCTTAAAACCTTTACTGATAACTTCCAAGAAACAAGGGAAAAGGACATTGATCAAAAAGGAGTTGAGGAGAAAGGTCTTGTTGGCCCTTGACCAAGTTTTGGGAGCTTCTTGGTTATGTTGACCTATTTTTGGACTTCGACACCCTATCGAAGGAAGAGCACAAGACGAAGTGGAGATCACGGGATCTCGGCCCCCTTTTGGGCCCCTTTTTGGGTTTTTGGGAATATGTAATGGGATTGGGATGTCGGCCCATGGGTTTACCCATGTTTAGGCCTATTTTGTATGTATAAATAGAAGGATAGGCAATGTAAGAAAGAGTTGAATAATATATCTGTGTGATGTAGGCTAAGTGCCAAGAGTTGGATCTGTGTGATCAAGGTTTGGTGCATTCTGTGTAGACTTGCAAAGCTCAGTGCAAGTCCTTATGTGAAACTATAGAAAGCTTTGTGCTATAACGCAAGGAAGAAGGATCTAGCGAGCTGCACAGATCTTTTGTCCTATGTGGAGTAAGGGTTTTTGAGGCTCTGTGCTTGTAACCGATTGACCGAAGAAAATAAAGAAGAAGAGTTGGTGGATGTAGCCCCAGGGTGGGGGTGAACCACATAAACACTGTGTTAGCTTGCTTTGTGCCTGTCTTTATGTGTTTATGTCTCCTTTTGTTAAGTGCTTTAAGATGATTAGATGGTTCTGTTTATGCTCAGTGTTAATGATGTGTAGAATGTTAGATCCGATATACATGAATATGCTTAGTGCTTGATTAGTTAGATCTGACTTACTTATTGATGATAAGTTCTTAATACAATAGATTAGTGTGGATACTGCGAAGCCCTGTCTTACCAGCGAAGTGGTTATTGATTGTATATTGTGAAACTAACGGTGCTAAGTACTCTATTAATCTGTATAATCATAGATCTGTGTCCCAGCTAAGGTTGCAAACACTTGAGTCCTACAAACACCCTTGCCTCTACCTCGGGTGAGACTTCATCTTCTTCGCATGTGTTGCTGAAAGGGTCAGTAGTTAGGGTTTTGTTGGTGTGTTGTTGTATCTTTGAACCCTGGGTTTGCCCCTGTGCCAAAAAATGGTTATGTTGCCGAGACCTGAAACTGTGATTGTTGGGAACTGAAGAAAAAATAAAGCTCTGTGTGTAGATTTGTTTCCCTAGTGCGCAGTGTTCTACTGATTTGTGAAGCTCTGTCATAAAGAAAAGAGGTTGGATCTGAAAGAAAGAAGCCCAATCTGAAGAAAGGAGGTTGGATCTGAAGAAAAGAAGTGAGATATGAAAGCTTTGTGCTCTAAGAAAGGTAAAAGTGAGAAGTTCTTATTAAAAGAGGTAAGATCTATAAGCTCTATACTCTGATAAAAGTAAGAATAGTGAAAAGTTCTAGATCTGAAAGCTTTGTGCTCTGTAAAAGTAAGATAAGTGGAAATTTTTGTTTCTAGAGTATGGATCTAGGTATGTTTGATAGATTTTGTTCTAGATTAAAAGCTAGGGCACTGATAGATGAAAGAAGATTTGATATGAATAGATCTGATAAGAATAATGAAAGATGTGGTATACCTATGCATAGAAAGAATGTTTGGACTAACAAATGGATGTAGGATCCTAGAAAGAATTTGTTGCAGGTTAACTCCTATGATCCTAGAGCACAGTATAGGAGAAGTTGGGGATCATTTAAAAGAAAGAGAGGATTGACCCTCTATTACAATTGCAGAAGACCAGGACATCTTGCTAAGGAATGCCCTGGAAGAAGACCTAGTTGTCTTTTCTATAATGCTAGGGACCATGAAGTGTTGAATTTCCCTAGAATGATCGTTAAGCTTGAAGGAATGAATCTGAATCAAGAAAAGCCTAAGGAAGATCCAGAAAAGGCAGAAACCCAGCAAGAATCAGAGAAAGTATTGATACAAATGAAGGAAACCTTGAACGACCACCGACATGTTAGATTATCAGAGATTTTCAAAGAAAAAGAATGCATTGAAGCAAGAATAGGTGACTTCAGCATTGAATGTGTTCTTGATGAAGAGACACAAGTGAATATTATGCCAGAAAGAACTTGGGAAGCTATAGGGAAGCCTGCTATGATCCCTTCATTAGAAGGAATAAGACTATTCATAGGGAAGCTAATAAGTTTATGTGGCAAGCTCGCTCAGATACCTATGACCGTCAATGGAACTTCGACAAAGGAAGATTTTGAGATTATTAAATTTATTGAAGATAGTGCCCCATTTACCATGTTACTAGGGAAACCTTGGATTGAAAGAGATCAAGCCAGGTGAAAGGAAGAAGAAGAAGCCTTGGAGCAGAAGAAACAAGAGTTAAAAGATTTCATGACCAGAAGGATCGCTCAATTGATTAAAGAACAGGAGAACAAATCGAAGCTATTTAACCCTAGAGACTCCAATGTCAATGCTGCAAGACCACTAGAATACCCACATAAGATTGAAGTACTTATTCCAGAGACAGAAGAGATGTTAACCCTGAAAGATTCTCAATAGCGCGCAGTGACTATGTTAAATGAAGATAAGAATCAGAATGGAAAAAGACACACTGAGTCAAAGCTCACTGGAAAGAAGGCTAGAAAGATAAGCAAGAAGAGGGCTAAGAATGAAAAACTACAGAAGGTCCCAGAGGGAACTTCGCAGAAAGAAAATTTGTAGAATTAGAGCTTCGCCGGGATATCAGAGCAGCGACACATGGAACTTCGCCATGGCGAAGCAATATAGCCATTGGGACCGATATATCCATTCAAATTTCACTTCGAATGGGAAAAAAGACAATAAACTTTTGTCATCAAACCATTGGACTTCTCCATAACGGATAGAAAAAAAATTAATGGAGGCCCATACCCATTGCAAGCAGACCATTGTCGAGTTTCCTATTTAGTCCATCACGCCATGCACCAAGAACACTTTTTCCAACTGAGAATTTGAGCCCAAAGCCTAAGATTATTTTTCACCATGATCATCGCCTTGTTTCCATCTCTTTCACTGCAGTCTCTGAATTAATCACGTACCCGATCTAGTTAACCCCAAGCTTGTATGTCAAACGAGCTCAGCACTGCAGAGAAAGTTGTTGAAGAAGTTCTGATCGACTTGATGACTGAGAGAGTCATGTTAGAGTGAAGGTTATCTACAGGTGTACAAGCATCGTCGACGAGAGGATTGCAGGCCTCTCCTTCCACTGCTCGAGCTGGTCCATCCTGACGAACTGATGAGAAACGAATGAATCATGGAGATAATATCATGAATGCCAAGCTAATTCTGAGCATTCTACCTGCTTATCTACCACCTTTGAGTGGCGCCATCAATCGTGATAGTGTACCCCGCGAATTTGAGTATACTTTGATCACTGCATATCTTCCGAAAGGGGTGTGCACAGTTCGTGCCAACAATGATAAGCTCACTGCATTGAAGTTTAGTGACTTCAACCTCGGCGACAAGAAGGTTTAAAGTATGTTCGCCCCTCATACCTATATGATGTGAACAAAAGAAAAGAAATCAAAGGTTATCACTCATTCATGGACCCAGAACCTCACACAGTCCACCCTACTGAATGTCATGAAGATTCTGAATTTCGAACAACACCAGGAGGTGAATGCATGCGTCAATTTGTTGCTATCCTGCTACCATGGAGGATATTTTTGGTTGAACCAATGCATCACAGTGGATCCAATATTGATCAATCAAATCACAGGGCTAAGTATGCAAGGCCCCGACCCACAATATTTCTACCCTAGGAAGACCGCAGACCGCACTCTCGCCCAGAGGATAAAATATATGTATGGAGATGTAGAGAAGGGTATGTGAGACTACAAGGTAGCCTCTATCCAGAGTGGCATAGTGCACCTTGCCTGTCAATTGATTGCTGGAAAATTAGTGTGCAAGAACCGTCCCACCCAAGTAACTGGATTTGTAGTAGACCTCGTAGGGAAGTGCGCAGAGGGCCTACATATGAATTGGGCCAAATACTTGTGAACCGGTTAGAACTAGACTACAGAGAAGCATAGGACCAAGGGTATGAGTTCCACTTAAGTTGGATTCTCATCCTAATCACTTTCATCCCATGGGAGATGCTGGAAGGTGCAACCTTCCCGGACATCGATCCCTTTGAACCACTGGCCACAAAGTTCAGTACGCTGTGGTACTCCGGTGACATGAACATGCAGTGGAAATCCAATGTCGTCTTCCACACTTACTACAACCAACTGAAGACTGCAATCCAGTCTAAACCTTGCAGAACCCCGAACACACTCCATAGGTTCATGCCATTGATGAAATTTAGTGCGGACTTCCATTTCATCTATATCACAGCACGTGTTGATGAGCATAAACAATAGCTGCAGTCATACTACAAACTAACAAAGGAAGACTTGGAAGAAATCACCAAGGAGTGGTTGGAGGACCTCCTCATTTCAGCAGACTCCATGGAGATCTTTGATATAGATAGTCCAGAACCTATGCACGATACACCTGGACCAAGAAAGACCAAAAAATATGAATATGTTACACATCAACATTACTCACTTTGATAAGTGTTGCATGTTCCTCACAACTATCGCAAGTGTCGCATGTTCCTCACAACTATCGCAAGTGTCGCATGTTGTTCACAAGTGTCACAAATGTCAAACAAAGAATATTGCCATGATCACGACACTAAGGAGACACTTAGAATACCTCAAACACCTGATTTGGAGGAAGAGGGATGGTTAACTGAAGTCAGGTATCTCTTGCCACCTGAAAAGAGCTTTCAAACTAAGGTTTTAGAAAGGAGCGCTCCCCTACATCACCCCTAAGATAACTGGCGCTCCCATATAAGGTGCTAGGGAGCGTTATAACACCAAAAATACCCCTCTGAAGGAGTGCTACAAATATTTAGAGCGCTGGTGCCCCCCTTGAGTCTACTAGGGAGCGCTATAGCACCCTGATGCCCCTTTTGAGGGAGCGTTATCTAATTTGGGCAGCAGTTGATTTGTTGAGGAGAATAAGGGGAAGATCTTTCAAGTTTGGAAGGTAGTTGCATTCAAATTCCTGGTTCAACCATGATCTTAGGAGAAGATCCCTGATATAAGGAGGTAATTCCTCAACTTACCCTAAAGATACCTCAAGAGGTTAGGCCTCTCTGAACCTATATAAGCAAGCTCTATGATGGTGGAAAGGGGGAAGAATTGCAAGCATGAAACCTATGATCTCATAAGAAACACACAGTGGACTGGAGGAGAGTAATCAGTGAAGTTGATGTCATTCGGGTCGTGGATATTTTGAGCAAGGCTTAGACAAAAGGGGACTTGACGAAGCTGTCGCATTTGCATCTACGATTGTAAGTTACTTCTGTCATCGTTCTCATCAATATGACACGCTTGGCCCGTTTCTTTCTAGTTTGTGTTTAATCTTACATGAGCTTATCTCTAATAGATAGATCTATTTTCAAACTAATATCAATAGAGTAGGAAGTGGTTGTACTATTGTTTGTCTACAGGGCTCATCGAGGAGTGAAAGATTGGAGCTCAACTCGGAGCGTGCAGGGACAAACACTGGTAAAAGGTACTTCTGTTCTCCTTCCTCCTCATGCATTAGTTTGTATAGATCTGAAAGGAAGTCAGTGTCCATGTTAAGCATCTTATGTCTTAAGAGTTAAGAGTCTATCTCTCAAGAGGAGATCTACCTATTCGCAGGGAGATTTTCCTTCAACAGAAACTGGCGACTCCGCTGGGGAGCCCCGAATCGAAAATTTTTGGTTTTGGTTTCTCCTCATAGACCTTGTCTTACCCCTTGATTGTTTTCAAACCTGGTTCACCCCTTTTTGATTGATTTCATGAGCTGATTGACTCCCTACCCCATCACACTCAGCTTGATTGCCAGACTAGACTGCAATTTTTGGATTTTTTGACATTTTTATGAGATTTTCAATTCTGGTGCCCCTGTGGCTATGTTAACAGAGCACCAGTGCTCCCTAGGTGTCTTAGACAGAGCACTATAACACCTAGTACCCCTTACACCAGAGTGCCAGCCCTCTTTTCGCCAAAAACCTTTCCATAATTACTTTTTTCAGGGTCTAGTCTCTGTGTTTTACTTGTTGAGCCTCTCTGTGAGTCAATGCTTCTTCCCATTCAACCTTGACATCCTTCCTTCTGAGGAACAAACACCTTGCTGTTTAGATTTTGTAGCCTTCTTCATTATTTTTGAGTTTTTCTATTGTTGGGAGTTTGAAACCCATGCGTTGTTTTTTCTCTCCTTTTTGACTGAGCGAGAAACTCTGGTAAAGGACATCAGAAGTCTACAAATCTCTTCATTTGGTTTTAGTTGAGGTCATTGTTCTTCGACATTTCTTTTGGTGTGAAGTTCTTGATTTTCTTTGTTTTCTTTTCTTTTGCTTCTTGTTTTTTATCACAACAAGAGGGTGTATTGTTTGTACGAAACCTACTTGTGTTTGTCTGAGTTTCCTTGATCCAAAAGGATAATTGGCAGGAAGAATATTGTTTCGAATTAATCATTATTCACATACAAACAATAAAGAGACGTCTTCATGATTGATTTTTCATATTAGAAGACATTTCCAAAAAGTTTTATCACCACATCAGATTTGATTGAAGAAAATTTGTTTGAGGTCATTCCTTATTAGTGCTTGTTAGTGAACAAAACTCTCTCTCTCTCCCTTAAATAGATATTCATCGAAAATAAATGACTGCTTATCATCTTTGATGCATTTTTGGGGATTGAGTCATCATTCCATCCGTTTCACTTCCATGCACCCCTTTGAGTAAAGAACAGCTATAAAATGAATGCTAATTAAAAACTATCTAGAACATTTTCTTTTCTAGGATCCTCCACCAACAGTAGACTAGGGCTAGTACTTTGGATTAGGCTGTGAGCATAACTCTCCAAAGTTTCCAAAAAAAACATTAGCATCCTGAGCTAGGGAGAGTCAAATCCAATTGTCATATAAGTCTGCCTGGGATCCCCCTCTCACACAGGGGTTACGCACGAGGTCACACTCGGGAAGGCTACGAAGATTATCCCTCCATGGTTTGACTGATTGTAGTGGTCAGATCGTATTATGGGGATCACTTAAAGGTATACCCACAATGTTGAGTGGAAGCATTTCAAGTTGATTTTGGGCTAGATACCCTGCCCGTACGTTCGAACTAGACTGTCGAATGTACCCGCCCAGGGGATGACTGTGAATTGGTAACCTTAGTGGCCATAATATTTAGGGACTTACACAAGGTGACAGTGAAGGGAAGTCTCACTATACCTGGAGCAGACATTGGTCAAACTCACTTGGGCTCCTTGGAGGGTAAATCCACAGTTACTACGTGGAAGCTTGCACCAAGGTGAAAGTCTGTTAAGTAGGTTTTTATTGTAACTGTTCCACCATATCCCCACCCCTTCTTGACTTGATCACACGACGTTGGATTTCATCACCAACTAGTACGGTCATCAAGAAAAGGTTCTGTTTGCTTGGTTGTGATTCCTAGATTCTATTAGCATATGCTGTTTATTTTTGGTAGTTGGCCATAGATCTTTTCCGCTGACTCTTTTTCCCCAACATCGACCCTCCACGCCGTTTGTGGAGGCTACATGGACTTCCTCCAAAAAATATGGAAGAAAAAACCCCTTTACCCCCTCATTCTATGGAGGAATCTCCTCAACAGAGCGAGGTTCACGACACTATAACCTCCCAAGAAGAATTTCCCACCCCTTTAGAGAATTTTCGAATTGTTTCAGAGTCTCTGAAGGCTTTCTGCATTACGGAGGGATATGAGTGACGTGTTCTCCAAATGAATTCAATCGGTGAATTTGTCATCGTCAATCCTTCTGACATTCCGACTGGGCCTCATTCAAACCCTTTAGTCGATGACCCGTTTTGGACTGCAGACATTGTTCGAAGTCCACCACGCATGGTGTGGGATCTTTATGGAACAAGAATAGGTTTCAACGCGCCTATCACCTACACCGTACCCTTAAACCATTTTACCGGTACTACCATTTTTCAACCACACTGTCTGTTGGTCCGAACACATCGTCCGTTGGCCCAAGGTCCATTTTTTCTCTCTAGACGGCCCATTCTACAATGGTTCCTCACATTCCAACTATTCCCGCTGGTAATGCAGTGGTTAGCCAAGTTGCGATTGGCACACCAATAACACCTAGACCTTCATCATCACTCCCTTTTGGGTACAGATCACTAAATTTTTTCTCTACCACTACTACCCAAGTTATGCCGGGAAGTTCCATACCTATCTAACAACCTGGAGGGACCGGTCTTGGTGGCTTTAATCCGTTAAGCGGCACCGGTCAGTCATTTACGTTTGGTTCTCAAATTCCGAGAACTCTACCTCAAGTTGGGGGGCATCCTCCCACCGGAGGACAACTTCCAGTTGGAGGGCACCCTCATGCTGGGGGGAAGCCTCAATCCGAAGCCTACCATCAACCGTATGGACAAAATGTGTCTACCACACCCGACCCATGGAACATCCCTTTTCCTGGAAACCCACAATTCTCGGGGGGACACAATCCCCAAGCTCCACAACAACCTCTTCCCCCCCAAGGGACCCATCTATAGCCTCCTTATGGACAAACATCGAATCCAGCTTATAATCCTCAAAACCCATCCGGTTATCCTCCGCTCGCACATGTTTCTCAAAACACCTCAAATCCTGTGTAC
>JZKD02S1717453.1:349770-360799 GCA_000966675.3 Picea glauca
TTATTGAATGGAATTCGTAATCATTTTTTTTAATCAATCTTGTGTGATGATTTTATGAGGCTAGCCAGAGACTGGGTTAAAGGTTCCTGCTCAGACAGGAAGGAATCAAGATTTCTTGTCCTCTGTAGATTTCATTTCTACTACAAGTGTGTTAGCCAGAGATTGGGTTAAGGGTTCTTGCTCAGAAAGGAAGGAATCAGAACATCCTGTCTTCTGTAGGATCCATTTCCTTCTGCAAGTGTGCTAGCCAGAGATTGGGTTAAGGGTTCCTTCTCAGAAAGGAAGGAATCAAAACATCATGTCTTCTGTAGGATCCATTTCCTTCTACAAGTGTGCTAGCCAGAGATTAAGTTAAGGGTTCTTGCTCAGAAAGGAAGGAATCAAAACATCCTGTCTTTTGTAGGATCCATTTACTTCTGCAAGTGTGCTAGCCAGAGATTGGGTTAAGGGTCCCTGCTCAGAAAGGAAGGGATCAAACCATCCTTCTTTATTTAATCTCAATTTCACAAGTGTGCCAACAGAAATAGGACTTAAGGTTCCTGCTTAGAAAGGAAGGGACTAGATGGTCTTGTTCTCTGCTAGATAGAGTTATCTTTTTTCTGCAAAAGTGTCAATACTGAAGTCTCTGTTTGAGAGTAAGGGTCCTGTTCTCTGATTGCAGCGTAGTGTTCTTTCCTATTGCAAGTATTATTTTAAATATAATCCAGGATTCTTAGATTAGTCTTTAAGATCTGCAATAGGAAGATTGCTTTCCTGTGGTTTAATCCAGAACTTCAATTCATTCAAGTAAGTGTGATTAGTATAGCTTCTGTTATCTCTCCAAGAAACCCTTTATGGTTGCAGACCAAAGGTGCTTGGTAACTTAAGAAATGAATATTTTTGTATTTTGTGAATGTGGATCAATGGGATAACTCAACCCAGCTAATGGCATTCAAACATGAAAATGATAAACAAATAGACAGTGCTCTCAAAGATTGATTAATCAACAGATAACTTTAAAGTGGGTGAAGAATAGATTGTAACTAAACCAGTATAGTGTAGGGTCTAAGAGACAATCAAGAGACTTATTATCAGGCTATGAGCTAAACAATGGGATAAAAACCATTCAAAGCTTGACAACACAGATAATAATGCAGAAAGAAAGATGGAAAGCTGACATCAAAATTGAAAGGAACCTGTGATCTGTATTAACATAAAAAGTTTGAGTACAGTAGCCAATTTCTCTATCCAAAATCGAACCATTGTTTCATATCAAAACAGGCATTTATAGCCCTTACAAGCAATTACATAGATCCTAAAAACATGGATCTGTTATTAAATAAAAACAGTTCTATTCTATCTAAACTACTTTGAAATTAAAGTCTTCAATCAACTGGACTGAGTGTTCGAACTGTCTTCAGTCTACAAAAATCGCCATTTGCTTCCTCCAGCTTTCAGCATCTGCAATGTGGTGAAGTAGCATGACACCTGTACATGACTGTTCCATTTTCCAATATTTATGGATGAGTTTTAGGATATGGTTTTGAATGTGTAACCAAAATCCCTCGAATCCCTGAGGTTGAACTTCTTGCATGCAATTTAACAGTTCACAGATACGTTGGCATATCTTCAAAACATGTTTGAAATAAACTGTTGCGTTCTCGGCCTCAAAACTTGCTTGCCCAGCTTTCAACAGCACAACCATTTGATATTTTCACGGGTTAGCTGTTGAAATCTGTCGCTTTCCACAGCTAACAGGTAATGAAATAGTCGCCTGGCGCTGTTGAAAGTCCCGATAGTGCACAAAAAGCATTTTCACCTTCTAAATTGATTTTAAACCAAAATCAATGGCCATCCGATTTCTCACCTTGCATATTTACTGCAACTTGAGCAAGGACTTTGAGGTCTAGATGAGGTTTTTTCTTCAACTTTTTCTTCAACCCCCTGATCTGCCTTTTGAGGTGCTTGGTAAGACACCACAGGCTATTGCAGTCTTTGGCAAGTTTTGTCTTTCTCTTCTTTTCTCTGACACTCTCCTTAGCCAAACGTTCAAACGCGGCATTTGTCTTGGCAAATTTATATGATAAATTCTTATACCTGTCTTTAATCACCCCCTCCAAAACTTCTTGCTGGGCAATTACTTCCTTCAGATGTTTGATCCTTTGAGACTTATTTGACTTAGGGTTTTTGGATGATTCTCCCTTCTCTATATGACTGAAAGTTTCATAGTTCTGTGCACATTCGGCTGATTGCTTAGAACTCTTAATGACAGGGCATTGGTCTTGCTGCTCAGATTGTAAATCTGAATATGGCAAATTAAGGATGTTCTTTCCTGTACTCTGTTGTGTAGGATGCCCTGTATTTTGCTATGTAGTCTGCTCTGTTGCCTGCTCAAAACTTAGTTTTCTTTTTGACCTGTGGGGCTTCTGTCCAGACAATCTGTCTTCTGAAGGTCCTGGTAAAGCCCTTCTTCTTCTTGAGCTGCTCTGAGGGGATGATTACTTCCTTGCACCAGCCATCTGTTCATTTGCAGTCTGGTTCTGGGTTTCAAAACCTTCCCAGAACAAAAAGTGATCCCAGCTCCTCCCCTATTGTTTCAATTCTTGTAGAAGGATCAATTTAATGACGCCTAGGTGACATAGAGTAGCTTTCATGCTCAAAGGTTGAGCTCTAATTCTTTTGCAGACCTTAGTCAAACTATGATATAAGAAATAAGGCAAATTGATGGGGGTCTTGCCTGTGAAGTGATCCATGAGTTTAAAGTGGTACATCATCAATTTATCATATCTTCCTTCCGAGGTAATGTATAATTGAATGCCTTTGAATAAATCTTTCCACTCCTCATCCAGATATGAAACGAGCATACCTTTTCTCCATGCTTTGTGCTTGTACCCATCTTTCAAATAGACCCTGAAATCCAGATTCTTAGGAGCGGTGGTTTTAAACCATTTTTGAACAGTTCTTGGCAATCCTGTAGCTGTGGCAATGACAGCCTCGTCCACCTTGATTTCCATAGAACCGACGTGAGATTTGTTACCATCAAATGTCTTAGCGTAGGCTTCAGTTGTGGCCTGGTGACACCCAACTTGTAACCTTTCTGCAAATTCCATACACCCCGCATTTGAAAAATGCCTCTGGACCTCGGGATGTGATTCTAAAAAGGATAAGTTATCCAATTCTCACTTGAGTAAAACACCACTGCGTTTTCTCACCATCCTGCAGCTCAAGCACTTGACAACTGTAATCCCTGTAACCGCCTAGTCGAGCCGAGGTTCTGCACTGTTGAAAGCAGTCTGGGCTTCGGCTCTGTTTTGAATTAATTGAAAACTTCGACAGTGTTTTGGAAACGGTTTGTGATATGAAACCTCTGTCTAATTTGATGGTGTCAGGCCGGTGGTACACCCTCTGTACCTGCATCTCCGAACATTAACTTGCTATCTCGATTACGATGAGCGTTGAGCGTGGGTTCTGGAACGAATTCAAATTCCAGTCATATCTGACATGCATGATTTAGTTTCCATGATTGCCCACTCCTATCAACACATGCCTTGGATTTTCTCTGACGTGGGGATGATCACATCATCATTGCTTTCATACGTGGATATCACGCACGTGATTCCCGCTTCGTGCAGCAACGACCCGTGGAGAATGCCTCTGACAAACGCTCGCTTGCCACTTTCACCAGCACGCGATTTTGCGAAGAAACCCCTGTTAGCTGCTGAAAGTATGCACTTTCAACAGCGCATCGCTTTGTAGAAGACACTCCTTAGCTGCGGAAAGTAATTAATTTCAACAGCGCGCCATATCAATCGAGATCGCTCCTTAGCTGTGGAAAGTGTGTACTTTTCACAGCGCGCCACCCGAGAACTGATTTTCAAAACCTTTTAATGTTTGTCACTTTCAACAGCGCGTCAACTGATGAAACGAGCTCCTTAGCTGTTGAAAGTGGGCACTTTCCACAGCACACAATGAATCTTTGAAAACACGTTAGCTGTGGAAAGTAAAAAATGACAATTTTGAAAGAGAAGACTTTATGGGTCAATTATTTTCTAGGACACACCAAAACCAAAAATTTTCTCAGCTATAAAAAATCAAAAGTAACTTAAAGATACTACAAAAAGCCATGATATCCACCACAAAACTCAACCGAAAGAACAGTTTCTTTTTGGGAGTTAACATTTGGCTCCAACTGGGATGGGCATCTCCCTGTGAGGTGACCAAGAACCTAGCTAGAGTCAGTAGCCTTATTGTAATCTGAAAAATAGTTGCTAGTACCATTGGGCATGGAGTTATTTGAATGACAAAAGTAAATAAAACATAACTGAAAAAGAAAATATGTACAAGAAGAACTTGGCTTCAAAGAAGCCTTATGAGAAATAGATCTTTAGGAAGCGCCCATTGAAAGGGCCCCCTGAAACTGGCTCGCCTGAAAGAGTTTAAAGAATGAAGGTGTTGTTCTGCTGTACCTCTGTTATGACAAAAGGACCTGTCCAAAAGAGCTTCAAATTTTTCGTCTTTCCCTTTCTCCTGCCTTGCTGCATCCCACTTTAAGACCATATCCCCTATTTTGAATACATCTGATTTGACTTTCTTGTCAAAATTTTTCTTGATCCTCTCCTGATGCAATTCAGTTTTTTCTAAGAGCTATTCTCTATCTTGTTGCAATTCTACCAAATCATGAATTCTTCTAGTCAAATCATTGGGTTCAACATCATTTTCTTGTAAGAATTTCGCAACTGGTAAGGCAAGTTGAACAGGAAATATGGCCTCAATACCATATACCAACTTGAAAGGAGAAGTACCAATTGATTTCTTACTTGTTACCCTGTCAGCCCACAAGGCAAACTTCAGTTTGGAATCCCAACCTCTGCCATTCTGTTCGAGCAACTTCTTTATGATTCTAACTAAACTCTTGTTTGATGACTCAGCTAAACCATTCCCTTGTGGATATTAGGCTGTGGAATGTACCAGCTGAATTCCCAGCTCTTCACACAATTTCACCAAGTGTTTATCTTTGAATGCAGCAGCATTATCAGTGACCAATCTTTTGGGGCAGCCAAATCTTGCGAATATGTTTTCCTACAGAAAGTTTATGATGACAGTGTGATTGGCGTTCCGGGTGGGAATAGCCTCAATCCACTTTGTAAAGTAATCAGTGGCAACCAGGATCCACTGATGCTGACCACTCGAAGGTGGATGGATCTCACCTATGAAGTCTAGGCCCCACTGCTGGAAAGGCCCTGTGACCACTATAGGTTTGAGAGGAAGGGACTTCAGTTGTTTTTTGCCTTCGAATCTCTGGCATTTGTCACATGTTTTCACAAATTCATACACATCTGAAAATAAGGATGGCCAATAGTAACCTGATCTTAAGATTTTGTGTGTTGTGGTTTTCCAATAGTGATGTCCTCTGCACTCACTATTGTGAAGCTCACACATGACTTTAGCTGCCTCCTCTTGATTCACACATCTCAACAAAAAACCAATGGGATTCTTCCAGAATAGCAAGTTATCATTGATGTAGAAATTTATAGCTCTGAGCTTCAAAGCTCTTCTTTGAGTCTTTGTCAAATCTGATGGAACTGATAAAGTCTGCAAAAACTGAATGATATGGCTGTACCATTTGCAATCATCTAGATGAGATGAAACCTACATTTCCTTACCTCCTTTGTCCTCTGTAGACGGAACATTTTCTGCATCAATACTCATCAGATTTATGTCAAGCAGCTTGCAATTCTCTTCTGCCAGGAGTTTGGCCAGACCCTGACCTTTAACTAGCTTTGCTGGTTTGATTTCAACATCAAACTCAATCAACCTGGCTATCCACTTGCTTCTTTTGCCATCAATATCAGGTTGGACAAGAACATCTTTAACTGAACTTGAGGGAACACAAGCTATTACCTTTACCTGAAGAATGTAGACCCTGAAAGCCTTCAGTGCCTTGACAAGTGCATACGCTTGTTTTTCCAACAACTCATACTTTACCTCTGCGTCCCTCAAGACCTTACTGAAGAAAGCAACCGGCTATTCTTGGTCCTCAACATTCTTCTGCAAAAGTACTGCTGTGATCGTATCATTGGAAGCAAATGAAAAAATGTAGAATACCTTGGAAAAATCGGGGCTGATCAATACAGGAGTTGTCGTGATGGCTTCTTTGATGTCATTGAATGACTGTCTGGCTGCTTCAGTCCACTTTATCTCAGAGTCTTTCCTCAACATAGCAGTGATATGCTTTGTGAGTTCATCAAAATTCACTATGAATCTTCTGACAAAATTAATAGTACCAAGGAAAGACTGAATGTCTTTCTTGGATCTAGGAAGAGACAGATTTTTAATTGCTTCTACCCTCTTTGGATCAATCTTAACCCCATCCACTGAAACAATATGCCCAAGTAGTTTTCCCTCCTTAAGTGCAAAATTTGACTTTTTGGGATTAAGAGAGATGCCATACCTTCGACATTTCAGAAATGTCCTCCTCAAGTGCTACAAATGAAGTTCATGGCTGCTTGAGAAAACAGTGATATTGTCAAGATAAATCAAGACAAATTTATCGTTCTCCCCGATGAAAGCAATGTCCATTGCCCTTTGGAATGTTGCCCTTGCGTTCATCAAACCGAAGGGAATCTTCTCGTACATAAACGTGCCCCATGGAGTGGTAAAGGTAGTTTTCTCTTTGTCTTTCGGATGGACAACAATCTGATTATATCCGGAAAACCCATCAATGAAGGACATTATTTTTGATCCTGACACCTTCTGCAACATATGCTCCATTTTAGGCAGAGGGTAGTTGTCCTTCCTAGAGCATTTGTTCAGATTTCTGAAGTTGACACAAAGTCTGATCTCCCCATTCTTATTCCTAACCGGCACAAGATTTGCAATCCATTCTAAATACCTGAGAGGAATGATAATGCGGGCACCCAACAGTTTCTTAATTTCTTTCTCCATTGTAGGCAGCAACAAAGGATTGAATGATCTAATCTTCTGTCTGAATGGTTTGGTGTCTTTATTCAATGGAATTTTATGTTGAATTACCTCTGTGTCGAAAGTTTTCAAATCATACCGCCAAGCAAATATTTCTGCAAATTCCTTCAGCAATTCTCCATAATCAGTCCTCTGCTTTTCAGATAAATGTGAAGCCAAGTTGACATATTTGGGATCTTGCTCACTGGCCACATTATACTGGAAAACATCTGACTCTTTTTCCCCACTTTGCAATTTGACAGCCACATCATTGTTGTCAAACAACCTCTCCAACGGGACCAATCCTTTAGGAATTCTATTTGTGGATAGCTGAACTATCTCATGAGCTGCAATTTTGTTCTTGAGCTTTGGCTGCTCAAATTCATCATCATGTTCGTTCTCTTGATCAATCTGCAGATCTGCAAACTCTCCGATCACTGCAAGGAATCGGGTGAGTTCAGCGTCGTCCTCAAAAACTTTCCAAAATTTTACATTATCAGGAAGAGAGGGCCTATGTTTGATTTGAATTTCATAAGAAAATTTGTGAGGCAGAGGGGGTATAAATGCACAAGCAGATACAGCCAATGAATCAGCCAATTCATTCATGGCTCTAGGCACAAATGTAATTTTAAAATCTGCAAAACTTTTAATCGCTTCCAACACTTCATCTCTGTATGCCTTTAGCCTGACATGTTTGGCTTGAAAGGACTTATTCACCTGCTGGATAATCAGATCTGCATCTCCAAACACCTGCAATTTTTTAATGCCCTTCTCCTTTGTTGCATTTAGCCCTAAAAGTAGCGCTTCATATTCAACAATGTTATTAGTCACTTTAAAATCCAGTTTAAAGGACAAATGAGAAGTTTTCTTAGATGGAGAAATGAATACCACTCCTGCTCCAGCTGACTCCTTGGTGCAAGCACCGTCAAAAAACATGGTCCAGAGATCATCCTCTGCTAATTCTGTGGGATGAACTGTATTCTGCCCTGTGGGTTTTCTGAGCAGCAATGTATCAGGCAGTGAATCATCAAACTGTAAGATAAAAGATCCCATATCCGTGTCAAATGCATAAATAGGATGATTGGATGGATTCTTCTCATCACTAATCACATATGCCAACTGATATTCTCTGTAAAGTCTTCTGTTCACCCCTCCGAAAATAGGGATAGTTGCATAGGAAAGATCCATTTGGAGAGTGCCACCTAGCCTCTTCATCCATGATCTTGATAGAAGACATCCAAATTTTGGAGGTATGTCAACCACCACTATGTCCATCACCATTGTCTTCATTGATGCTTGGGTCAAGGTTACAGCCAAATCCTTAATCATCCCAAGGCATTTGACTTTTCAAGAATCAAAGGAGAAGAGGTCATGGTAAGGCTTGGTGATCTCCAACCCAAGCTCATCCATGACAGCTTTGGGCATCAAGTTGTGTGAAGCACCAGAGTCCAGCAAACAATTATGCAGTGTCTTTTCATGGATATTCAAAGAGATGTAAAATGGGGGACAGCTTTCATCTCGGTCTTCTACCATTTGGCCTAGAGTAATGGTCGGCTTATTGTCATAAATGTTGAGGATATCAGCAGAATTAGATACTGACTGAGGATCTAAAGTTTTGAGGATATCTTTTTTAAACAACTCATTTTTCATCAACTCAACAAGCGGAATGGGAATCTTAATCTTTTGTAATTTAGCCTCGTAATTAAAGGAATATGGAGCCTTATCAACAGTTTTATCATAAATTTTTACCTGAATGGAAGGGGCTCCCTGATTCTTCTGTTGTTCAATAGGAGGCTGATTCTCTGGAGTTTGCTGGTTAACAGGGACATCGATCTTCTTGGGAGGATCTGGTGCTTTCTCCTTTGAAGACTTTGTTGGCTGATCTTCTGGTGTGTGAGATTTTTGATTGACAGGGGCAGCAGTCTCTGCAGGAGGGGCTGATGCATCTGCTTGAGAAGCATTAGACTTAGATCGAAGGTTGTATCTATTTTTATCCTCTGCTATAAAAATACCATCACTGAGGAGATCATCTTCCGTCTATTGAGTAATCAATGATTCCTCATAAGCCTGTTGTGTTAGAAAAGACTTCCCTGTCTCTTCTCTGACACAATGAATGTCACCTTCCACCTCTTCTTGCGCTTCAACATTTTCTTCGTCCATTACTACATTCTGAAGAGGTACTTTTATCCTCTGATCTTCATTAGCATTCCTATCTCTTTGCAGAATCTGAGTTTGTGGATTATTTCTTCTATAGGGAAAAGCATTTGGATTTCTGGGAGCAAAAGTATTTGATTCCTTTGCTCTTGGTGGTGGCTGGTTCTAAACTTTCAACTTTGACATTTCTGATGTTAGGCTATCCAACAGCTTAGACATCTTTTCCATTTTACTGTTAGAAGACGAAGAGGACTCGACAACAGACTTTTTCTTCTCAGCCCTTCCTTTGAGCTGTTGTGATGTTGTAATGTTAGACTCAACCTTGAGAGCAGCATCTTGCATTAAGGCAAGCGTGGTTGATCGTCCTTCTCTAAGGATAAGACAAAATTATGCATCAAAGGCAACAGAGAATGTGATTTTTTCTGCTGCATCGCTTGGTTTAATCTCTGCAGGGATCTTACCAAACATTTTATTGAATCTCTTGATAAAGTCCGAGACCGATTCTCCATCTCCTCTCTTCAAATTTCCAAACTCAGAAATGTAGTACAACAGGTCTATTCTTTCTCCCCAATGTTTCAAGAATACTTCATCCAATTGTTCAATTCCAGTAATGGAATTTGCTGGTAGCTCTTTGAACCACTTCCGGGCTTGGCCATCCAAACTCTGAACGAAAACTCTAGTCCACACATATTCTTCAGAAATATTTATGTTCTCTGCATAAGCATAAAATGCTTCAATGTGTTCTTCAGCAGTATACTCCCCTGCTCCTGTGAACTTTGGCATGTATTTCTGGTAATCACCGGTTGGCATGGCAGACAAGGGATTTGGCAAGACAAGAGGGGCATATCTGTTCGCCAAGATTTGTTCCATTCTGGTCAAAGGGGCAGCCATGGCGGTTTTGGTGGTTGATGCAGATGAGGAACTTGTAGGAGATGATAGAGGAGGTGAGTTGCCTGAGTTAGAAAAGGATGGCTGTCTTACTGCACCCTGAGCAGAAGTTTCAGAAGTAGGTGGAAAGTAAGAAGCTTTATAAAACTGACTAAGCAACAAAGATATATTTTCTTCTCCTTTAGAGGACAAATCATGGAGGATTTCTTCGAGGACGGGCAGATTTGTGTAAGTGTGTAGAACACCTGTCAAAGGTTTGCTAGGTGATGAATCAGAAAGAGATGAAGAGGAATATTATTTCCGTGGGGAGGATTCAGTATTCAATTCTTTTGGATGGGATGAAATATCAACCTCAAGGACAGAATCAGTAATATTAGAAGACAAAGAAGGTTCTTCTACTTTAGACACTTGAGATGAAATTTTTATTTCTTGGGAATTTTGGGTTTCAGCAGGAGATTCAACAAAAGACTTTTCAGATATGAAAGGGTGATTATCAGTTGGAATACCTGAATCAATTGCACTTGCAGATCCAGAAGCCTGTCTGTGTAAAGCTTTACCCTTGCTGATGATTTTTTCTGGATCAGGAACTGATGTCAATGGGCCTTCTGGGTTTGCCCTGGTGTGAGCACTTTTTGGAGCCACTTCGTTACAATGGAGTCGCCAGATAGAAAATGTACAACCTGATAGTGTCTACTTCTTATCTATCATCAAGAATTAGATCTATGTCGTCTCCCAGAGAAGCTGAGCTTCGATCTCCTCTCCCCGGCAACGGCACCAATTTGTTATCTCTCCAAGAAACCCTTTGTGGTTGCAGACCAAAGGTGCTTGGTAACTTAAGAAATGAATATTTTTGTATTTTGTGAATGTGAATCAATGGGATAACTCAACCCAGCTAATGGCATTCAAACATGAAAATGATAAACAAATAGACAATGCTCTCAAAGATTGATTAATCAACAGATAACTTTAAAGTGGGTGAAGAATAGATTGTAACTAAACCAGTACAGTGTAGGGTCTAAGAGACAATCAAGAGACTTATTATCAGGCT
>JZKD02S1717453.1:384693-395160 GCA_000966675.3 Picea glauca
GGAAGTTGATGTACTAACTTACCCAAACGGGGCCCACATGACTTTTGGCGCTTCATCTCCTAGGGTTAGGTTTTTGGATGTCTATGACTTTTTTCATTCTCGTCTATTGTAAAAAAGCCTCTATATCCTCATTGTAATCATCTTCTCACGGATGCGAGTAGTAGCCACATCTCTTCTCAGAGTTAAGCTACCAGCGCCCAAGCTAGTTTATTTCCATTCTGTCTGTAAGCATATTTCAGTCATTTGTTATTAATGAAATGAAGTCTTATTTCCACTGCATCTCTGTGTTTATGTTTATTTCTGTATTTCATTGTGTTCCAACATAAATCTGGATCATGTTGGGTCTTTACACCCATACAACATCGCCTGACAAGTCATACAAAATACAAACACCAGAGAGACTCTAATCTCCCTGCACTACATTGTGCTGAGAGTAACATATCACTACGTGCACTACGCATCTTAGTAGAGAATTAACATTCTCTGGCACTCCCACAATGTGCCTCTACAGATGTAAAGGCACTTCTCTCCTCCGTAGAGAAGGAATGCCCATCGTGAGGCCTTGAAGGTTTCCTTCAACCTCCCGGAGACCTATCACTGGTGCCCCCAGATCTATTGCAAATGGAGCACCCCCACAACATCCTGGCATCAGTATCTCAGTCCGGCACACTACTCCCTTGTCTACATTTTGAAAACAATACATCCATTAAAAACTCTTCTACGTACCCAAAAAAAATATATACATTAAAAAACTTAAAAAACAAAAAACTAGAAAAGGTGTTGCTTAGTCTCTCACCTGACGCATCCCAATCTTTCCCCGTGAGTAGAATCAAATCCATGCTCCTGTGAAAATCCACCTTAGCATATGGGAAGTCTTCTATCCAAAGATACTGGCATCTCAACCAAGCGAAGAAGTCACCGGTGAAACGGAACTCTGACTCTGCCACTAGTCTCGGAGACAGACTAGTCCACCGTTCCATCCGTGGTTCTCCCACTAGTCGTACTGCCAGTGCTATCTGAGGCTGCATCTGGGGGATGTGCTCTAAGAAAAATGAGACCAAGAAAGAGTTGTATCCGAACTGTTTCTGCCCCATCCTACACTGCGAAACCTATTCCTTCACATTTCGAAGGAACCCTGCGCTCTATTTAAACAATGTTGGCTCCAAACACTGTACGCCATAAGCTACCTGTGATCTCGATGCCAGATGTGCGCTAGTGCTTCCCATCACACTCATGATGGAAAACAAAATAGATCGAAGGGGTAACTCTCTGATATCCTTGATAGGGATTCTACGCCCCACCAATCTTGCTCCTGGGAGACAATGATGTGCCAGATACACGCCCACTTGCTCAGGAAGCGCCCTCTGTCCTGAAAAAGATATAGGAACCCCTCTTTTCGAGAGGTCAGTCAAGAAATATACGTCTTCCAACTCGATGGTTAGAAGCTGTGTTCCGATCCGAAACCCTTGCCCTGCGACATCCCACAAGTTGATTATGTGCTCAAGCAGAAGAATCTCCTTCTTCATCTTTTTCAATTTGAAGAATTTCAGTAGGCCACAAGCTCTCAACGCGGCCCGCGTGCGAGGACTCCTCAAAGTAGCCAAATCATCGAGCTCATTCTCTCGTTCTTTCCACTCGATCATGGTCGCCGAAATCACCTACAAACAAAAAAAAACAAAGAATTTCATTATTCATTTTTTCAGCAATTTCTTAAGCAATTTAAAAACTTGAAATCTAATGCCCACATTGTTCAAAAAATGCCACGTCCTCTTTTCATTACTCAATAATCCATGCGCAACAATAAAACATTTAAAATTAAAACAATTTCCATCAATGGCTGCGTGGGCATATGTTTGAGTTTTTTATAGATTCTTCAACAAAAACAACCCATCCACCCAAGTGTCAAGGCGTTGGCACCTTTTCTATCACCTTCTAACCACGTTTTTGCAAAAGAATGTCTTTTCCCATCATTTTTAATAGAGGCCAATTTGATCTTTTTTGGAGCGACTTAGGGCTTCATTTTTTAAATTAAATACTACTATGAAAATGAATATTAAACCATGTAATTGAAAGAAGGGGAGATGAAGATCTATCTGGTCCAAACGGCAAGAGAAACAGTCAACTGTAGCTCTAGTATCAAGCGAAACAAGATCCACCTCCAAAATGAGAATCTCCACTGCTACAAATCCTTATGCAAAATGAAATTGTAAATGAAGATTTTTCTTGTATTACTATTTATAAATTTCCATTTTTTATAAGGTATAGTTATTTATGGGTTTCTCTGACAATATAATGGCTTCACTAAACCTCTGGATTGCAGTTTTGACACTACAGGTTTCCAAGTAGTTCTAATCGTTTGTTTACCTTGTCACATCCATGAGCATAGTCTTAGTTCATTTTCAAGCTCGAAAACATGAGAATGCACCTGGTAGACTTTTATCTCTTCTTCAGACCCGTATGGACACACGAAAAAGGAACCCCCTGGAGTTATCTTTAAACTCTTTCCAGACTCTCTAAATATGAAAATATCGTCGAGTGATCTTGCTTCCTTTCACACTCGTTAAAAGGTTCGAAAGGGTGTCTTTCGAGTGGTAGTTTATCTCTTTTTCGGCCTCGTGAGACTAACTGTGCGAAAAAGGAACTGAGAGAGTTCTCTTTTAAGTGTTTTTCCAGACTCTATAATCATGAAAAAACTTCGAGTTTTCTATCTTTGGACTCGCTAAAACACACATCGATAGGCCCATACGGGACTGAACCATTACTTCTTCTGGTTCGTTAAACAAAGGAAGAGGAACTTACCGAAGGTGAGTTATATCGATCATGTGTTACCCTCCTCGAGCTCGTTAAATCAAAAAGAGGTACTTGTCTATCTGGATGGGGGAAAATTTAAAATAAGCAAGCCAAGCAGTCTCTTGAGAACATTACCAAGTAATTCTTAGAGCCGCCCTTGAACACGCCACTTTGTCCTTTGCACGCATTATAATCCACTGAACCTCTGCACTGAGCCAATCCTTTGAGTTTCTTTCACTCCTTTGGGTCATCTGATGTAAGTCACAACATCCACTGCATTATCAAGTTTTGTTCCATGTCATGTTTCTATTGTTGTGCCTCAGTGTTCAAGGGAAGTATCTGCCTCTAGAGTCATCCATCACAAATATCTTGTCCCAAAACCCATGTCAGTCCATGTTCATTTGATATACCAATTACATCTCTATGTTCGTTTTGTGTTGTTGATGGGGGATACATCAAGGCCCTCCTTCGACGAGCCTATTCCTATCGACCTTAACACATTATCCGAGAATTAGGCTTAGAAACCAGTTAGTACTTTGGCACCTGCATGCCTCAATGGCAAGCCTCCTCACGTCCGCCAGCAGGTTTACACCATTGACCTTTGATCAGATGATTCCATGGATGTTTGACTCCATCTCATCCATTCACATTCGTTGGAATGTAGTGGGGTACCTTGGGAATCATTGACATTAATGGTGATCTCCCTCGTGCTTGTTAACGGTTTACACCATTGACCAGTAATCAAGTGGTTTCTGCCATGTTCGACATCAGGACATCCATTCACATGGTTAGATTCGTACTACATCAGGATTGGTAAGAAGACCCTGGGTTGAGTGATCACTTTGATATGTGCTTTGCCCAGGTTGCGAAGGAATTTCTCTTGAACAAATGATACATACACTGTTACATAGATCCACTCTGTATTGGTCGTGGCTATGTCTTGTCATCTCGTAGATCCAATGTGTATTCTTCGTGGCTACGATCAGTTCAGGTCATCACAGTATAGATCCATGTTGTATCCTCGGTGGCTATACCTTTTTATCAATACAATTATGGATCCGCAGTGTATTTTATGGTGGCCATATCTTGCAAGTCTTGATCACCCAAGCATAGGTATGCCTGCCTTGGGTTTGAAACATGTCATGATATTTGTTGGATGTTTGTGTGCAGCTTCTGTCAGGTTCTCCGAGTCTATACCCTTGCTTGAAAAGTCTACAAAGCATTTCAGTTATCATTTCTCATCTCCTAACTTCATACTTTGGGGGGTAATTTGTTACACATCAACATTACTCGCTTTGATAAGTGTCATAAGTGTTGCATGTTCCTCACAACTATCGCAAGTGTCGCATGTTGTTCACAAGTGTCGCAAATGTCAAACAAAGCATACTGCCACAATGATGACACTAAGGAGACAATTAGAATACCTCAAACACCTAATTTGGAGGAAGAGGGATGGTTAACTGAAGTCAGGTATCTCTTGCCACCTGAAAAGAGCTTTCAAACTAAGGTTTTAGAAGGGAGTGCTCCCCTACATCACCCCTAGGAGCACTGGTGCTCCCCTATAAGGTGCTAGGGAGCGTTATAACACCAAAATTTCCCCTCTGAAGGAGCGCTGCAAATATTTAGAGTGTTGGCACCCCCCTTGAGTCTACTAGGGAGTGATATAGCGCCCTGATGCCCCTTTTGAGGGAGAACTATCTAATCTAGGAAGCAGTTGATCTATTGAGGAGAATAAGGGGAAGATCTTTCAAGTTTGGAAGGCAGTTGCATTCGAATTTCTAGTTCAACCATGATCTTAGGAGAAGATCCCTGATCTAAGGAGGGAATTCCTCAACTTACCCTAAATATACCTCAAGAGGTTAGGCCTCTTTGAACCTATATAAGCAGGCTCTATGATGGTGGAAAGGGGGAAGAATTGCAAGCATGAAACCTATGATCTCATAGGAAACACAAAGTGGACTGGAGGAGACTAATCAATGAAGTTGTTGTCATCTGGGTCGTGGATCTTTTGAGCAAGGGTTAGACAAAAGGGGACTTGACGAAGCTATCGCATTCACATCTACGATTGTAAGTTACTTCTGTCATTGTTCTCATCAATATGACATGCTTGGCCTATTTCTTTCTAGTTTGTGTTTAATCTTACATGAGATTATATCTGATAGATAGATCTATTTTCAAGATAATATCAATAGAGTAGGAAGTGGTTGTACTATTGTTTGTCTACAGGGCTCACCAAGGAGCAAAAGATTGGATCTCAACTCCGAGCGTGCAGGGACAAATGTCGGTAAAAGGTACTTATGTTCTCCTTCCTCCTCATGCATTAGTTTGTATAGATCTAAAAGGAAGTCAGTGTCCATGTTAAGCATATTCTGTCTTAAGAGTTAAGAGTCTAGCTCTCAAGAGGAGATCTACCTGTCCGCAGGGAGATTTTCCTTCAACAGAAGAAGCTCAAGATGTCGATAGTACCTCGGCGAAGACTACTTCTATCTCACCTGAGCAAGGAGGTGATGGCAGAGAGATAGATGGCATCAAAGTCGAACAAAAGAAAGGTGAGGTCACACTGCCTAGAGACAAGGAGGACCCCTCCAAAAAATGAAAGGCTTCCCCATCAAAGACCACATCCCAGAAGAAAGTCAAGGCAACCAAGACTAAATTTGAGACCACCCTAACCTCAGACAACTTCGAATTCATCGTCACTGCACTAATTGATGCTTTGTTGGAGATAACAGAGAAGCAGGAAGCCAAGCAAGAGGAGGTGTTCAGTCGAATCAAGGTTGAACTTCAAGAAGTGCAGTAGGATCTAGAGTCCAGCCATGCAATTTCTACCGTGGCTCTGACAGCAGGAATAACATAACTAGGTGATGAGCCAGCTCAACTACATTGGATTGCTGATACAGTCAAAGCTCATCTTCGATGAGCATAGGAGGAGATAGTGCAAGCCACCCAAGCTTTGGTACAAGCACAAGGAGATCTGCTAGAACAACACAGTAATGAAAAACAAGAGAAGCTTGTTATGCAAGTGAAGTTTGATGAAGAAAAATCCCAGATGCATAAAGAAATGGAACAGTTGCTCGTAGAGCAACTCAAAGTATAGGAAAGGGTTCACAGAGCACTTTGATCTATGACATTCATTGAAGTAAAGGATGAAGAATGAGTTCCATAGCAGGTGGCACAACTTGAAGAAGTAATCCAGTAGTGCATAGTAGACTTGGAGCTTCACACTATGCCTGAGACCCCTCAAGATGTACGAGACCAAAGGGAAGCAACTGCCCGCAGCACAGTGGACAGATTAAAATCTCTTGCCTTGGAGTGCAAGAAGCTAAGTAACCAGAGTGCCCAGACATATGAAAACCTTACAGAGAATCCAAAACTATAGGCGTTGGAGTCGCAGCTCCAAGAAGCAAAACAACATGCGGATATACTATAGGCACAGTTGAAGGCCCTGTCAGCAGTAGATAGAATGAAGAGATCTCACAAACAACACACAGCTCAACAACAGATTCATATGTTTCAAAGCAAAGTGATGGAAGTCACTCAATGAATCCAACATGTGCAAGATAAGGCATGCCTATTGTTTTTCAAGATCGAGAGCCAAGGAGCAGAGCTAGAACAGGTCGTCCTCATAGCAGAACAATGCCTGGAAGGACCATTAAATGATAGAATTCGAGGTAGAATTGCTCAGACCAAAGTGACTCAGGACGAGTCATAGGTGAGTGTTGGTGGTTTGTTGTCCCTTGACCAAGTTTTGGGAGTTTCTTGGTCATGTTAACCTATTTTGGGACTTCAACACCCTGTCGAAGGAAGAGAGCAAGACGAAGCGGAGAACATGGGATCTCGACCCCCTTTTGTGCCCCTTTTTGGGTTTTTGGGAATATGTAATGGGATTGGGATGTCAGCCCATGGGTTTACCCATGTTTAGGCATATTTTGTATGTATAAATAGAAGGATAGGCAATGTAAGAAAGAGTCGAATAATATATCTATGTGATGTAGGCTAAGTGCCAAGAGTTGGATCTGTGTGATTAAGGTTTGGTGCATTCTGTGTAGACTTGCAGAGCTTAGTGCAAGTCCTTGTGTGAGACTATAGAAGGCTTTGTGTTATAATGCAAGGAAGAAGGATCTAGCGAGTTGCACAGATCTTATGTCCTGTGCAGAGTAAGGGTTTTTGAGGCTCTGTGCTTGTAACCAATTGACTGAAGACAATAAAGAAGAACAGTTGGTGGACGTAGCCCCAGGGTGGGGGTGAACCACGTAAACACTGTGTTAGCTTGCTTTGTGCCTGTCTTTATGTGTTTATGTCTCCTTTTGTTATGTGATTTGAGATGATTAGATAGATCTGTTTATGCTCAGTGCTAATGATGTGTAGAATGTTAGATCCGATATAAATTAATATGCTCAGTTCTTGATCAGTTAGATCTGACTTACTTATTGATGCTAAGTGCTTAATACAATAGATTAGTGCGGATACTGTGAAGCCCTGTCTTACCAACAAAGTGGTTATTGATTGTATATTGTGTAACTAATGGTGCTAAGTGATCTATTAAGATGTATAATCACAAATCTGTGTCCTAGCTAAGGTTGCAGACACTTGAGTCCTGCAACTACCCCTGCCTCTACCTCGGGTGAGACTTCATCTGCTTCGCAGGTGTTGCCGAAAGGGATGATAGTTAGGTTTTTTTTTTTGAGTTATTGTAGCATTGAACCTTAGTTCTACCTCTATGCCAACAGGTCTTAATGAGTATTTCCAATTCCATGAGGAAGAGCAAGAAATTACCCATGCTTCTACCGAGGATAATGAAGACATGGTTGAAGAGCGAGAGCCTAAAGATATCAAACATGATGGTAAAGTATTGATGTGTGATCCCCCCTCTAACAAAGCTATACAAGAGCTTATTCCTCCTGCGCAAGAAGAAGATGATGAGGTTAGTCACTTTCCTTTTCAAGTTTTTGATGATACCCTATTCTATGACTCAAAAGGGGAAGAAGAAAGGAAATAATTGGACAATACAAATACTCCTTATTATGAAGTTGAAGATGTAGAAACAATTCATGAGGATGAAAACATGATGCATGCCCTTCCATTTAATGAAGTCGTCCAAATCCTCGAAGCTCCGGCACAAGAAGAAGTAAATACAGTAAGTTTTTTTCCTTTCCAAGAGTCTGATCATGCTTCATTTTATGATCTAGAAAGTGAAGAAGTGTTAGAGGAGCCCTTGGATTTTTTAATCCCTTCATGTTATGATAAAGTTGATGACTATGTTGATAATATTGATGAATTCATACATGTCGTAAAGTGTAAATGAGATGTGATTGGATATGATGGGGATCCCATTTACGACATTGAAGGTCATTTCCAAAAGTTGCATTCACAACTATCATATGAGGTTACTAATAATTTTGACATTTGGCAACAAGGAGATGATATGATTACAAACATTTTTCAGACACCCAAGGATGACCTAGTGTTATGTTCTCCTAGTGATTTCCGGTCATACCTTGAGGATTTTGATGAATATTCCTTTGAGCACTTATTCCGTGAAGAAGATTATCAACCACCATTGTACTCAGAGATTGATAAAGGTGAGGACATTGCTTGCCCAGAGAAGGATCCCTGTGATAATGTCTTCTAGCTCCCTTTGACTATTTTATCTCGTTGTGTCACTAAAGGTGTATTTGGGAAGCATACCCTTTGTCTTAAGTTTTCCCTGATGCAAAGCTTACTTTTAGAATTTAAGGGTAGGTTGAATACCTCAAGAAGAAGTTCATTATCTAAATATTCCAGCCTTCCCTTAAAACATTGGCAATCATCCCCTAGGTTCTTTCTAGGTCCTTCCCAGACCTTAGATTGTGAAGACATCCAAGGTAGCCAACCTTCAGACTCTTTGAGTCAGTCTATTGAACCTTTGATTTTTCACGATCCCTTTCTAAGATGGATTGAGCACTTTCCTAAAGGTGTGAATTGGCATGATTTTGTCCCTCCCTCCCGCCTCTATGAGCTATAATTTATGATTTCCGATGATACAATACATTTTCTAACTCATGTTATTTTTGTGCTTGACTTATCATTGTTTTGGTTTATGATGAAGCACTGAGGCAGGTATTGTGAGACATTGCTAGGATGGTTTCATGGGCTATTTGACTACACCTATCATTCAACGAATAGGTAAGTAGGTAGGCATTTACATTCATTGTATATACCATCTGCATATCATATTAGAGTAGTGTAATTTAATTTCCATCTGTATATATATGATTGCATTCATTTCATTGTATGATATATGATCTAAGGGTGATATCACGACCCAAAAATATTACTGATCATTTTGTTGAGATCTAGCATATCACAGGTCATGCGAGAGATAATGAAGTTCTCATGTGCTCTATAGTGAGAGCATGTCCCCGATTTGGATCCATATGTTATCCCTTATCCTAGGGATAACTAAGGATATTATGTCTCTATTCCCACAGGTCCTAGACATGGAGTACCGAGAGCCATATGACTTAAGCTTGGCCCTGGAGGGCCCATCTTTTCTTCATCACTTCTTATCTATCAGGAGTAGCAACATCCATCCTATCATCCTGGTTCTAAAGTCACAATGGGTCCTAATCCATGAGGTAATGTGTCTAGGTATCATGGTATGTGTCACTCTGATTCTCAAAAAAATTGAATATGTGCACTGAATTCTCTTTTGTTTCATGACATTTGCTTGGAAATTATGCTCTTTAACTTGTCCATACCTAGGGGGGATGACAGAGTGCCCTAGTAAGTTGGTTCCCTTGGGGATGAGTTTTCACTGGGTGGGTCTATGAAAGGTCATCGTTCATTCCTTCCAGACTTGCCACTTTTCATCATCTCCCTCATATTTCCCCTACATTGGTTCAGGAATTGGGTTTTCCAAGCTAGTAAAGGTTGTACCTTTCCTTGTGGGAAGAAGGGGCTATAGGCCTAGAGGGTAAAAGTAACTAGAAAAAGTTAAAATCCAAGATGAAACCTTGAGATGCTTCACCCATGGATTCATGAGAAAGCAATAAAAGGCTTCTAAACAAGAAAAGGGGACCCGAAAAGTAAAATTAAACTCAAGATCTAGTTGTTGGATAGGAGGTGTTATCACTGAAATTTCGTCCGCACAGGGCGACAAGAACTCCGCATCGTCAACACAGAAAAAAAGTCATTCATGGCACAAGGTTAACTCTACAACACAGCAAAAGGGTCAAAACTATACAAAATGGCCAAAAAATTATAAGGCGCGGTGCACCCATTGGGCACGCGCGCGTGCGCAACATCTTCGTACCTGGAGCACATAAGCGCGGTTGTGGGGTGCAAAACCCGTGCGCCTACCAAACGACGCATTTATGGAACTGGTCGACCTCCCAACCACTAATGGATCGGCTCCCAAGTTGATTTGACACCAAATCAGAGCTCAATCCGCGTGGGGGGGCTGGTCAAAGACCTAATTGTGCCCTAAAGAGCCCCTCTTCACATTCAAAAGAGGTTGCATAATAGCTCAATACTTGGCTATAAAAAGCCATGAATGACCACCATTTCTTCAAGGAATTCTTTGCAGTGTTATGCTGTTGAGATTGCTAGAGACTCATTCTTTGGCAATAGACATAATCAACACCATTTCATAGGCTTTCCATCTCTCACTAGAGTGGATAAGCTTGGAGTTCTTTCACT
>JZKD02S1717453.1:407973-424750 GCA_000966675.3 Picea glauca
TCATTTAGTTTTTGTTTAATTCTTGTTAATAGCTTTGTTGTTTTCTTTCTAACTTTTTACCATACAGCTGTCATGACTAGCAGAGCCCAACTAGGCATGTAAGTGCTCACTTTTTTCTCACACAGCGACGAGAAGAGTACAAACAGGAGGTCTCATCATGAGCTGACCTATTAGGTCCATGAGCATGTAGTGATATGACACTGTCATCCATCTGGTCACCAAACCAGGGTAATGGCTCTTGGTAGCATAGCTAATTGAAAGGGGGTCTCATCACGAGCCAACCTTCTCATATTTGTGAAATGTTTGTGGGTAATGTTGTCACCATTGGTCACCACACTAGGACACTGTCCTCTAGCTATTCTATTGAAAATAAAAAGCAATAAGACAAAGATAAAAGGAATTGAATGGGCTAAGAAACAATGGAGTCCATGACAAGGTGCATCTCACCCTCTACAGAGGCACCCACAGATAAGACCTATATTTCCATGTTATCACTCCACCCCTTGCTCAAACATCCCCTACACCATTTCATGCATTTACATGACCTAGATTGGCCTTCACTTGGGAAAAACCCCACATCTAAGGAGGATTATCACAATAGCACATCCTGAGACCCTCTCAAAACATGGCTTGTTAAATAGCATAACGTCTTTGAGCATTTGTCTGGGTAAAGGGGGGTTTGATGCACATGTTTGGGTAACTTGATTATTAGATGTGATTGGCATTGCTATGATCCCTGTGAATTATGTGCCCATGGAGGGAGTACTTGTTGTTGTTGTAGGACCATGCCCGATGGATAGGTACATATGGGTAGATGATTAGGTCAGACCTCTATGGGTCTAAAATCCCACCAGATGGATTTTGTAAACCTAGCCAGGGGCAAAGGGATCCCAAAAGAGTTGACTAGAGAAAAAGGAGGAAATTCAATCAGAGACACTTTGGCAGGCCTAGACCTAGGGAGGTATTTCCCTTCCACCATGAATTTTTCCCTTGAAGGCCCACGATGTCATCACATTGAGCCTTGATGTCATCCAATTAAGGTTTTGGCATGAGGATGGTTTTGTTCGCATGTGTGGAAGATTCTGAGGCCTTTTGAGGCCTAAAGTTTCACATTTTTAGGCCTAGTGTTCCATGAAGGGGCCTAACGTCACCCTAAGAGGGGCATAACGTCATCCCTAAAGACAAATTAGTGTTTTAAATGGTTAATTTTATGTAAAACTGGATTTTTGATGTAAACTGGCCATGTCGGCCTTTTTTGACCTAAAATGTAATTAAAGGTCATTGATATAGAGAGTTAAGACTCTGATTTTTTCATCATCTTTCACTCACACAAGTGTGAGGTCTAAAATTCAGCCTATTTTAAGGCTAATTGGCTAAAATTAAGTGGTGCGCAACTCTTGGAGGAGGCAAATTTTGGGGTATTTTTGAAATATCATGGTGGAAAGTCTTCATCTAGGGTTTGTGGCTAGATTATTCTTGATGAAGTAAGTAAAAATATGCAATCCTTCTTTATTTTGAATGGTTATGGTACATTTACTTATTCATTTCTAAGATTATGAAATTGCTAGTTTGAAACCCTAGGAGAAAAGCACATGTTATTGTCCTTTTCTTTATAACTCTTCACCTACTTGATTTTGCTAGAGAACATCTAGGCTTGAAGCATATACCATAGCACTAATTTTGTAGCACTCTAATAGCATTACTTCATTAAGCTTCATACATTTATTTCAAGTTTGATCTAAAGAAGAAGGAAATCGTTAAGGCCTCGGGTAACCTACTTTCTAGCATCTTTTCCTTCTATGGTTTTAGATATTGAGGCCTTATGTTAATAACACCTCAATCATCTTCCCTTTCCTTTAAATCTTCTATTATCATTTGTTGTTTCCCTCTAAGAATTTTCGTTGCAAAATTTGACTCCATTTACCTTAAAATGCACTAGTTCACACCTTACAAGTGATTGATTGATTAAAAAAACTCTTAAACCATCTACCTTAAGACCTTTACTAACTATTTCTAACTTCAGATTAGATTAACTTACTAACTAATTTTTTGTTGTTGCAAAATATTGCTACAACCATCTATAACATCAGAAAATTCATTATAAAATAAAGATTTAAAGTTGATTATACATTGCTATCATTGCTTCTGACAATTATTATCATTTTGTCAAGTTTATGTTATCATTTCTTGTCATTTTTGAAGCTTTATTGAGGCATAATTGTGAAGATATTGCTAAATATATATTGTTGTTATAAATGCTTCTATTGCTTCAGATTTTATATCAGCTTGTTCATTTTATCAAAATTATATGGTTTTGTGAAGCACTAACATCATATGGTGCTTGCAAATAGCATATTTTCTTATTGTCTTGTTCTGGGAAGGTACACTTAAATATTATTTCTCTTCATCTCATTTAAACCCTTGGAACTTCTGATCAGAGTGACATGTGAGAGGGGTGGGACTTTCTTAATATTTTTCCTTAGCCTTCTCATACCTCGAGGTCACTAGGGACGTCTCCCCTGGAGTACCACTCCTAAATGGAAAGAGGTGTCTTATTAAGGTGGCAGTGATAGGACATCCTCCTTGTTACACCAATTTAGTATTCACTTGACTTTGGCTTTGGGAAAGTAAAAACTGCATGATAACATTTGGTGCCATTTCTGGGGAACACTGAGTCAATATTCCTCAATGACACTTTTTCGGTGAGCCTTTATCCAAATCCTTTAAATTCAAAAAGCTTACCTGGCGACTCCTTTGAGGGTAATTCACTCTTTTCTCTTTGATGATCCCTAGAGGGATTATCTGGTGACTCCACTAATGAAAAATCCAACCATGGCTTCTCAATGGGACCCAGGTGATTTAAAACCCTTATACATGAGTAAAATCTCGGGATACCCTCAAAAAATGGCCCCAAGGTATGAAAAATGGCTCCCTAGATTCACTTGTAGTGATGGGGTTAGAGTCGACAATCACATGGATGATTTTTGGGCTTTATTTCAACTCCACCCTATCAGGGATGATGCTGAGGATTTGGCAAGGAAACGTTTCTCTGCCACTCTTCATGGAAATGATAGAGAATGGTATGACAACCTCCCTTATGCTAGCATCACATCTATGGACCAGTCCAAAAAAACATTTCTCAAGAGATGGGGCATTAAATTAAAGGATATCCAAATGCTACTAAAAAGACTTGAGTATATAAAACAAATTGAGAATGAGACTGTCAGAGAATTCCAGGATAGGATTGAAAATTTGATATGGAAAATTCCTAGAAGCCATCATCCTGAAGACAAATACCCTTCTTACCTCTATACCAATGCAATCTTAGTACATTTAGGGTTTCTCCTCAGTAAAAAGGGCCCAAAAACACTCCATGAAGCTCATAACATGGCTATAGATATCGAGGAAAATATCTCCTTGTCCAAGGAAGAACACTTCTTTTCCCCAGATACTCTTAATTTGGAGATATTAGTTTCCCTTAAAACCTTTACTGATAACTTCCAAGAAATAAGGGAAAAGGGCATTGATCAACAAGGAGTTGAGGAGAAAGGTCTTAATGAGGATTTCCAATCCCATGAGGAAGAGAACGAAATTACTCATGCTTCTATTGAGGATAATTAAGACATGGTTGAAGAGCGAGAACTTTAAGATATCAAACATGATGGTAAGTATTGATGTCCTAGTGTTATGTTATCCTAGTGATTTTTAGTGATAACTTGAGGATTTTGATAAATATTCCTTTGAGCATTTATTCCATGAAGAATATTATCAACCATCGTTGTGCTCAAAGATTGATAAAGGTGAGTACATTTCTTTCCTAGAGAAAGATCATTGTGACAATGTATTCTAGCTCCCTTTGACTATTTTATATCGTTGTTTCACTAAAGGTGTAGTTGGGAAGCATGCCCTTCGTCTTAAGTTTTCTCTGAGAAAATTCTTACTTTTATAATTTAAGGGTAGGTTGAATACCTCTAGAAGAAGTTTTTTATCTCAATCTTCCATCCTTCCTTTAAGAAATTGTAAGTCATCCCCTAGGTTCTTGCTAGTTCCTTCCCAGACCTCAGATTGTGAAGACATCCAAGGTACCCAACCTTCAAACTCTTTGAGTCAGTCTATTGAACCTTTGATTTTTCATGATCCCTTTTTGATATGGATTGAGCACTTTCCTAAAGGTGTGAATTGGCATGATTTTTTCCTTCCCTCCCGCCTCCATGAGATATACTTTATGATTTCCAATGATACAATACATTTTCTAACTCATGTTATTTTTGTGCCTGGCCTATCATTGTTTTGGTTTATGATGAAGCATAAAGGCAAGTATTATGAGACATTGCTAGGATGGTTTCATTGGCTATTTGACTACACCTAGCATTCAACCAACATGTAAGTAGAGGAAAGTAGGTAGGAATTTGCATTCATTGTATATGCCATCTGCATATCATGTTAGAGTAGTGTAATTTCATTTACATCTGTATATATGATGGCCTTCATTTCATTGTATCATATATGAGCCAGGGGTGATATCACCACCCCAAATTATTTCTGATCATTTTGTTGAGATCTAGTAGATCGCAGGTCATGCCAGATATAATGAGTTTCTCATGTGCTCTACGGTGAGAACATGTCCTGGAGTTGGAGCCAGATGTTATCCCCTGTCCTAGGGATAACTAAGGATATTATGTATTGAGGCCCACATGTCCTAGACATGGAGTACTGAGAGCCATATGACTTGACCTTGGACCTGGAGGGCCCATCTTTTCTTCAGCACTTCCTATATATCAACAACAACACCATCCATCCCATCTGCCTAGTTCTGAAGTAGCAGTGGGTCATGATCCATGAGGTAATGATTTTGTGTATCATGGTATGTGTCACTCTGATTCTCAAAATATTTGAATATGTGCACTGAATTCACTTTTGTTTCATGATGTTTGTTTGGAAATTATGCTCTTTAATTTGTCCATACCTAGGGGTGATGACAAAGTTCCCTAGTAACTTGGTTCCCTTGGGGATGAGTTTCCATTTGGTTGTTCTATGAAAGTTCATCATCCATTCCTTCCATACTTACGAATTTTCATCATCTCCCTCATATTTCCCCTACATTGGTTCAGGTATTGGGTTTTCCAAGATAGTAAGGGTTTTGACTTGCCTTGTGGGAAGAAGGGGCTAAAATACCAGAGGGTAAAAGTAGCTAGAAAAATTTTAAACCCAAGATGAAACCTTGAGATGTTTCACCTAGGGATTCCCAAGAAATTAATAAAAGGATTATCAACAAGAAAAGGGAACCCATAAAATAAAATAAAACTCAAGATCTAATTGTTGGATAGGAGGTCTCATCATGAGCCGACCTATTAGGTGCATGGTTATATAGTGGTATCACAGTTCCATCCATATGGTCACCAAAACAGGGTAGTGGCTCTTGGTGGCATAGCCAAGAGAAATGGGGTCTCATCACAAGCCAACCTTCTCATCTCCGCGAAATGCTTGTGGGTAATGATGTCACCACTGGTAACCATGCCAGGACAATGTCCTCCAGCTATTCTCTTGAAAATAAAAAGCAATAGGAAAAAGAGTAAAATGCATTGAATGGGCTAGGAAACAATGGCATCCATGACAAGGTGCAACTCTCCCTCTATAGAGGAACCCATGGGTAAGACCTACATTTCCTTGTTATCACTGCATCCCTTGCCCAAACATCCCTTACTCTATGTCATGCATTTACATGACCTAGATTGTCCTTCACCTAGGAAACACCCTACATCTGAGGAGGATTAGCCCAATAGGACATCCTGATACCATCTCCAAACCTGGCATCTCAAATAGCATAACATATTTGAGCATTTGTCTGGATAAAGGGGGGTTTGATGCACATGTTTTGGTAACTTGATTATTAGATGTGATTGACATTGCTATGATCCTTGGGATTTATGAGCCCATGGAGGGCGTACTTATTATTTCTACAGGAACATTCTCAACAGATAGGTACATATGGGGAGATGATTATTTTAGACCTCTGTGGGGCTAAAATCCCACCAAATGGATGTTGTAACTCTAGCCAGGGGAAAAGGGATATCAGAGGTTTGCACTGAAGAAAAAGAAGGAAGTTCCATCAGAGACACTTTGGCAAGATTGGACCTAGGAGGTTCTTTCCCTTCCACCATGGCGTTGGCCCTTGAAGGCCCATGACATCATCATATCGAGCCTTGAAATCATCCAGTTAGGGTTTTGGAATGAGGACGACTTAGTTAGCACGTGTGGCAGCTTCTGTGGCCTTTTGAGGCATAATGCTTCAATTTTTTAGGCCTAGTGTTCCATGAAGGGGCCTAAGGTCACCCTAAGAGGGGCATGACATCATCCCTAAAGACAAATTAGTGTTTTAAATGGTTAATTTTATGTAAAACAGGATTTTTGATGTAAATTGGCCATGTCGGCCTTTTTTGACCTAAAATGTAATTAAAGGTCATTGATATTGTATAAATAGAGAGTTAAGACTCTCCTTTTTTCATCATCTTTCACTCACACAAGTGTGAGGTCTGAAATTCGACCTCTTTTAAGGCTTATTGGCTAAAATTAAGTGGTGCACAACTCTTGGAGGAGGCTATTTTTGGTGTATTTTTGTATTTTCACGGTGGAAAGTCTTCAACTAGGGTTTGTGGCTAGATTATTCTTGATGAAGTAAAAATATGCAATCCTTTTTTATTTTTAATGGTTATGGTACATTTTCTTATTCATTTCTAAGATTATGAAATTGCTAGTTTGAAACCCTAGGAGAAAAGTGAATGTTATTGTGCTTTTCTTTATAACTCTTCACCTAATTGATTTTTCTAGAGAACATCTCCCTTGAAGCATATACTAGAGCCCTACCTTTGTATAACTCTAGTGGCATTGCTTCATTAAGCTTCATACATTTATTTCAAGTTTGATCTAAAGAAGAAGAAAATCGTTAGGTCCTAGGGTTAAGTACTTTCTAGCATCTTTTCCTTATAGGGTTTTAGATATTGAGGCCTTAGGTTACTAACACCTCAATCATATTCCCTTTCCTTTAGCTCATCTATTATCATTTGTTGTTTCCATCTAATAATTTCCACTGCAAACTTTGACTCCATTTACCCCAAAAGGCACTAGTTGACACCTTACAAGTGATTGATTGACTAAAACAACTCTTAAACCATCTACCTTAAGACCTTTACTAACTATTTCTAACTTCTTATTAGACTAACTTACTTCATCTCATTTAAACCCTTGGAACTTTTGATCAGAGTGACCTATGAGAGGGGTGGGAATTTATTAATATTTTTCCTTAGCCTTATCAAACCTCCAGTTCACTAGGGATGTCTCGCCTAGGGTACCACTCCTAAATACAAAGAGGTGTCTTATTAAGGTGACAGTGATAGGACATCCTCCTTGTTACGCCAATTTTATCTTCACCTGCCTTTGGCTTTGGGCAATTACAAATTGCATGATAACACAGACCATTGTATGTGACATGGATTTGTGTGCCATATTGGAGTGTTTATGCATAGAATTTTGTTCCAAGTATGAGTTTCTCTTGATTTGCGTGCAATAGGTGTTCCTACTTTAGATTTGCCTCATTTTGTGTGCCATAGAGTTATTTGAGAAAAGTATAGAGTGTTTATACTCATTTTTCTTAGAATTTTGAGAGGAATCTGATGGTGATGTTGGTTCTGTGTAAAAGTGTTGTGTATGAAAATTATTAGTTCCATTTTCTATGTACGAGACCCATAGTCTCTTTATGTGTGTGCTTGAACTTGGGTTGATGTCTCATAACGTTTTCATCTTGAGATGGTTCGTGTTCTTCTTCCTCTTCACAATCTATGTAGAATAACTTATTCTCATCACACTTATGTCCCTTATTGTACCTGTTGTTACAATTAAAGTATAAACCTTTTTCTTTTCTTTCCTCCAATTGTTGAGGTGTCAGCCTTGTAGTTAGAGGTGTTTTAAAAGAAGGAACATTATTCTCTCGATAGATGTTAGGAGTGGTCCTTCTAGTAGTCATAGCCATAGTCATAGCCATATTTTTACTTTCAACATTTCTTGCCACCCTGAATGCATTCTCCAATGATTTGGGTTCCCAAAGGCGAACTTCATGTTGAATGTTATCATTTAAAGTTCCTATGAATACATCAATGAAGTGCTCATCTAGAATATATGTTACCTTCATATTCAATCTTTGGAAGTTCTTAATGTGCTCTGCAACTGAACCATTTTGATTGAGATTTATCAATTGGCTAAAGAAGGTATTGCTCCTTGTATCCTCATAGTGCACTATTATTTATTTCATGAAAATTGTCCAAGTGATGACTGATTTGCGAGAAAAAATTCATTGATACCACACAAATTGATTGGTTCTAAATATAAAGAAGAAATCTGTACCTTTTGTGTATGTGGCACCACATGTAGATCAAAGAATTACTCCATCTGAAGTATCCATGTGATTGGGTCCTTGCCATCAAACATCCTCATATCAATCTTAGGAAAGTAGTTTGTCTTCAACCCAAATTTGGAGTTTCTCCATTCTTGATTAATTTTCCTTGTGTCCTCATCATGAATTTCATGGGATACATTTTCACTTTTAGGTTTCCTCTCTATTAGGAAATTTTTCAATCCTTCCATGATCTCCCTTTTTAAATCATACATCATCCCTTGTAGTTCATCTTTTGTTACTGTCTTATTTTGTAAATCATTTATGTCCCTACACATTTCTTCACCTTCATAAAGAGTCCAAGTAGGATTTTATGGAGGCTTATTTGGTGTAGAAGTTCCCTTTTTAGGTGGCATGGTGGCCAAGTATCACTTTTAAACCTTGATTTCGAGTGGTTCTGCTAGACGATCTTTCTTCTACTATATCTCCAAAATTTTGGCCCTTCTAGATATGAAGATATTTTTTTTGAAGTTATTTGATATTTCTTCTATGCAATGCCACAGGTCTGATCAAAATTGGATGTGCCAAGTGGAAGTTATGGTAACTTCCCCACAACTTGCTTATTTTTTCCCCTTCTAGGAGAGTTTACTTGTAAAGAGTGTCAAGATCACAATATCTGATATTTGATTTTGAAACTAGTACCAGAAATACTACATACTGTCCACTATCCAATGCAACTAGTCTCACATAATTTGGATACTCACTGAAGACGATATCATTGTTTTACCTAGAAGACTTGTTTGAGACTAGTTAATATGACTAGTCAGATGCCCTATCTTGCACAGGGTGTATATACAACATTATGATGGCCCATAAGTGGAATTTTTTATCACAACTACCTTGATAATTTCTATGATTATCCTCTAGATTTCAGATTCTGAAACGTTACAGAAACAATTTCATAGTGAAAAGTTTTTGATGGCTAAATTAAAGATGATTCCAGAACCCTATCATACACAAGATATATATCCAAAAGTATAAGTCCTCGGGAGATGAAATTTTAACCCAACGTACCTTGATCGGTCTACTAAATATCATCCAAGGGGTTCCTTCTGAAACACCATAGAAATAAATTATAGTAAAAATTCCAAGGTGTCTCGGATGTAGCAGCGAAACCCAAAGACCTTGAGCTATGATCCCAAATGTTAAGAACCAAATATAAATATAACATAGAAAAACCTCAGAATAAATACTCAATGCCTTGAAAAATATAGAATTTCAGATAATAATCCTCTTCGAGGGGGAATCCTCATTTTACACCACATAAATTTCCAAATACAAGATGATTCCAAATGAAAAGGTATCCTTGGTATATATAGGAGACTAGGAGGTACAATTACAACTAATGAACCCAAGATGGAATAAATAAAATAGCATTACTAATGTAATATGCCCCAATTAAGGGGTGATGTGCCACTATTTAGGGATTAACAATGTCGACCCCTCATCGACGTTGAGTGTATCGATAATGATATTGTTTCTCTCACTGACAAAGACCCTGTCAACAAGGCATGCTTTCATTATGAGGCCTCTCCTATTCTCCTCCAACTCAGATATTTCTCGCTATGGTCATTGGCCAAATTCCTATAATTTTCAATTATTGAGATCTCCATGCCTGACTAGATGACAAATGACTGATTACCTACCTCGCCTGGTCCACTTCATGTTACAGTTGTGATTAAGTCTGTTTGTGTCTCCAACATCTTTCATTGTGCATACCATACCATCTTGTATACTTTGTGCTTATTGATTTTATAGCTAACCATGGTCATGAAAGCATCATCTATAATCAGGTGGGTTAATTTCAGCATCTATAAGACTCACATTGTATCTGAATTGCATCTCAAAGGAGAATCGATCCTCCAAACTCCTAAATAGTGTTAAGCGCTCCAAACGTCAATTGGTTGTTTTCGTGAGATTATATTTATGAGCCACTATTACCTCAGCTCCAATGGATGAATCAAGAGCCTATATAGCACATATAATGCAGGAACTCATGGAAGTTGTTAGCACATGAAACATTGAGGAGTCAAAAAATTCTGACTTTAGTCCATGTAAGAGTCTTGGTGTCATGATATTGTTCATCATCATATGTCTTGTCTCAAAGGGGAGTCAGTGCATTCAATTCATTATGATTTTCAAGATTGTGTCAAGGAACAACTCTAACCATTTGAATGAAGCGCGCTACTAGAGTTTAAAACCTGGAGTTGTGTTAGAAGCAATAATATAATCTCTATTTTTACAATCTGCCTACACAGGGTTCTTAAATCCTCGTTACTCATCACAACCTTTTTCATTAAACGACGCTTGTTACTCGTCACTTTCTATGTGCCTGCTTTTTTATTTTGTTTTCATGACTGTAAGCATGAAAACTCACAGCTGGAATTCATGTTTGATTTCATTAAAGGGTTAATGTTCATATGGTTTATTGTCGAATTGTCGTATTTTACTATGAACATGGTTGTTTTCATGGTTATAAACCCTTGGTCTCAAACACACCTTGGTTACATGAGTACTAAACTGCCACCCATTTAGCATTCGACTAATGTTAATAGGGTTTTGATTTATAAAAATTTTTATTCAATTGTTTATTTGACATATAAATTTTGTGATCAAATCATGGATATGCATACTGTTGTTTTCAACTGTTATGATCTTTGTACGTACCATTATGCCGAGGTGTCATTCCAATTACATCATGGTATTGTGTTTTTGCATGGCCCTGATCTACATGACTTCCCTCACATGCATGGTAATTAACGCTCCCGTCTACCATTTCGATTTGTATTTGCATTGCATTGGGGAAGCTCGGGGCAGTGGCTCTATGCTTATTCTGTCAAACCCTACCGTCGAATCCCCTATCGATTCCTTACTGTTAGCCATGGCTCCTGTGGTGAGGATTGAGGCCAATGATGTCCAGATGTTGTTATCGTTTGATAATGCCAGAGAAGACTTAGAGAGGAATGACTGGCATGTGTTTGTTGAAAAGTTCGAGGGTTTTAATTTAACAGTTGCTCAAGAATTCGCATTGACATTTGATGGTTGCAGAGCTAAAATAGGAGAAATCCAGCTTGAGTTAAATAAATATTTTATTAGCCAAGCCACCGGTCTACCAGTTGTGGGACAAAAGTGGTTCAAAAACTCAAAGGTTGAAGAGGTTCCCTAGTCATTGTTGTTCACAGATTACCTCTAGTCTATTTTGATTGATTCAATAAAATACGATTCTAGTTATAATTATAACTAGCTATAGAATCGTGAGATTCTGTAGCTAGTTACTAAAATTTGAATTACTTGTTTTAATAACTAAAAATGCATCTGAAATCTTTTATTCTTATGTGTTTTCAGGAACCTACGATTTCTAAAGGAGATTTGAACCACTGGTGGCATCTCTCAGCATGCTATCTTTATGCTGTTTTAGAATAGGCTGTTAGTTTTGATATCAAGTAGAATGTGGGAGGTTGCATCCCCCACATTTTTTGGAACAAATTAGATGATATCCATAGGAAATGTTTTGATCCTGTAGCCTATATAAATGTGTTTTTTTGTAAACTAAAGACCATCGCTGCCTGGGAGCAAAAAACTATGGATTTATGATTGATAGACTTGAATGGAAATTGATATTTGCATAGCTTTAGCTTCGATATATCGTATTTTTATTCAAGTTATGGTCATTTCAATTTGCAATTAAATTGTGACTACTTTAGATATCATGGTTTATTACAGATTGGTGTGATGAAATTTATATGATATCCATGTTTTATCTCCCTTATATTACATACAGTAATTACTCTGTTCAAATTTGAGATCAGAAGATTAATCTTCTTTATTCATTGAACATTTATATACAAATCTTCTTAGCCGGATTTATCTCAATGTGACCATTTGTGAAATCATAAAATTGTTGTGACTACTTCTCTTATATGTTTTGTCATTAGCATTCAATCACTGTTGCTTCTCATTTACGAGAAGCATTTGTAAGATCTGTTGCGATTTACCTCATCAAACAGCGAAATTGGATATTGTATGCAGGACGAATGGGAGATGCGATTACAGGTTAGTTCCCTCGTTTTATTTCATTAGTTTAATTAATATAGGAATTTCTTGTAGTCTAAATACATTGTATTGTTTGTTATCTTTGTTTTTCAATTAGACAATTGCTATTTCATTTCTTGTTTATAAATGTTATAAAAATAAATCGAAAAGACTGAGTGATAGTTTTGTTGTCGCTAAATAAATCAATTCCTATTCGATTTTCGTAGATTTAGATGAAAATTTGCATTCTGTAAATGTTATACATATATCAGAGATATAATCATTTCGATATATTGTACATATAATAAGTAGAGCTATTTTGTAAATATTAGTTAGCAAACTGTAAGTATATATTAGATTTGTATGTAGTTTTCAGCAAGTGTTTTTCATTAAGTTATTTTATCTTCTTTAGTTTTGTCTTTCACTTTCTTAGGACTTAGATCGGCCAATGGAGCTGCTAAACCCGTCGGAGTGGATTAATCCAAATGGCTTAGGTTAAGTAGACAAGCCCAGACCGGATTCACTCCTTCGGTTGACGAGCGATCAATTTTTCCCGTCAACAAATGGCACTAGAAGGAGGGCCTAAAAATTATTAATGGCACGAGGTGGTTGTAAGACTCCTCCACCACCTACCCACTCACCTATAGTGACTAGAAGTCATTCAAATGACAACATTGTCCCTCAAACAACAACCACATCAAACAATGATCTACGGATCACAATTGAACCAGTAACTCCAAATCCTACAGGTGGTGACATACAAGAGATTGTTCATCAATATCTCATAAGAACACACAGTGCCTTCACCCATTTAAGACAACCAAACCAACCTTTGGACCAACCATTAGACTTCTATGATATCATAGAACAACTTGGAGGCACTGACCTTACTTTAAACCCTACAAATCCAATCCTCACTCCTGCAGCAGGAGGATCTAGTATACCACCATCACCACCTCCTTCATATCCTTCTTCTTCTGGAGAAGAGTCCTCTGACGAAGGCAATTCCTCATCCCAGCCTTCGACACCACCCACACTATGGCCAACCAGAACAATCCCGCCAGACCCTGGCTCGACCAAGATGCAGTGGCCATACCTGGGCCTCAGCATCCCTTACCAAAACACCCAGAAAAATGGCTCCCTAAATTTGACCCGGACTCTAAACAGATCATCGAAGATCACATCAAAAAGTTTATGTTAGCCATTATACTCCATAGTGTCAAGCGCAAAGACGTAGTCTGTAGATTGTTTCCCTACACCTTTGAGGGCAATGCCTCTACCTGGTACTTTGCCCAACAGCCCCACACCATTGTGTCATGGGAGAAGTTTGAATCCTATTTTCTTGAGAAGTTTGGAGATGACAAGTCTCCGGAAGTCCTAGTCATGGAGCTTTCTAGTTTAATAATGAACCCCAAAGAGAAGATTAAGGACTTTAATCAAAGGTTCTTGACACTAAAGAACCGAATCCCTATGGATTCGATGCTCATCGAGAATCTTATCATAGATATTATACGAAAGCCTTACATCAAAGCATAGCCATTTGGGTAAAGAGATCCAAGAAAGCCACATTGTTAGAAGCCTTCGAAGAGGCCAGTCAGATTGAGAAAGACATCCTCAACTTAAAAGACACTACTAGCAATGAAATAGAGACTAGTTCATCTTCCAAAAAGAAAATCGAAATCCTCCCTAGACCTTCCCAAAACAAAGCCCAACCTGAAAGCTCAGATTTAGAAAACTTACAGAAAGTCGTTCAAAAACTGTCCAATCAAGTTATAAATTTGAAAAGGATGGTTGAAGAAGCTTCTTCAAGCAAAGGGCCTTACAAACCCCCGTTTAGGAAGCCTTTTCCCACCAATCGACCTAATTCAAATACTGAAGGCCTAAATCTAGAAATCCTGCAATTTGCTATTCAAACGATTCTAGAAGCACAGGATAACTTGATGCCTCCTAAGATCCCTAAGGAAGTAGTTGAACAAGAGATAGTAGAAGAAGATGAATCCTCTCCGAACATTTTTGGACATTTTTCGGATAGTATTTTTCAAGCTAATTTCGAAACAGTGCATCCTTACAATACTAGGAGTAAGAAAGCAAACAAGCCTTCTTCTGAAGTCACTACGACTTTGCCCCCAAAATAGTCTAACTCAACTGAGACTAAGAAGAATTCAGTAAACCCAAGCTTATATTATGATTTGGTTGAAGATCTAAAAAAGCTTAGGGATAATATTTTTGTTTATGAATTATTGAAATTTCCTTTTCTTCTGCAAAAAATGCTACAAAATATTGCAGAGAACAACAAAAATGGCAATCCAAGCAGTAACAAAGGTGTTTAGAATAACCCCAAAGTTCCTCAGAAGGCCTCCGCCAAAACTACTTCTGATCCTCACGAGAAAAGATACCTTCTTGTAAATAATGTAACAAATGTAGATAAATTAGTTTTAGAGGCGACGGGTAAAAAGAAACAAGCTTCCACCATTAGTACTCGCACAAATGTCCCTCCATTTTTGTTAACTTTTGAAATCTTCAATAGGAATGTGCACAACTGTATGGTAGATTCAGGAGCGTCATCTAACGTAATGCCCTGGTCTGTATGTCAAAAGATTAATGCCGAAGTTCAACCATCCACTTTGAATATCATCCAACTTGATCGAACTAGTGTTAAAGTTATAACTGAATTGAGAAATGTGCTTATAAGATTGTCATCTAACCCTAAAGTTCATCAAGTGATTGATATTATTGTTGTAGATATCCTAGAAGTTTATGGTTTGTTTTTAAGCAGAGACTGGTCAGAACAACTACATGGCTATTTTGTGATGGATTGGTCTCACTTGTGGTTGCCTAAGAATGGAAAGCCCAACAAAATCAAGGTAAATTGTGAACGTTACCTAAAGTTCACAGTGACAGATTTAAATGATCCCAACGAGCCATTCACACCTTCTGCCGATTCACCCGAAATACAAGGGATGGACACCTTTTTCGGTAATTTCATGGACGAAACTTCCACTATCACTAATCCAGAACAGCAGTCTGAAATTGCGACATATATGTAGCCAACAACTTCTTCCCAGTGGTCATATGCAACTGACAACAATCAAATATGGTCTCTTTACTTTGACGGGTCAAAATCCAAGGAAGGAGATGGTGCAGGCTGCGTGATTATTGATCCAGCAGGTAACAAAACCTTAATTGCATGCAGGTTAGAGTTCGAATGTACAAACAACATAGAAAAATATGAGGCTTTATTGCAAGGCCTCAAGAAAGCATTAGATATGAATGTTCAAAATTTGACTGTCTTTGGTGATTCGGAAATTGTGGTTAGATAGGTAAAAAATTCTATCCATTGTTTATCTCTACACCTTAAAAGATACCAATCTGAGGTATGGAATTTGATGAATAAGTTTTTTGCATTTAACATAAATTCTATTCCTAGATTGAATAATTCGGAAGTTGACTTGTTAGCTAATGTAGCTTCAAAACTTTTCCCTGCAGAAAGCTTATCTTCGAATGCATTCTCTGTCGAACTGTTGTTCAGACCGTCCATCCCCGACAACATCACGAATTGGAGAGTCTTCGATAACGATCAACATCTTATAAGTTTCCTGCATATGGAAGAAACTGTCTAGGACACGGTAATCGACGAAGGTACTCATGATGAAAATATTTGTGACTTTACGGTAATACCAGATCCAAGATCTCCTGAATCTTCATCAGACATGGTAAATTCTATCCGAAATATGTAGTTACATTAGAAAAACTTTATGATATTCACGACAAGTTCAAAAAATCAGTGAACTTTAAAACAAATAGTTCCTCTTTAATGCATGAAAAAGTAAACTTGGGAACTAAAGACAACCCACAGTGCATTAATTTAGGGGTGGGATTTTCTGAACAAGAAAAAGTAGCGTTTATTAAATTGTTTAAGGAATTCAAAGATGTTTTTTCTTGGATGTATGACGACCTTAAAACCTTTGATCCTAACATCATACAAAACGTTATTCCTATGAAACCCCAAACCCAACCTTTTCAACAAAAGTTAAGGAAAATGCACCCAAAACTCAAACCAACTGTCAAGAAGGAATTAAATAAAATCCTGAATGCTAAGATAATCTTCCCAGTTAGGCACACACAATGGGTCTCTAATCTTGTCCCTGTCCGAAAGAAGAGCGGTGAAATCCGACTATGTGTCAATTTCTGAAATCTTAATCGAGCGTCTGATAAAGACAACTACCCTGTCCCACCCATGGAACAGATCCTTCAACAGGTATCTGGTTCTGAAAGATTATCCTTATTGGATGGTTTTTC
>JZKD02S1717453.1:425480-453807 GCA_000966675.3 Picea glauca
GTTTTTCAGGGTATAACCAAGTCCTGATGTCCCCTCCAGACCAACTTAAAACCACCTTCCGCACTCCATGGGGCACCTACGCTTATAGGAAGATGCCCTTTGGACTCATAAATGCTGGTGCCACTTTCCAAAGAGTGATGGACATTGCTTTCTGAGGCTTAATTAATCAATCTATCATAGTTTACCTAGATGATGTTACTGTCTTCTCGAAAAAAAAAGAACATCATCTATCTCATTTAAGATCCGTTCTACAACGATGTCGTAAGTACGACATTTCTTTGAATCCTAAAAAATCTATATTCGCAGTAGAACAAGGTAAACCCTTAGGATTTATTGTATCAAGTGAAGGGATGATTATCGACCCTGAAAGAACTCAAGTCATTTTGAAACTCCCCCTCCCTCGTCAAAAAATTCTATGCAGTCTTTCTTAGGACAGATAAACTTTGTCAGGAGATTCATCCCCAGCTTTTCATAAATGGTGAGACGATTACAAAACCTAATAAAAAAGGACGTACAATACCATTGGGGACCTTTAGAAAAACAGGCTTTTAATTCAATAAAAAAGTCCATAATAGACGCTCCTTCTCTAATGAGCCCTGACTTTTTGCAAGACTTCACTCTCTACACATTCGCTTCTAACCACTCTTATACCACTGTCCTAACTCAAAAGAACACTGAAAACAATGAAGTCCCAATTGCCTTTATGAGCTCAGCCTTCAAAGGGGAAGAACTTAATTACCCAGCAGTAGATCAGCAAGCCTACGCTGTTTTTAAAGAGTAAATCACTTCCGATCTTATCTTTTGAAATCTAGAACGAAAATTATTGTCCCTTACCCGGCTGTCAAAAATATGTTAGTATAGAAAGAACCAGGCAAAAAAAGGGCAAACTGGGTCACATCCTTGCAAGAGTATGACATAGAAATCACCCCAGCACAAATAGTAAGAGGTCAAGGGTTATGCAAGTTAGTCGCTAACTCAACTACAAGACAACAAGAAGAAAATGATATGTCAAATCCAGGATAGCACTATCAAGATTTAATCTGCTGTGCACAAAACCTTGTCAGTCCCTGGTATGATGATATAAAGTTTTGTCTTGAACATGGGTCATCCCCCCGTCACTTGGATCCCACAAAAAGAAGAGAAATAAGATTAAAATCTCCCTCCTTTTAGCTGATTAATGGTATTTTGTTTCATCAAAATTTTAATGGAGTACTAATGCGTTGTCTTGAGAAAGATGAAGCAGAAAAGGTCTTATTGGAATTACACGCATGAGAAGCTGGTGGGAATTTTGGTGGAGATACCACTGCCCATAAAGTATTAAGAGCAAGTTATTACTGGCCCACACTTTTTAAATATGCTCATGCTTTGTGTCGCAAGTGTGTAATTTGTCAAAAAGCATCCAGACGGATACAAAAACCAGCCTTCCCTTTGCAACTAGTTTTAGTAGACTCCCCTTTTCAGCAGTGGGGTCTTGATATTATAGGCCCGATCAATCCGCCATCCTCACAGTAGCATAAGTTTATCATAATAGCCACGGATTACTTCACCAAGTGGTCCGAAGATGCCCCATTAAAAGCTGTAAATACCAGTCAGGTAATAGCTTTTTTGAATTCAAACAGTATTACTCGTTTTGGTATTCCTGACTGCTTGGTATTTGATAATGCTTCCTATTTTTTGTCTCTTGAGATGAGTGATTTTGCTCTAGAAAAAGGAATTAAACTAAAATATTATGCCAGCTATTACCCTCAAGGCAATGGATTGGCAGAATCGACTAATAAAAATCTGATCAAAATTATCAAGAGAACGGTCTCTGAAAACCATAAAAATTGGCATAACACACTGTTAAATGCAATCTGGGCTGATCGAGTGACTCCTAAAAATGTTGTGGGTAACTCACCTTTCTTTCTCATTTACGGCAGAGAGGCAATTCTACCACCACATACCCTCATTCCCTCTCTGCAGCTATCGCAGAAAATACAAGAAGAAGACTGTCCCCCTTTGGAGAATCAAATTAACGCTTTGTTAAAATTAGAAGAAGTGAGGACTCAAGTGAAACAGAAATTGGATCAACATCAAATCATTGTTAAAAGCTGGTTTGATTCCAATTCTACCTCTGACAGAAATTTTGAAGTAGGTGACCTTGTCCTAAAATGGGACAAACCGCATGAGGGAAAAGGAGAGCATACAAAGTTTCAGAACTTGTGGCTAGGACCATTCTTGATTGTTGATAAATTGGGTGCCAGTTCCTTTCGATTATAGAATTTAGAGGGACAACCAGACACCTATCTGGTGAATGGCTAGGCTCTAAAAAGATATTTCATCTGATGACACTCCCCTGTACACTGTGTAAATATTCTTGTTTTGCTTGCTTTTTGTTTTTCTTTGTTGTTTTGCTTTGATTTTCCTTTATGCTTACCGGTTTTTATTTTGAGACACACATACCTGCACCATGAACTGTTTCAGAAAAAGAGAACAGAAAAAATTTCCCCTCTGAAATGACTACTAAAGATTGTTAAAACATCAATTATGATATTTTTCTGAAGTTTGCAGCCATGTTAAAGGAAGTTTGTTGTTTGAAAAGCGTTTTTTTTATTTCAATCTGTAACTGAAGCTATTCACGATCATCCATAAAATTTCTTCTTACACTGTCCCTGTTCCTTAAGAGAACAACTCAGAGATGTGTCCCTGCCTTCAAAAGTTGGTTTATTAACAAACTATCTCTAGATCTTAATGAAGGACAGTTAAAAAACTTCCTCAAGGTCTGTAATTTATTAAAATATGTCCAAAATCAGGATTTTCAGCGTCACCCCGCTCTATTAAATATCTTTAAAACTAAATAAATCTTCATAGAGCTGTGAGAAGTGCTTGTAAACCCGCCGGGATACTGAACAAGTCTGTTGGCAGTGGGTAAATGCATGCATGACACCAAGATAACTTCGTCGAGGTACTGAACAGGCCCGCTGGCAGTGAAGCAATGTCAGGTATATGAAAATTCTCAGATATGGATTCTTGTGACCTTAAATGTCCTTCGTTCTGATCTGGAACTTCCTGGTAGGATATAGATATCGGAGTGGGTTAAATGGAATCCCTGTCGAGGCTATGGACGCCTATTGGCAGCAGCATCTCTGTCAACGGTATTGAATATTTTAACTTTAACATCGTGACTCTCTTTTGTCAAGATTGTTATCATTTTTTGTCTTTTAAAATAACAAGCAATCTGAAACTGGAATGTTTTATGATTCATAATGATGTTCAAGCAGTTTCTTAGTTGTTTTCGATTTGAAGTTTTTTCTGATTATCCTAATCTGGACTTGTTCATTTGGTAGAGATAACTGCATCTACCAGTGTGTTACCATTGTTGGCAGCAATAATATAATCTCTATTTTTACAAGCTGCCTACACAGGGTTCTTAAATCCTCGTTACTCGTCACAACCTTTTTCACTAAACGACGCTTGTTACTTGTCGCTTTCTACATGCCTGCTTTTCAATTTTGTTTTCAAGACTGTAAGCATGAAAACTCACAGCTAGAATTCATGTTTGATTTCATTAAAGGGTTAATGTTCTGTTGGCAGCCAATTCGCATTTTCGTACTGTTCTTATAAGCTGCCTACACCAGTGTTTTACAAACTTTGATTTCGTCGCAATCCTTCCAATAAAACCACACCATTGTTTTATATGCATTTGCACACTTACCTTGGTTAAAATGTTGGTTTTCGAAGTCATATTAAAAACGTCATTAGATTGTTATGATCGCTCTTGTTTATATGCTCATTGTATTTTCCAATTTATTTATCATTACAAAATTGACAAGATTCTAAGATCATTATTCTTTTGATATTCTTATTTGTTAATGAGACTTCGTTTACAAGACTGTGGGGATATTCGAGTGATTGAGTTTGTGATGCAATGGTATTCTTTTGATTGTGATTGAATCCTTGATACATTGGTGGTTTGATGTTCTTTTGTTTTTGATCAAATGCCTTGGTGAAATGGTTTCATGTGAACGCATTAACATTATGATTAGACATGTGGTGCAATGGTCTCATACAACGCATAAATCTTATGATCAAAGCTTTGGTGCTATATTCGAAATGTTATTTTGTTTTAAATCATACACATATTATTTCGGACCAATTGTTGGTTATGAACACTATGGTTTGCAAATAGTTATTAGATATTTGGTCATAATTTTTTTTGGTTATGAATGTTATGGATTTCATGTGAATAATCTATTTGATATTGGGTCAAAATATTGGATTATGATGTGAGTTATTTGATTTACCAAGGCGCCATGATAGCATAATAGTTTTGCATAGTTTGTCAAACCCTCACACGAATGGGCATTAACACTTGCCTTGCATCTCGGGCTACCTTCGTTTGGGAAAACCAGCAAGCATTCAGTCCTGTGCCTACCTTGTCCAAACCCTACCCAAACCCCTGTCCATTGTATGTTCTCTCCTGGCTCCTGAAGGGCGAATTGAACCCCCATGGTGTTCAGAGTCAGTTTTGGTTTCATTTTTGCCAGAGAAGACTGCTTAAGACTACCCCGTAATTACCCCCAAAGTCATGTTTTTGCGTGAGCGATTCTGGGCAAACGGTTTTGAATTAGATCAAACCATTGAAAAACTAGAACCATTTTTAGCCCCTTTACCTTCATTGTGGGCGGTTTCCTCAGAAAGTGAGTTACTACAGAGATCTAGCTCTTCTTTTACAGGTCAATTTTCAGTGGTTGGAACATGTGTTTTGGGTCTGTGTGCATTTGATGAAATGTCTATCACTTCTCAAGACCTAGGCCACAGCTCCTCTCTCACTTGTCCAGCCATGCGTCTTTGCCCTCTGTTGAACCCTTGATCAATTCAAAGGGTATTCAACTAGTCTACCAACAAATGTTTACATCTACAGGGTATGTGATTTTTAAAGAAAAAAACGTGTAAGCAGCTACGGCCATGGTCATTCGATTTGATTGCACAATGGATGGTATGATTTTGTTTAATTTTAGCATGATTATGTTGGCTCAAATCACATTCATTTCTGTTTGTTTTGAATTAGCATTCGATTTGGTTTGGTTTGGATTAGTAAAGGATCTGTTTGATAGATTGCATACAGTTCTGTGTTGGTTGTATTGATTCAAAAACAATTTTGTTAGTTTAGAATTGATTGTATTCATTTTGAATTAGTAACAAAAGAATGGTTTAATAGATAGCATACATTCCTGTTATTACTTGATTAATTTAAAATGATTCTGTTTGCAGATATGACCAGCTACAGAATCATTTGATTATGTTAGCTAGTCATAAAAGTTGATTATTTTGATGATTTTACAACTGAACATTATCTAAAAATTGTCTTCTTGTGCCTATTTGCAGGTACATACGAATTTCATTGACCAATTGGACATGCTACAACATTTTAGATATAGCTTTCAGTTGTTATTCATAGGCAAAAAAAATAGAAACTTGGGATATTTTCCCAGATTTGTGTAAACTATTTTGATAACTTCCACAGGGATGTTTTACCCTGTGGGAAGTCTTTAAATACTTCTTATTTTTTGTAAACATTAGCATCCTCACTTGTGGGAGAACCGGGCTATGGCTTTTTAATACAAACTGAGACAGAAGTTGATGTTCTGCTATAGCTTTCACTTTCATAATATCAATCTTTGTTTCAAGCTTATGCATGTCATTTGTAATTGATTATAGACTACTTTAGCTATCATAGTCTATTGCAGAATGATGTGATTTAATTAATGTGATCCATTTCTGATTTCTTTCATTACTTTAAAAAATACAGCAATTACTTAGTTCAGTTAATGAATGACAGATTTCTCTTCTTCATCAATTGAATTATTTTGTATGAGTCTTTGCATACATGTTTATCTAACTGTGAAGATTTATAAATCATATGATTGTTGTAATTTTTTATGTCTTGTTTGTCCTGTAATCATAATTGAGGAGCACTACAGCTATCGTTTACGAGAAGCTCCTGGATAATTTGGAGCGGGTTTCCTCCCTCCGATCAGCTAAGACAATCATCATACACAAGACAAATCTGGAGCGTTTTTCCAGGTTAGTTTGTGATTTATTTTCGTTAGTTTGTTTAGTATAATTTAAATAGTTTAGTTAAATATATTGTTAGTTAGATGTGTGGTTAGAATTAGTATATTAGTTGTTTAGTTTAGTTAGTTTTTGTTTTATTTCTTGTTCATAAAATTTATAAAATCAACAAAAATATTTTTCACTGTCTCAGGGCAGAATGCAAATGAGTTTTTCAGGTTTTATTTAAATCTGTAAATTGTAGATAGTGTACATTTTGTGAATAAGATTTATTGATGTTAGTAGTGAGATAGTTAATTAGTTATAGTTAGTATAGTATTAGTTAGTAAATTGTATATATATATATATATAATAGTTAGATTAGTTTAGTTTGTTTTATAGTTAGTTTTAGTTAGATTAGTTTAGTTAGTTTTAATTGTTATTTTCAGTTAGATTAGATAGTTTAGAGTAGTTTTCTTTTTGTTTCTTAGGACCTTAGATCGGCTAACGGAGCCACTAAACCCGTCAGGGTGGTTCATTCCAAATGGCTTGGGTTATTAGACAACCCCAGACTGGTTCCACTCTCTCAGTTGATGGACCGTCAATTTCGCCCGTCAACAAATGGCGCTAGGAGGGTCGACTGACAAGATGGCCTTGTAGGAGCCTTTATTTCAAATTTATTCAATTTCCCTCATGGGTCCCCAAATCACTGTGTTGGAACATGCTTTCAACTTCTCATTACCCGATGTTCCCAATGAGACAGTCTCTCGCTTGTCCAAACTCACCTTTGATGGTAAAGGCAATACATCTGCTAAAGACCACCTTAACAAGTTTTGGTGCAAGTGCGTCAAACATGACATCTCAGATTTAGGAGTTTTATGCAGACTTTTCGCTTTTACTTTTAGAGGTAGGATCAAACATTGGTTTGAATCCTTTCCAGCATGTCACATTTTTTATTGGTTTTAATTTGTAGATGAGTTTCTAAATGATTTTGAAATTTATGATTTTGATCAATTATGTGAAGAATTTCATACTTCGCTAATCAACGACGATCCATCTTCAGAAGGATTTTTGACAAAAGTCTATCATATCCTCTGTAAATTTAATCTCGATGACATGTCATTGGCATTAAATTTCTTCTATGATGCTTCCATCCCTTCCATCCGGTCATGTTCAATCACGAATGAAGAACCAATTGCAAATCCTATCACTCAAATGCAAGAACAATCTTCTTTGCAAGAAGAGAAAAATTATTTCGATAATGTTGAACAAGCCAAGGAGGTGGAATCTATTGATTAGGCTCTTGTTGACAACCAAATTAGTTTTTCCTTTGAATCATTTTATTTTCAGTCTAAGACTAGTATAGAAGAAGATTCATTATCGGCTCAAGGTGAATACCCTCATTCTTGTAACTCTTGGTCTAATCAACATTTGAAATCAGTCATTGAAGAACACTTAAGTAACGAAAATCTTCTTGAATGTTCTAGTACCCCTGTGAAACTAATTAGAGAAGAAGTTACGCAACTAGAAGAAGAAACTTTAAACATTCATCCTCAAAATGCACTTTGTTCACAGGAAAGACTAGATGCTTGTCACATAAATTTTGAATTATCGATCACACAAAAGGGAAATCTAGATGATCATATTATGTTGAGGAATTCGTCACCAAAACAGAGTGAGAGTTTTAAAGAAAGTGAAGAGAATTGTTTTGAGAATACCATTATTGAGTATCATAGTTCAAGAGATTCTTTTCATCTACTTATTTCTAATTCCTTTTATTCTTTATATCCTAATCTATTCCTAGATTCTGGTGGACTTGACATCTTACCTCAAACATACTACTCTTTTCCACCACAATCATATCCTTTCGATATGTTAAATTTTGATGAAATTAATTCCAAACCTAACATTGATAAACTTGGATTTGATGCTTGTTCACTTTCATCACTCACATGCCAAGAAGACATGTTGTGAGATAATTTTACACAGTTTATTGTTGAAAAGGACAATGCATTACATCTTATGGAAATCAAACATTCTAAGTTGCATATTCGTTCTTTAATTAGCTCAAATCTTAATGTTTATGCTTCACATTTTGAAATGATCAATCTCATCGAAGGAAACATTCAAACTAATGATCTAACGAATGTCATGAATCCTCATATGATGAATTTCTCATTGATATATTCGTTTCATCAAAATCTTGGTTTGCATCCTCATTTTTGTGATAGGATCTCAGGATGGCTTGAATATTCTTATATGAAAAAATTTCACAATAAAGACAAAGTTGAACTTGCTTTCTTTTTTTCCAAGTATCTTGGAAGTAGGCATGATATATTTCTTTTAGATCCTCCATGTGAAGAAATTAATGAGTACTTAGAGAACTATCAGGAAGATGGGGCACTTCAGCCTTGGCTGATGGTTATTCCATTTCCTCATAATCCTGACGAGTTTTTCAAAACTACTTACAATCACCCATGCCATTATGACCCTTATCACGAAAAAATTGCGCAATGGTTGGAGGATTCATACGACAAGAATATTCAAGGGAATGGTAAGGTCATGCTTACTTTGTTTTTAGATGATGATTATGAAGGTAAGTGTGATATGTTTCTATCATTTGTTGATATATTACCATTCTTATTAGTAACGCTTGATCTTGTTTCCATTGCAGGATTAGAGTTATTCCGATGGCTACATTGGAAGCATGACTTCACTTAGTATTTTTGATTTGTTTAATAGTTAAGGTAGGTTTAGGAATAGGTTTTATTGTAGTTCTATTTCTCACTGTTTCTCTTTGTAATAATGCATTCATGAACGCAAGTGGGCACACCATGAGAACCATAATACGGCTGTTGTTAGGGAAGTCCCCTTGATCTTTTTCTCTTTGCTTTTAGTTGAACATTTATTTTCAAAAACGTAATATCGTCATGAAAATCTTAAATGGAAAGTAAAGAGATAAATGAATCTGAATCAACCCTGACCCAAGGTACCATGAGTAGGACTGATTTCTCATCAACAGGATTTTCCTTTCTTCCTTTCAGTTTCCCAAGGGATTTGTTGCATGAGGTTTTCAGATGCAGCTTCTGTACATTTTTTTCTTTTGTTTTTGTGTGGATTTCTTTGATTTCAAATCTTTCTTCGCTGGTGTATTTTGATTCCTCCCTTATGCTTACTAGTTTTTGTTGTTGAAATACACATACCTAAATTTTTGAACTGTTCAGACAAGGAAAACAGAAAATTCCTTCGCTAAAATAACTGCTAAGAAAAAGGTATAAACATCAATGGTATATTTCTGAAATTTATGTTGGAAAAGTCTGTTGTTCGAAAGAAGATGATTGATTTCGATCTCTGAGTAAAGCTTGTCGCAGTCATCTATTATCTTCTTACATTGTCCCTTTTCCTTAAGGGAATGACTCAGAAGATGTCTCCCTGCCTTAGGAAGTTGCTTCTATAAATGAAACATCTCTGGATCTTAATAAAGGACAGCTCTAAAAAAATAAATTCTGATGAGGTCTAAAAAAATATGTTAAAATATCATGATTTTCAGCGTCACCCCGCTCAACTATGTATCTTTGAAAAAAAAAAAAAAAAAATCAATAAACGAGCTGTGGGAAGTGCTTGTAAACCCGTCGGGATGCTGAACAGGTCTGCTGGCAGCGGGTAAATGCATGCATGACGCCAAGACAAATTCACCGGGGTACTGAACAGGCCCGTTGGCAGCGAAGCAATGTTGGGTATATGAAAATTTGCAAATAAGAAACCTCTTAATGTCCTTTATTCTGATCTGGAACTTCTTGGTAGGATACAGATGTCAAAGTGGGTTAAATGGAAACCCTGTCGAGGCTATGGACGCCTGCTAGCAGTAGCAGCTCTGTCAACAGTATTGGAGATTTTATCTTTAATATCGTGGCTCGCTTATCTTAAGACTATTATCAGTTTTCATCCTTTAAACACTGCTGGAATATTTGGTTAATGATGATGTTTATACGATTTTCTAGTTGTTGTTTTCGAGTTAGAAATTTTCTCATTATCACAATCTGAATTTGTTCTTTTGGCAGAGATAACTGCTTCTCCCAGTTTGTCGCCATTGTTGGCAGCTAATTCGCATTTTCATACTGTTCTTATAAGCTGCCTACACCAATGTTTTGCAAACTTTGATTTCGTCGCAATCCTTCCAATAAAACCACACCATTGTTTTATATGCGTTTTCACACTTACCTTGGTTCTCGTTTTCACGACTGCAAGCGTGAAAACGCTGGTTTTCGAAGTAATATTAAAAACGTCATTAGATTGTTATGATCACTCTTGTTTATATGCTCATTGTATTTTCCAATATATTTATCGTTACACAATTGACAAGATTCTAAGATCATTATTCTTTTGATATTCTTATTTGTTAATGAGACTTCGTTTACAAGACTGTGGGGATATTCGAGTGATTGAGTTTGTGATGAAATGGTATTCTTGTGATTGTGATTGAATCCTTGATACATTGGTGGTTTGATGTTCTTTTGTTTTTGATCAAATGCCTTGGTGAAATGGTTTCATGTGAACGCATTAACATTATGATTGGACCTGTGGTGCAATGGTCTCATATAGTGCATAAACCTTATGATCAAAGCTTTGGTGCTATATTCGAAATGTTATTTTGTTTTAAATCATACACATATTATTGTGGACCAATTGTTGGTTATGAACACTATGGTTTGCAAATAGTTATTAGATATTTGGTCATAATTTTTTTTGGTTATGAATGTTATGGCTTTCATGTGAATAATCTATTTGATATTGGGTCAAAATCTTGGATTGTGATGTGAGTGATTTGATTTACCAAGGTGCCATGATAGCATGATAGTTTTGCATAGTTTGTCAAACCCTCACACGAATGGGCATTAACACTTGCCTTGCATCTCGGGCTACCTCCGTTTGGGAAAACCAGCAAGCATTCAGTCCTGTGCCTACCTTGTCCAAACCCTACCCAAACCCCTGTCCATTGTATGTTCTCTCCTGGCTCCTGAAGGGCGAATTGAACCCCCATGGTGTTCAGAGTCAGTTTTGGTTTCATTTTTGCCAGAGAAGACTGCTTAAGACTACCCCGTAATTACCCCCAAAGTCATGTTTTTGCGTGAGCGATTCTGGGCAAACGGTTTTGAATTAGATCAAACCATTGAAAAACTAGAACCATTTTTAGCCCCTTTACCTTCATTGTGGGCGGTTTCCTCAGAAAGTGAGTTACTACAGAGATCTAGCTCTTCTTTTACAGGTCAATTTTCAGTGGTTGGAACATGTGTTTTGGGTCTGTGTGCATTTGATGAAATGTCTATCACTTCTCAAGACCTAGGCCACAGCTCCTCTCTCACTTGTCCAGCCATGCGTCTTTGCCCTCTGTTGAACCCTTGATCAATTCAAAGGGTATTCAACTAGTCTACCAACAAATGTTTACATCTACAGGGTATGTGATTTTTAAAGAAAAAAACGTGTAAGCAGCTACGGCCATGGTCATTCGATTTGATTGCACAATGGATGGTATGATTTTGTTTAATTTTAGCATGATTATGTTGGCTCAAATCACATTCATTTCTGTTTGTTTTGAATTAGCATTCRATTTGGTTTGGTTTGGATTAGTAAAGGATCTGTTTGATAGATTGCATACAGTTCTGTGTTGGTTGTATTGATTCAAAAACAATTTTGTTAGTTTAGAATTGATTGTATTCATTTTGAATTAGTAACAAAAGAATGGTTTAATAGATAGCATACATTCCTGTTATTACTTGATTAATTTAAAATGATTMTGTTTGCAGATATGACCAGCTACAKAATCATTTGATTATGTTAGCTAGTCATAAAAGTTGATTATTTTGATGATTTTACAACTGAACATTATCTAAAAATTGTCTTCTTGTGCCTATCTGCAGGTACATACAAATTTCATTGACCAATTGGACATGCTATAGAAGTTTAGATATAGCTTTCARTTGTTATTCATAGGCAAAAAAAATAGAAACTTGGGATATTTTCCCAGATTTGTGTAAATTGTTTTGATAACTTCCACAGGGATGTTTTACCCTGTGGGAAGTCTTTAAATACTTCTTATTTTTTGTAAACATTAGCATCCTCACTTGTGGGAGAACCAGGCTATGGATTTTTAATACAAACTGAGACAGAAGTTGATGTTCTGCTACAACTTTCACTTTCATAATATCAATCTTTGTTTCAAGTTTATGCATGTCATTTGTAATTGATTATAGACTACTTTAGCTATCATAGTCTATTGCAGAATGATGTGATTTAATTAATTTGATCCATGTCTGATTTCTTTCATTACTTTAAAAAATACAGCAATTACTTAGTTCAGTTAATGAATGACAGATTTCTCTTCTTCATCAATTGAATTATTTTGTATGAGTCTTTGCATACAGGTTTATCTAACTGTGAAGATTTATAAATCATATGATTGTTGTAATTTTTTATGTCTTGTTTGTCCTGTAATCATAATTGAAGAGAACTGCAACTATCATTTACGAGAAGCTCCTGGATAATTTGGAGCAGGTTTCCTCCCTCCGATCAGCTAAGACAATCATCATACACAAGACAAATCTGGAGCATTTTTCTAGGTTAGTTTGTGATTTATTTTCATTAGTTTGTTTAGTATAATTTAAATAGTTTATTTAAATATATTGTTAGTTAGATGTGTGGTTAGAATTAGTATATTAGTTGTTTAGTTTAGTTTTTTTTTTTTTTATTTCTTGTTCATAAAATTTATAAAATCAACAAAAATATTTTTCACTGTCTTAGGGCAGAATGCAAATGAGTTTTTCAGGTTTTATTTAAATCTGTAAATTGTAGATAGTGTACATTTTGTGAATAAGATTTATTGATGTTAGTAGTGAGATAGTTAATTAGTTTTAGTTAGTATAGTATTAGTTAGTAGATTGTATATATATAGAATAGTTAGATTAGTTTAGTTTGTTTTATAGTTAGTTTTAGTTAGATTAGTTTAGTTTGTTTTAATTGTTATTTTTAGTTAGATTAGATAGTTTAGAGTAGTTTTCTTTTTGTTTCTTAGGACCTTAGATCGGCTAATGGAGCCACTAAACCCGTCAGGGTGGTTCATCCCAAATGGCTTGGGTTATTAGACAACCCCGGACCGGTTCCACTCTCTCAGTTGACGGACGGTCAATTTCGCCCGTCAACATGTTCATATGGTTTATTGTCGAATTGTCGTATTTTGCTATGAACATGGTTGTTTTCATGGTTATAACCCCTTGGTATCGAACACACCTTGGTTACATGAGTATTAAACTGCCACCCATTTAGCATTCGACTAATGTTGATAGGGTTTTGATTTATAAAATTCTTGATTCAATTGTTTATTTGACATATAAATTTTGTGATCAAATCATGGATATGCATACTGTTGTTTTCAACTGTTATGATCTTTGTACGTACCATTATGCCGAGGTGTCATTCTAAGTACATCATGGTATTATGTTTTTGCATGGCCTCAATCTACACAACTTCCCTCACACGCATGGTAATTAACGCTCCCGTCTACCATTTCGAGCTGTCTTTGCATTGCATTGGGGAAGCTCGGGGCAGTGGCTCTGTGCTTATTCTTTCAAACCCTACCGCCGAATCCCCTGTCGATTCCTTGCTATTAGCCATGGCTCCTGTGGTGAGGATTGAGGCCAATGGTGTCCAAACGTTGTTATCGTTTGATAATGCCAGAGAAGACTTAGAGAGGAATGGCTGGCGTGTGTTTATTGAAAAGTTCGAGAGTTTTAATTTAACAGTTGCTCAAGAATTTGCGTTGATGTTTGATGGTTGCAGAGCTAAAATAGGAGACGTCCAAATTGAGTTAAATGAAGATTTTATTAGCCAAGCCACCGGTCTACCAGCTGTGGGACAAAAGTGGTTCAAAACTCAAAGGTTGAAGAGGTTCCCTGGTCATCGTTGTTCACCTCAAGGAGGATTACCAACTGCAACCGAGGTATGCTTGTTTCAGCTCTAAAACCTAGATGGCACGATCTATTATCTATTGTGAAACAGTTCGTTACTTGTGAGGGGAGATATGGTTTGGTTTTCTTATATCACTTGCAGTTGCTCATGAGTTTTGTCGATTTCCCCCTGAACATGCCCTATTTTCTCCTTCGAAGTCTATACAAAATGGCAAAGCGTTTTAAAAGGCAGAAATCTAATTCTAGCCTATTCCACCATTGTTTGATCAAGATTATTATTATACATCAGTTGAAATTAAATGATGATTGTTGGGATTCTTTTCTGTTATGAAATGATTTTGTTAGCAGTGAATTAGGACAGGTTGACAAGCCTGTCGTCACAGAAACCCTCGTCGAGCCTACAATCTCTCCTCCTTCACTCTTGCCCTATGATCATATTTCTGATGTGGAACCCTCGACCTATCCTGACACTACCCAACCCGACACTCTACCAGATTCGTATCCCAAGGGTGGTGTTAAGTTTGTTAAAAAATCCATAAGAAAAAAGTGTAAAGGCAATGTTGATATCAATTATAAGAGTAAAAGGGCCGTGCATTGGGTTTCACAATGCATCCAAAATAAACCTAAGCCCTGTGTAAACCAAAATGCGATTGTGTTAAGCGAGGATTCCGATTCGGAAATTGAAATATTCATGACTGAAGAATATCCATATTCGTATGGACTTTGCTCTGGTAAACCCTATGATTATGTTACAAACCTTCCACCATGTCTTAAAGACAATCCCAATTTCCCTGGAATCAAACTCAGTAATGAACCTACAGGTCAAATGGAAAATTCCCCACTTGTTAATACTATCACTGCTAATACACAGTCTATTCAGCTGCAATGTAATGATGTCTATCATGGATCGATAGGTATTACAAAGACGTGCCTTTACTTTAGTCTTGGCTAAAATCCTTGGAAGACCAAGTGAATTTGCTAACGAAAGAGAATGGCAGACTACAATCCGTAGCTCAAACCAAAGATAAACGACAAAAAATGACAGGGTCTGTTGTTTTTAAGAATGTGGAAGTAGTGACAGCCATTGTAAATTCAAATATTGCTTGATTAAGTCGAATCCCTTAATTTGAGGTGTGATTTTTAAAAATAAGTTTAGGATGATTTTTTCTTTTTTAAATTAGAATACATGATTTGTTTGCATAGATTACCTCTAGTATGTTTTGATTGATTCAATAAAATATGATTCTTGTTATAATTATAACTAGCTACAGAATCGTGAGATTCTGTAGCTAGTTACTAAAATTTGAATTACTTGTTTTAATAACTAAAAATGCATCTGAAATCTTTTATTCTTATGTGTTTTCAGGAACCTACGATTTCTAAAGGAGATTTGAACCACTGGTGGCATCTCTCAGCATGCTATCTTTATGTTGTTTTAGAATAGGCTGTTAGTTTTGATATCAAGTAGAATCGGGGAGGTTGCATCCCCCACATTTTTTGGAACAAATTAGATGATATCCACAGGAAACGTTTTGATCCTATAACCTATATAAATGTGTTGTTTTGTAAACTAAAGACCATCGCTGCCTGGGAGCAAAAAACTATGGATTTATGATTGACAGACTTGAATAGAAATTGATATTTGCACAACTTTAGCTTCGATATATCTTATTTTTATTCAAGTTATGGTCATTTTGATTTGTAATTAAATTGTGACTACTTTAGATATCATAGTTTATTACAGATTGGTGTGATGAAATTTATATGATATCCATGTTTTATGTCCCTTATATTACATACAGTAATTACTCTGTTCAAATTTGAGATTAGAAGATTAATCTTCTTTATTCATTGAACATTTATATACAAATCTTCTCAGCCGGATTTATCTCAATGTGACCATTTGTGAAATCATAAAATTCCTGTCACTACTTCTCTTATATGTTTTGTCATTAGCATTCAATCATTGTTGCTTCGCGTTTACGAGAAGCGTTTGTAAGATCTGTTGTGGTTTACCTCATCAAACAGCGAAATTGGATAATGTATGCAAGACGAGTGGGAGATGCGATTATAGGTTAGTTCCCTCGTTTTATTTCAATAGTTTAATTAATATAGGAATTTCTTGTAGTCTAAATACATTGTATTGTTTGTTATCTTTGTTTTTCAATTAGACAGTTGCTATTTCATTTCTTGTTTATAAACGTTATAAAAATAAATCGAAAAGACTGAGTGATAGTTTTGTTGTCGCTAAATAAATCAATTCATATTCAATTTTCGTAGATTTAGATGAAAATTTGCATTCTGTAAATGTTATACATATATCAGAGATATAATCATTTCGATATATTGTACATATAATAAGTAAAGCTATTTTGTAAATATTAGTTAGCAAACTGTAAGTATATATTAGATTTGTATGTAGTTTTCAGCGAGTGTTTTTCATTAAGTTATTTTATCTTCTTTAGTTTTGTCTTTCACTTTCTTAGGACTTAGATCGGCCAACGGAGCCACTAAACCCATCGGAGTGGATTAATCCAAACGGCTTGGGTTAAGTAGACAACCCCGGACCGGATTCACTCCTCCAGTTGACAAGCAATCAATTTTGCCCGTCAACAAGCTGCAAACTGGTTGTAGTAGATGAAAAGGATTGGATATTTCCACCTAAGTCCCACTCAAGTTCATGAGACACCAACCCAAGTTCAGACACACCAGATTGTTATCCCATAGGGTCATATTATAGTTTCCTCTTGAAAATAGTAGCATTATCTGTTGCCAGATATGCGTTGCAAACTGTCCATTACACTTTGCACTATAAACTGTGCGCTACGAATTAGTGTTGCGAACTAATTTTCTGTAGCATATTTCTCTGATGTTTTCATCATAACTTTTGAATCACGATCTGGGTTCTTCTAAAATTTGGTGTGGAGAAGAAACATATTACCATTGACTTGATCACAAAAAATTAGCCTGATCTAGTTCATAGTTTGGGAGAAAAGTTAAAATCATCACCTACGGGAAAGTTCATAATGCATGTTGTCAAAGGCACTGCAAACTCTAACAGTTTGATAAATCTGAGTTGTGGGAGGGCTGCTAGCTGTCAGGGAAGGTTTGAATGGTTTCCTATGAGGTATTTGGACATGAGGGACATTTTTTCTATCACCATATCAAACAGCACAACCTGTTTCAAAAGGAATTTATCACAATAGACAAGATCCCCCAAAATAGGAATTTGTTATGTTTTTGTTGGAATCTTTTGTAACAGACTCCTAAATGGAGGAGGATCCTATGTAGCTCCTTGGTTTCAACCTCCTTATTGTAGAGAGAGATCATTCACTATATATTAAGGGTATTTTGATAAGGAACAGGTTGGATTCATGATCCAAGAGAGGGTAAAGGTTGTTACTATTTTGTAAACTCTCAGACTCTGTATATTTGGATGGAGGATTCTTGTGTAGTCAAAGATCAGCTTGTGCTCCTTTCTTTGTCCATTTTATTTTTCTTCTTTCTTTAATGGAATAATAATTGATAAAGAATTTTTCAACATATTTTTTAGCAAAGTTATGCAGTGAATGATTTACTGTATATTTTGTGAAGCATTTCTTCTTGGAGAAAATATTTATTTCTTGATTAGAAGGATCCTAATTAACGAAATTTCAACCATATAAATGTGTCAATAAAGCTGGATGTGAAATTGACTATTCATCTTGATATTTTTCTGCATTTTCTTCTATTCATATTTCAAAATATGTGTTGGTTGGAGATTATGATAGCCCTTTTTGCTGAAATATAGTCTTTGAGATTCTGTGCATTAGAATCAGACTTTGAACCTTATCAGTTTGATCCATTTTTTAGTATAAGAACTCATCTAAATCTAAATATTCAAATGGGTACTAGGATTGTCTTTCCAACAATCTAATGATAACTCTTAGTGCTAACAGAAGTGAATTTAGACAAAGTGGCGACAAAAATGAGACACAAACCTTCATTTAAAAACACCTTTTCTTGAAATTTTTGGGCGTTCTTCAAAATGTATTTTTCATCCCTGAATCAGTTCTATTGTATGTTTTACGCAATCATGATTCCAATGCAACTGACGGAATCAAAATCTGAGGCCCAAAAGTACCAAAAATATTATTAGGGATTTCTATCCCAAGTCATCCTCGTTAGTCGTAACACTAATGGAATATTTGAATGGCACAATAAGTTATCTCAGCAAAAGTGTCTCCCTACACCCTCTACATCACATAAAATGACACTCTAATCAAGAATTGTCTAAGAAAGTTATGAGCCTCTTAAATAACCTCCAACAACATTAGCATAGGTTATCATTCTTCAATTCACACCACCATGCAAAACTGCTTTGGGTAAAATATTTGTTTTATGCAAATCATTTTAAAATTTAATATTTTAAATTTAAATTATTTAAGTTTAAAATTTATTTAGACAAAAGAAATAATAATAATAATAAAGGGGAAAACAAATCATATGAGTACGTGGAGGGGATGGTTTTAATCAATTTTTTGGAGTATTACGTGGAGGGGAGGGCACATGGCCCATGTTCCCCTCTCCATGTTACCCCTTTTTAAATTACATGCACCCCCTAAAACCCACATACTCATATTTTAAATAAAACACACAATACATATTGGAGACCTTGAGCACAACTAGCCCACTACATATGAAAGACCTAGAGTGCAACTAGCCTAGTACATACCGAAGTTGATCATTGGAACTTGGTCGATACACCTCGGCAACGATGACATGAACTTGGCAGGTACACCCATTAGAAATGATGTGATGAAGGCCAACACATCACTATGTTACATGGGAACTTGGTCAGTATGTGGGTAAGGTCAAATTTTTGATAGGTTTAAAGTTTGGTGCATGGTGAAAATTTTGGATTGCTTGTCATGTGTAAGAGGTGAAGAGGAAGGGGGCTCAACCCACAACCCCCTCCATATGTTACTACTTAGAAAAAATGTGGAGATGGAAGGGATGTGACATGCCAGCCTCTTCCCCCTTTCACATGTTTTTAAAACTCTTTAAACCATGCCATATGAAATACGTGGGTGAGGTGAGGTAAAAGGGTGGGGACCATCCCCCTTTTTCAATATTTGTTTTTTAACTTTTAACTTTTTTAACATAAAAAAAATTCACTCTCAACCAAAACCGAAAGTGAACTAGGTGCCACCTCTTGATACTGAACCAATGTGCAATGATTTGATCCAACTCCACACATAACACACCGATGATGTGAAAATATGAACTAAGCTCTGATATCGCAACAACCACTTGTGGATCCATACAACATGACATTATTGGAGCTCCTCCAACGCTTTAAGATTCATCTCAACCACCAACTCGCTAGCAAAGGAAATCACCCATTCCTTGTCAATACACCCAATACTAGAGATAATCACTTGATCTTCATTGATAAATATTGGATTTTTTCATGCTCATCTCACCGACATACAAAGGAGTTTGTGCTTTTCTTGCCAATACATGAGTAGGACCCTACAAAATTTCCTTTTGATTTTGGTCATAGATTTTGACTCTGATACTCGTTTCATGCATTCCTTGTATCATTGGAAAGGTATTTCTAATACCTACAACTTCACAGTTATATGATTTGAGGGATTCCTCAATAATTGTTCACATTTTTGTAGGATTAATATCTGGTACATTGTCAACCACCTCGAAGAACACAATACCTCAACCAAGAGAATATGAATTAGGAACCAAACTAAGTATATAAAAACTCTCATTTAATCAATGTTTCAGTTATATAGGTTCAAATGCATGGTTTTAATAACTTATTTCAGGGGTATTATGTGGTCACTCATTTATTTCATGTTGAATGGTGCAAGGTACCAATGCTAAAGGAAGGTCATGCTCTATAACCCAGATAGGCAGTGTGTGAGAGAAGCAAACAATGAAGGCACAGTTTCCAAACATCAAGGAAATATATGAGTATGCATCAGTACCATCGCTAATACAATCTTCCACTCAAGATGGTAGAGTAGCAACAACAACTATTCTCATAGAAGCAAGGGAGCAACGAAAGGTAATCGAACTCGAATGGCCGAAGAATAATTCTAAATCCCATTATGGTTGAATATCAAACCTAGAGGGAAAAGAGTTTTCCAATGCCGAGACCAGGCATCATGATGGGTGAGGTGTGTTATGGGGAAAACCTATGATGGTCCACCAACACTAAAAGACAAATTTGAAATGTAATTGCATCTAATAAATCAAAGAATAAACATTTCTATTGTCCTTATTCCCTCATGAATTTGAAGAATATAAGGACAAAAGTTTGTAAATGAAAGGTCATGGGTGTTGATGAAATAATGGATTTATCTTAATACCAACATATTAAGATTTTTCTTGGCTAAAGAAAAATAATTGGGATTATAACCATGAGTTTATAGCCTCTTTTACAAAAAAATCAATTAATTCTCAAGAAATAAGTTCTTGGAATTAATGTTATTTTTTATGATTCACTAAGGCAAAATGTAAACAGAATAATAATTTGAATATTATTTAATATCTTTAGAAATAAAAGATATGATAAAGGTACAACAAAAATACTCAAATGAGACTCAAAACCATCAAAATATTTTATTTATTCAAATCTGAAATACAACCAACAACGTTCTTCATACCCCAAAGGTAAGGACCAAAATGAAACTTAGCAATAAACGATGGTATTTTGCATCATACAATGACCATTTGTATCTTCAAGTGAAACCAAGACTGAAACAAAGCTGAAATCACAGGCACAAATGTCACTACCTTTACTCTGTACAAAACCCTCAATCAATACTGAAAACTAATCCATAAATATAACAAGAATCTATAGACTATCATAGACAGATGATCAACCTTGTGAAGTTTATCAGCAAATAAGTATTTCTTGTCTCTACTTGTTTCCACCTTCAGAAGGATCTCGCTATCAATAACAAGTCCTTAGAAATTATTTATTTCAGAGATGAATGAATTAGAAAATAAATCTCACTTAAGAAGAAAGAGAAGTCCTTATCATAGTTGTTATCTCTATCACTCTCTCCTTTGCTTGACCCTTGATATCTAGTTTTATTCTTCTCAAAAGTAGTTTGAGAAGTTGAACCTCTTTTTGTTATGTTATTAACTAGTTTTAGTTAATAGGGATATATTTTATAAAATAATAATAATATTAAATGATAAGGATAAATAAATACTAACTAATAGGTGGGAACCCCCTAATTATTCTTTAAAATTTTTCAAATGACTTTCACTTTGTTCCTCCTTAAAATAAACATAATAAATGCCACCAGATTTTCATTTAGCCTGTTGTCAATAAAAATGTCTGAAATTAAATACCATATCAACTGTCATGAAAGGGCCATAAGTATGTTCAAAATGATGAGTTTATTAGTTTGTCCAAAAATATACCACTATCTCAAAATTACCATATTTGTTCCAACAATAAAATATCATCATAAAACAACTAGAAGTCATACTTTTTATAAGAGGTAGTTTGTCTTTGTTCACTTCGACCTTGCTATTCTCGTGACTTTTATTCCTTCATCCACCCATTCAGGAATGAACTATGTTTTCTTTAAAATTTCTGAGACTGGGCATGGAAAGTAATTGAGTGTGAAGAGGTCATTGATTGATCAGATTTGATAGATTGGGAAATTTGTTTTCCTTTAATAGGCTCAGGTTCAGGTTCTTGGGTTAAAGACTTGAGTTTCTTGAATGGTTGTTGAGTGGAATGAGCATGTGAGGTCTCTGATGTAATGTGAAATGCAGATATTTTATCTAGAGGAGGTGGGGGTAATGGCATTGAAACCGCTGGCCATCCTTGAGCTTGGTTTTGAGGTGGGTTGACAACATCTTCCCAACCATCATTTGTTGGGACTTCCGACTGTAGGAAGAAATGAGGTTGGATCGGGATACCAGATAAACTATTATGTGGTTGGTGAAAAGGTCTTGCAAGTGATTGATGGGGTTGGAAGGCTCCTCTTCCGGCCAGGTTAAAAAAATCGTCTTGTAAAGGCTTATTGAATTCTTCTAAACCAACATCAAAATGGATAGAAAAAAAAAGCCTCTTATTACCCCAGATTTCATTAGGTCTCCTTCCTCTTCCTCTATTTCTTCTGCCACCACTATTTCTGCTGAAGAAACTCATCTATAAGCATAAGCAAAGTTAGAGCATGCATACTACAATTAATATCTATCAAACACTATTTGCATAACATAATTTATACTAGCCTTTTTCAGTAGTAATCAAACATCCAGGCAGCCATGGTCATATCGAAAGAAACATCCATAACATTAACTTTGTCCTTCAAACTTTTCCTCTTTTTCATACAACCATCATTATTCAAGAACATGGGAGTGAAAATGTATTTTTGGAAGGTGGGGGGATTTGTAATGAGAAAAAAATGTAATAATGAAAGGGAAATATAATGATACATGTTCATAAATAATTCACTTGAAAAATTTGTAACCTGATCATCTCCAAACAAAGTCTTTATCTACACCACATCAAATACCCAACATGGTTGATTTTGTATGCACTAGGTGGACGAAATATGATTTTAAATGAAATTAGAACTTGGAGTTGAGAATAACTTGTGGGAGATGTAAATATGGAGAGTTTGACCCTGAGAAAATTGCACCTTTTTTAAAAATTAATCCGTAAAATTAACTAATCATATCCTCATCATACATCTGTTATAAATATCCTTTCAATCATGATCACCAATTTTAATATATCACAGGGTAAAGAAATAATGACCTGTTGAAATGGTAAACGGAACAGGGAAGTGGGGAATAATTCATGGAAAATGTGAGCATGAGGGGAATATGGCCCTATCTATATACAACTAACAAGAAACTTGCCAAACCATATGTAAGTATTTCTATATTTTCAACATGTGTTGCTTACAACCGTAACATCTAAACTAATCTTGAACTTTTCCAAACAATGGGCGCAATCATTAAAATTAAATTTGTCTTTCAACAAAATGTATATGTCAATAACCAGTGAGTCTCTTCCAATTGCAACCATCAATGTTATCATCAAACATTCATATAATCCTTTGAACCCGGAATTTTTCCATCATTCTGTATCTTCACATAATCTTTTAAGTGTTTAGGTTTTGACTAAAAATTTGGAATAATCCTTTTGTGTAGACTGGTCGAAAATATGGCCAATTAATTTTTACAAACAACCAAGTTATCTTGTCAATAAAAGGACTCAAAGCACACTATGTATACAAATGTGAATGTATATGTGCAAACATATCTAATGTACACATAATCATTCAACCATTCAATTCGTTTGTTTTCCATTCTAGTCATGACAAAAAGCTGAACCGAATACCAGCGATTGAATTTATGAAGCATCAATTTTGAAGGGTAATAAAGTTTCAAAACCCATTATTATTATATGACCATTATTTTTGTAGAGAATATATAAAAATTAGGGTTATATATGAAGGAAAATCAAGATCATAACTGCATGATATCAAACTTTTCAAAACACTCTTTGGTCAGAGATCGAACCTCAAGAAGAAGATATAGAAAATAGGAAGTAGGTCAAAACAACTAACAACCTTGAGTCCTTAAGTAATACCAACATATCACCCAAAATTTATTTATCATACATGATCCCTCGACAGCTATTCCACTTTCAACAGATTCTAATAATCATATGAACGTGTAGCCAATGAGTTACATCAAGCAACCCATTTGGAGTTTTAAAACATTTACTCATATGATTTCCATAAATGATGGGAAATCAACCTGGTAACTCCCATTGAATTTATCAGGACCGATTTCGAGGAGTGACATGGAGACAAAACTCACAATAAATCCCAAATTTTAAACACTACTCCAAAATAAATAAATACAGTGGTTAGGGTTATGAAACGAAGGGTAACTTCAATGATAACAATACCTAGGTTTTTTCACTGAGGTGTAGGACAGTCGGTGATGGAGTGTGTTGTTAAGGCACTCAGTGATGTTAAGTCACCGGTTCAAAACCCGTGGGGACAAAAAATTCAGTCATGTTAAGGGTTGGTGTGGCTCAGGCCGGGTGCGATCCCCGGATGATTTTGATAGCTTAGATGCCCCTGAGTCGCGGTTTCTCAAGCCATAGGCTAGTCCCGCAGGTCACAGACAAACTAGCAAACAAAAAAAACAAAAAAACAATGCCTATGTTTTGACTTTGGCCAGAGACCCAAAATCCTTTGAGGAGGAGGTTATGAATGCGAATAAAAAATATAAGTCGAAAAGACTGATAAAACTTGAATCCAGGTAAGGAGGTAAAAACCAATAATTTGTGGACCATATTTTTGTATCAAGGTGGTAAAATAAAATTATCATTTAGAGAAACGATGGGATTCATCATGGTCGATAGAGATGATGAATATATGTAGACTTGGTTAATAATAACATAGCTTCAAATCAATATGGAATTAGCATGTACAAAGGAGAAACCATAGGGCTAACTGCCAACTCATGATATCATAATTCCTTTTAAAAGAGGACGAACAACAAGAATCATAATGAAAGTACTACAACCACAATATCTACAGGAAAGAAGACTATGAAAACAAACCAACTGTAAACAACACATTCACTCACCCTTGTACAAAGCTAAGGCTAAATTAACGTTGCAAATTTAAAATGTGTTTGATGAAAATAACTATAGAATCATACCTCTACTTGTTGCTTGAATATTTTTCCTCAAAATCAAAGGTTAGGATCTTCCAAACATTTTTTTCAAATATCAAATCATGGACCAAACAAAATGAGAATAAATGAATGATCAAGGTGGTAAACTATACACAAAACCCGCGTTCAACATTCAATGCATGGATCTCACGTCGCCTCAACATTTATTTCCCTTTCCACATCGCAATTCCACCAAAACACCATATCCAATAGCCAAACGACATATCAAGCCACATATACAGGATTTCACTTGATTGATATCCAATTCCCTCGAAATAACAACTAATTCAAAATATATTTCAATAAACCACATTCATTGTTAAATCTCATATCGCAATGGTATATAATCACCATAATCACTTATTCGAATAAGGCTCAAATGATATCATGAGGCCGAATAAAATTCAGATGTGATAAATACGATATGCCACATACATTATGTTGGAATGGTAACACGACCCTTTTAAAACTTTTGATATTACCCTCTAAGTATGAAATGAGAGGTCAAAACTATACAAGGTCGTGTAAGAATGATACTTAATGTTGGAATATTGATATGTCAACCAACTTTTCAATGGAGGAATAATCATTGTTTGCAATTGATTTGTACATGTCATGAGAAACCCAATATGATGCCAACCTTTTGAAAAATGGAATAAAGAAAGAACCTTTGTGTGACATAACATAACATGAATTATTTTTCATTTGTTAACAGGCAAGGTTAAAAAAAAATAAAAAATCTCAACCATGACTTCTAGGAATTTATCAATGATTGTAACTGATGCATCAGAATGTCTTGATAAAATTGGCGTGGTTGTAAATATCTCTATTGGAGAACAAATGCATGATGATTTCTCTTTTTAACTAGGGAGCCCCCACCTATAGTTAGATATTTATATTTTATATATAAATAATAATAAAAAATTATCGTGCCTTGCAACCATTTGTAGGCAGGTGGCTTATTTGACCATTTTATGAGTCAATAATTGGCGACTCCATAGGGAAATCAATATTTAGGCTTCCTAGAACTTGAGAATATTTGGTTTTTCTTGTATCAAAATTATAAAACTGTCAACTTTTCTCTGATATACTCTTGCAGAAAAACAGTATGGAGGGAAGCAGAGGAAAGAAGAAGCGGGGAGGCTAGTACTTCGAGATTTTAACAAAATTTGTGTAGGTACAACAATCACTACATAAGTAGTATTATGAAACCAAGGAGATTATATGTCTCTTTCTGCTATTAAATATTTGCAATATTAGTATAATGTGTAGTGACATGGCAAGAAAATAGCCTTAGAGTAAAGGAATCAAAAGGAAATACTTAAGCAAAATTAATCATCAAAAATGCTATGAAAATAAGGAAACATTTGAGAAATAGAAAATAAACCAGAAAGAAAATATATACAAAAAGAATATATACAAGAAGCATTAAAAACAAGTCAATTAAACCAATTTGGCTCGACATAATGCTTCAAATGTGATCCCTTCATTGTGAAAGAAAACAATCTCCCTTCCATGTCATTAAGCAAATAATAATTGTTACCTATGATAGAGGAAATTTTATATGGACCTAGCCACAACTTTTGAAACTTAGAATGCTTTCCTTTATAAGCATGAGATGCATACCAAAGCAGTACCTTATCATTAACCCCAAAAAAAATAGTTTTTTCTTTCTTATTGAAATACTTTTTAACTTTTTGTTGTCGTTTCTTTAAGTTTTCAATAACATGCTTTATTTGTTCATCTAAGGCAAGTAGAGCATCAATTCTTTGGGAAATATCATATGATTTCAATTCTTCAACCTGTAATGCCAATAAAAGTGAGGTAAGCTCTAGTTCTACATTCATGATGGCTTCTTGGCCATATAGTAGATGAAAGGGAGTATGGTGATTGCTACACTTGGTGGTGGTTCTATCTACCCAAAGAGCATAAGTAAGTAGTGTATGCCATTGACGGGGCTTATCATCTATTATTATCTTTAGAATTTTGATTAGATTTTTATTGGTTGACTTAGCCTGCCCATTTCCTTATGGACAATAGGTAGAAGAGGTTTGTTGGCACAAGGGTAGACCCAGGGTTCAATGCTACAACATTGCACCAACAAAACCCTAACTATCATCCCTTTCGGCAACACCTACGAAGCAGATGAATTCTCACCCGAGGTAGAGGCAGGTGTGGTTGCAAGACCCAAGTGTCTTCAACCTTAGTTGGGACACAGATATATGATTATAATACTTAACATGGCACTTAGCATCAATAGTTCGTCAATATTCAACCAATAACTATTGCATAGATAGAACAGAGTGTCACATCATTCACTCATATCTAACGTATTTAAGAATTCTATCATGCACAGGAAAGTTATATCTAGCATATCAAGCACTAAGCATCTTCATATGGATCAGATCTAACATTCTCACATATCATTAGCACAAAGCATGAACATATTTATCTATCTCTATCAAAGCACTTAGCAAGAGAGTCATAAACACATTAAGATAAGAACAAATCATAACAACACAACGTTTGCGTGGTTCACCCCCACTGTTGTGCTACTTATATGTCTAATATAATGCACTCATTAATTATCAATCTAGGATTCGTAAACAACAGAGTTACAAGACACTAGTAAGAAAGGTAATTCCTAATGTCACGAGTATAGAATCAAACTAGATTATGTATGTTGGAAACAAATCAAAATAGCAAACTACAATGCACTTTGGTTGTCCTTCTCAGAGAGGCTATCTATTCCATTATGGCACATGCAAGTATGAGATGGAATTGGTTTGATAGATCAACTCTGATGTCTGACCCAGAAAACTAACTATGCAATCCACACTTTTTGAAAGGAAATCACATATCAATCAACATAGCATGGGTAGTTCAATAGTCAATATGTTTGTTCTGTTATGGTTCACAATGAACTTCACTAGTTCTTACCCAAGTAGTCTTGACTATTGCTGCCAACAACTATGATCACTCAAGGAAATCAAACTCATGAGAACAGAAACAGAGTATATGCAAAAACAAAGAAATTAAAGATATCTAAGCAATTATAGAATGAAAATCTTAATCTAAGTTGTACTATTATCATCTAACAGAGTTAAAGCTTTAGCTAATTCAATGTTTATACTATTGAAAACAAACACTAATGCTAATCTACAAAGAGGTTGACCCTTTTTTGGCGGTGGACCCTTTCCAATTCAACAGGTCAGCTGCTGAAGTCTACAGGAAACTTTCTTTTAACACACACATTACTCTCACTCACACTTCAAAACATAAAATCAAAACTCTCTTTAACAACTCAACTCATTCTTAATCATAGATAATCAGAATATGGAGATAAAATGACATTCCATTAATCTTCACTCAAAAATATGTTCTGTACTATCATACGTTGCTTACATATGGATGATATGCTAACTCTCCTACTCTTCTACCATACTTGCCACGGCTATTTAATAGTCTGCATCGTGAAACACAAGGAGGCGAAGTGATTTGCAAATCAATCAATTGTTAAGTTTAATCATTCGGTTACATCTTTAGCTTCATCCTCATGACACGAAGTGCATGAGGATGAGGCAATCAACAAACTATTCTTATCA
>JZKD02S1717453.1:462846-518791 GCA_000966675.3 Picea glauca
AAATCCTAATTCTATCTAGAAGGTAAGAAGGAAACCTGGCTTCGGAGAACCCCACTCTAGTGGCCGCATGGCTCTTCACTCACATCTTAAACATTTTATCCTCCTCCCTCAAGCAGCCTTTTTAAAACATTAAAATTTATGCAAACAATGTAAGCTAAAAATTACTTCCTACCATTTGCAACTCTCCGGCAACGGCGCCAAAATTTTGTGCTACTTATATGTCTAATATAATGCACTCATTAATTATCAATCCGGGATTCGTAATCAATAGAGTTACAAGACACCAGTAAGAAAGGTAATTCCTAATGTCACGAGTATAGAATCAAACTAGATTATGTATGCTGGAAACAAATCAAAATAGAAAACTACAATGCACTTTGGTTGTTCTTCTCAGAGAGGCTATCTATTCCATTATGGCACATGCAAGTATAAGATGGAATTGGTTTGATAGAACAACTCTGATGTCTAACCCAAAAAACTAATCATGCAATCCACACTTTCTGAAAGGAAATCACACATCAATCAACATAACATGGGTAGTTCAATAGTCAATATGTTTGTTCTACTGTGGTTCACAATGAACTTCACTAGTTCTTACCCAAGTAGTCTTGACTATTGCTGCCAACAGCTATGATCACTCAAGGAAATCAAACTCATGAGAACAGAAACAAAGTATATGCAAAAACAGAGAAATTAAAGATCTCTAAGCAATTATAGAATGGAAATCTTAATCTAAGTTGTACTGCTATCATCTAACAGAGTTAAAGATTTAGCTAATTCAATGTTTATACTACTTAAAACAAGCACTAATGCTAATCTACGAAGAGGTTGACCTTTGTTGGGTGGTGGGCCCTTGCCGCTTCAACAAGTCAGCTGCTGAAGTCTACAGGAAGCTTGCTTTTAACACACACATTACTCTCACTCACACTTCAAAACATAAAATCAAAACTCTCTTTAACAACTCAACTCATTCTTAATCATAGATAATCATAGATAATTCTTAATATTCACTCAAAAATATGCTATGTACTATCATACGCTGCTTACATATGGATGATATGCTAACTCTCCTACTCTTCTACCATCCTTGCCACGGCTATTTAATAGTCTTCATCGTGAAACACAAGGAGGTGAAGTGATTTGAAAATCAATCAATTATTAAGTTTAATCATTCAGTTACATCTTTAGCTTCATCCTCATGACACGAAGTGTATGAGGATGAGGCAATCAACAAAATATTCTTATCATAGCAAATAGACGTCCACTAGTTGACTTAGGCGAGATCTGGAACTTAACTTAGTGCATTGGGTTCTTCCATATGAGTATCAGATCGTAACAGGTAGATGGTACCGGATCATGACAGTGCACAAAAGGTGGTACCGGATCATGACAGAGTGTGGCCATTGGTACCGGATCATAACAGAGTGTGGCCATTGGTACCGAATCATAACAGAGCATGGTCGTTGGTATCGGATCATAACAGAGCGTGGCCATTGGTACCGGATCACAACAGGTAAGATTTAGCACTAGATGTGTTTGGTACCAGATTCGGACAACAACAGTCTTGGTGTGCAAGTACCGGATCATGACAGAGCTGATACAGGAACGCTAGACATATAGGGGTCAAAGATTCACATATGACAAATCAAACATTAGTACATGAAATATTTAATTTCTTAACTCAATAAACCACAAAATACATGAATTAACCACACTTTACCTTATGACCTTATTACTGGAAATTGGTAGCGTTCTTGTCATTCACTCAATCTCTAGGTAGGCCAAAAAGGTATAGGTGAAGAGTATAATAGGGTAATCAAAATGTTAATTTCAGGTCTCAACATCCACCCTGGGGATATGTCTACCAACTCTTCTTCTTTATTGTCTTTAGTCAATCGGTTACAAGCACAAAGCCTCAAAAACCTTACTCCACACAGGACAGAAGATCTCTGCAGTTCGCTAGATCCTTCTTCCTTGTGTTCCAGCACTAAGTCTTCCACAATTTTTCTACAATGACTTGCACTTTATTCTGCAAGTGTCACACATAATACACAAAAGCCTTATAATTCTTGATCACACAGATCCAACTCTTGGAACTTAGTCTACTTGCAAACTAACATCACATAGATGTCTTCTCTCGCCTTCCTTATATTTCCTATAAAACTATTTATACATACAAAATAGGCCTAAAAATGGGTAAACCCATGGGCTAACATCCCATTCCCATTACATAATCCCAAAAACCCAAAAAGGACCCAAAAAGGGGTCGATATCCTGTGATCTCTGCTTCATCTTGCGCTACTCCTTTGACAGGCTGTAGAAGTCCAAAATAGGTCAACATGACCAAGGATCTCTAAAAACTTGTTCAAGGGCCAACAAGCCCCCAACACTCACCTGTGACTCATCCCAAGTCACTCTGATATAAGAAGTTCTACTTCGACTTGTTGTTGTGCCACGCGCTCTTTTTTAGCAAATTCTTGAATGATTGCATCATTCACAGGTCCTTCCAGACATTGTTCTATTGTGGTGCTAACATGTTCCAGTTCTGATCACTGACCGTCTACCTCTGTAAACGATTGATAGGCCTTATCTTGTACAGGCTAGAGTTTCTAAGTTATCTCCATAACTCTTCTCTGGATATTATGGATTTGTTGTTGGGCGGTTCGTTGTTCTTGAAATCTCTTCATTCTTTCCACAACTGACAGAGACTTCAGTTGTGCCTGTAGTGTGTCTGTGTGTTGCCTGACTTCCTGGAGCTGTGACTCCAAGGCCTATAACTCTGGGTTCTTAGTAAGTTTATCGTATGTATGGGCACTGCAATCAATGAATTTCTTGCATTCTAAGGTAAGGTCCTTTAGTCTATCAACTACGCTGCGGGAAGTTATTTCTCTTTGGTCCCTTATCTCTTGTGGAGTTTTGGGCACTGCACAGAGATCTAAGTCTGCTATGTGTTGTTGGAGCTTCTGGATTACTTCTTCAAGTTGCACCACCTACTGTGGAACTCATTATTCATTCTTTACTTCTACAATTGTTACAGAGTGAATTGCTTTGTCGACCATTTCCTTTACTTTGATTTGCTCAACGAGAAATTGTTCCTTGCTTTACTGCAGTTGTGCCTTTTCTTCATCCCACTTTGCTTAGAGAGAAATCTTTTCCCATTCTACAGCACTGTGTTGTTCAACAAGTACTCCCTTGTTGGCCCTTAACCAAGTTTTGAGAAACACTTGGTCATATTTGACCATTTTTGGAACTACGATAGCTATCCAAAGAAGGATCGCCAAACGAAGCATCTCGGTCCACTTTTGGGCCCCTTTTTAGGTTTTTGGGTTAATGTAACAGGAAAGGGATGTCGATCGTGGGTTTACCCACGCTTGGGCCCATTTTGTAACCTATAAATAGATAATTAGGTAAGAGATAGTAGTAGTAGTACATCTATGTGATGTATAGTTGATGGCTTAGTTCTAGTAACTAGATCTGTGTGATCAGATGTGTATTTTAAGTTCTCTGTGCATGATTGTAAGGAGCTTGCAGGGCTAAGTGCAAATTGTAGAAGGAGGTTTTTTGTTGAAGTGCAAGGAAGAAGGATCTAGCGAGTTGCGTAGATCTTCTATCCTGTAAGACATGAGGACTATGAGGTTTTGTGTTGTAACTGCTTGGCAGAGATAATAAAGAAGAAGACTTTGTGGACGTAGCCCCAGGGTGGGGGTGAACCATGGTAACTTTGTGTGTTGTGCTCTATGCCTCGACCTGATGTGTTTGTCTCTCTTTACTAAATGCTTTGATGTGTTAGATAGAGCTAGTTATGCTTTGTTCTTATGAGATCTGAATGAATGTCAGATCTGATACAAATAAGATGCTTAGTGCTTGATCTACAGAACCTATTGCTAAAGTGCTGAATTATCTTAGATCTAAGTATATACTTTGATTCTCTATTTTATCTAGGAAGTAAGATAAGGGTTGATTCTAAGAGAACTATTAATGCTAACTACTTTGTTAAGAGTATAATCACAGATCGGTGTCCCAGCTAAGGTTGGAGACATCTGAGTCCTGCAACCACCCCTACCTCTACCTCAGGTGAGACTTCATCTGCTTCGTAGGTGTTTCCGAAAGGGCCGATAGTTAGGGTTTTGTTGGTGTTCTCTTGAGCATTGAACCCTGGGTCTTCCCCTGTGCCAACAAATGGTTTCATTGGTGGGACTAGAACTATGATTGTTGGGAACTAGAGAAGAAGCTATGTGCAAAGATTCATCCTAAAATTGAGTAAGCTCTATGCGTAGATCTATGCCTTGGTGCGCAGTATTCTACTTGACATGTGAATCTTTGTGCCATAAGATGAAAGGTCAGATCTATAAGAAAAAAGTTTAGATCTGCAAGAGAAAAGAGTGATACTGAAGAAAAGAACCAAGATACAAACATTTGTGTGCCCTAAGAAAGCTAAAAGTGGAAATTTCTGCAAGAAAGAGGTAATATTTGTAAGCTCCGTGCTCTGATAAATATAAGAATAGTTAAAAGTCTTAGATCTGAAAGCTTTGTGCTCTATAGAAGTAAGATAAGTGATTTTTTTTGTTCTAAAAGCATGGATTTAGGTATGATTGATAGATTCTGTCTTAGCTGGAAAACTAGGGCATTATTAGATGAAATAAAGTTTGATATGAATAGATCTGATAAGAGTAATGATAGATATGTTATACCTATGCATAGAAACAATATTTGGACTAACAGATGGATGCAGGATCCTAGAAAGAATTTTTTGCAGATCAGCTACCATGATCCTAGTGCACAGTACAGAAGAGATTGGAGATCATTTAAAAGAAAGAGAGGATTAAACCTATGTTACAGTTGTAGAAGACTGGGACATCTAGGTAAGGAATGTCCTAGTGGAAGATCTAGTTGTCTTTGTTGCAAGGCTTTAGACCATTAAGTATTAGATTGCCCTAGAATGATTGCTAAGCTTGAAAGAATGAAACTGAAAGAAGAAAACCCTAAGGCAGATCTCGAAATAGCAGGACCCTATAAAGAATCAGAAAAGATGTTACTGCAGATGAAAGACACCTTGAATAACCACCACCATGTTAAGTTATTGGAGATCTTTAAAGAAAAAGAATACCTCGAAGTCAGGATAGGAGACTTCGACATTGACTGTGTTTTGGATGAGGAAACATAGGTGAATGTTATGACCGAAAGAACTTGGGAAGCTATAGGAAGACCTGCTATGATCCCTTCACTAAGTCGAATAGGGTTATTCAGAGGAAAACGTGTACACCTGTGTGGAAGACTCACTCATATATCTATGAACGTCAATGGGACTTCGACAGAGGAAGATTTTGAGATCATAAAATTTATTAAGGACAGCACCCCATTTACTATGTTACTTGGAAGACCTTGGATTGACAGAGATCAAGCTCAATAGGAAGAAGAAGCCAAAGTTTTGGAGAAGAAGAAACAGGAATTAAAAGATTTTGTGACCAAGAAGATTGCACAGCTGATTGAGGAACAAAAGAAGCTCCTTGACACCAGAGACCCCAATGTTGAAGCTGCAAGAATGTCAGAAAACTCATGGAAGACTGAAGTCTCTCTCATAGATAAAGAAAAGATGCTAGTCATGAACCCTAAGCAAGAACCTCAATAGTGCGAAGTATCTATATCCAAGGAAGATAGGAATCAGAATAGGAAAAGAAACACTAAGGTGAAGCTCACTGGAAAGAAGGCTAGAAAGTTAAGTAAGAAAAGGGTGAAGATTGAAAAACTGCAAGAGATTCCAAATGGAGCATTGTAGAAAGAATAATTACAAAATTCAAACTTCGCCAGGATATCAGGATAGTGACCTATGGCACTTTTCCATGGCGGAGTGATATAGCCATTGGAGGCCAATATGTCCGTTCGACTACCACTTCGAACGGGTTGGAAAGCATTTATGGTCTACTACTAGACCATTGGCCAACACCATAATGGATAGAACGGAGTTAATGAAGGATCCATAACTATTGCAAGCAGGCCATTGTCGAATCTCTTATTTAACCTGTCGCACCATGCCCAAAGAACACTTTTTCAAAACTGAGAGGTTGAAGCCCGTATAACTAGTGAATGTATACAGTGATCCTTGCACGTAGATTGTTCATCCTAGTCTCGTATCTGAGATCATTGTAAACCCCAAGTATTTTTCTGAGCTTGTACGTCAGACGATCTCAGCGCTGCTGAGAAAGTAGTTGAAGAAGTTTTGATTGACATAATGACTGAGAGAGTCATGTCAGAAAGAAGAATGTCCACAGGCATCTAGGCATCATCGACGAGAGGAACGCAAGCCTCCCCGTTGACTGCTCGAGCAGGAACATCTCGAGCCGGCATGGAATGGCAAACTAAGCATGGAGATGATGCAGCCAATGAAAAGTTAGTACCAACCATCCTGCCATCTTATATACCCCCTATGAGTGGTGTGATTAATCAGGATAGTTTCCCTAGAGACTTTGAATACACCCTCGTCACTACATATCTACCTAAAGGAGTACGCACCTACCGCATAGATCAAGACAAGATCGTAGCATTGAAGTTTTGCGACTTCAACCTGGGAGACCATAAAGTCGATGGCATGTTGGCCTCGCACAAGTACTTAACAAGAACCAAGGGAAATAATTCAAAGATCACCCCTTAGCAATGGGCGATGAACCTCGTGCAGTCAACTTTGCTCAGTGTTATGAAAATACCGCACTTCGGCAGACACCTGGAGGTGAATGCTTGTGTAAAACTATTGCTAGCAAGTTAACATAGAGGATACCTGTGGTTAAACTATCACATAACTATTTATCCAACACTGGTCAATAGGATCACCAGGCTTAGCATGCAGGACCCTGATCCCCAGGATTACTACCGTGGAAAGAGTGCAGACTGTGTTCTCGCACAAAAGATTAAAGAGGCCTATGGAAATGTTGAGAAAGGAGCATGAGGCTACAAGGTAGCCTCTATCGAAAGTGGTGCAGTGCGCTTAGCATTCCAGATGATCACAGGGAAGTTGGTACGTAAGAACAGACCAACGCAAGTATCAGGCTTCATAGTTGACCTCGCAGGGAAGTGCGTAGAGGGAGTACAGATGAATTGGGAAAAATAATTGGTAAACTAGCTCAAAATTGACTGCAGAGAAGCCCAAGATCAGGGGCAAGAATTCCATTTTAGTTGGCTACTAATATTGGTCGCCTTTGTCGCATGGGAGCTACCAAAAGGTGCAGTCTTCCCAAACCTCGACCCCTTTGAACCATTAGCTATGAAGTTCAGTACCTTATGGTACTCGACTGACATGAGCAAGCAGTAGCAATACAGTAGGTCAAAGAAGCTCGAGCTAAGCTCGAGGTGTTCGAAGTAGAGTTGATCAGACCTGAGTGACTCAGGATGAGTCATAGGTGAGTGTTGGGGGCGTGTTGGCCCTTGACCAAGTTTTGAGAAACACTTGGTCATATTTTACCATTTTTGGAACTATGACAGCTAGCCAAAGAAGGATCGCCAAGTGAAGCATCTCATCCCACTTTTGGGCCCCTTTTTGGGTTTTTGGGTTAATTTAATGGGAAAGGGATGTCGATTGTGGGTTTACCCATGCTTAGGCCCATTTTGTAACCTATAAATAGATACTTAGGTAAGAGACAGTAGTAGTAGTAGATCTATGTGATGTATAGTTGATGGCTTAGTGCTAGTAACTAGATCTGTGTGATTAGATGTGTATTGTAAGTGCTTTGTGCATGATTGTAAGGAGCTTGCAGGGCTAAGTGAAAATTGTAGAAAGAGGTTTTGTGTTGAAGTGCAGGGAAGAAGGATCTAGCGAGCTGTGCGGATCTTATGTCCTATGTGAAGTGAGGACTATAAGGCTCTATGTTGTAAATGCTTGGCCGAGATAATAAAGAAGAAGACTTTATGGACGTAGCCCCAAGATGGGGGTGAACCATGGTAACTCTGTGTGTTGTGCTTTGTGCCTCGACCTGATGTGTTTATCTCTCTTTACTAAATTCTTTGATGTGTTAGATAGAGCTAGTTATTCTTTGTGCTTATGAGATGTGAATGAATGTCATATATGATACAAATAAGATGCTTAGTGCTTGATCTGCAGAACCTATTGCTAAAGTGTTGAATTATCTTACATCTAAGTATATACTGTGATGCTCTATTTCTCTAGGAAGTGAGATAAGGGTTGATTCTAAGAGAACTATTAATGCTAAGTGATTTGTTTAGAGTATAATCACAAATCAGTGTCCCAGCTAAGGTTGTAGACATATGAGTCCTGGAACCATCCTTGCCTCTACCTCAGGTGAGAATTCATCTACTTTGTAGGTGTTTCCAAAAGGGTCAGTAGTTAGGGTTTTGTTGGTGCACTCTTGAGTGTTGAACCCTAGGTCTACCCCTGTGCCAACATCCCTGTACCTGTGTCAAAGCCTAGGTGGCTTGCATTGTTTCTTCCTGTGCTCATCGAAGGTGAGATTCGACTGTCTTAGTTATTCGGTGAAATTGAGATAGCTCATCTCCCAGTTCTGGTGTTCCCACTGACAGAGGTGCGGTGGAGACTGCACGGTTAGAATGTAGTGCTTGTTGCACTCCTTGGAGCTCAATATTGATTCTATTGTACATCACTTCCTTCTTAACCTCTTGTTTTTCTTCTCTCTCCAAAAAAGCATCATTCAGGGCCGCTATAATGAAATCGAAGTCATCAGATGTGAGAATAGTCTGCATTTTTTTCATTGAAGATTTCAATTTCTTCTGGGAGGAAGGCTTCGGGGGGGGAACCTTCCTTTTCTTCAAGGGGTCCTCCTCATCTCTAGGTGGTGTAACCTCTCCTTTCTTTTCTTCAAATTTTTCACCATCTATCTCTCTACCATCACCTCCTTTCTCTAGTGATATGGACGAAGTCTTCATGGATGCACTGTCTAAATCCTGAACCTCTTCAATTTTCTTCATCTTGCTAGGTCCGGGTGTATCCTGTGCAGTTGTTGGATTGACTATATCGGAAATATCCACAGGGTCTGCTAGAATGAGGAGGTCCATTGACCAGTCCTTGGAGATCTCCTCCAAGTCCTCCTCTATTAGCTTGTAATAGGATTGAATTTGTTGCTTGAGCTCATCAACGCACGCTGTGATATAAATGAAATTGCGGTCTGTCCTGAACTTCACCAAAGGCCTAAATCGATGTAAAGTATTCAGCGTCATGCGAGGCTCAGACTATATAGATACCTTCAAATGGTTGTAGTATGCGTGAAATACAACATTGGACTACCATTGTTTATTCATGTTGCTTGAATACCACAGTGTGTTGAACTTCGCAACCAATGGTTCAAAGGGATCGATGTCCAGGAAGGTCGCATCTTTCGACATCTCCCAGGTGATGGAAGTGATCAGGATCAATAGCCAGCTGAAGTGGAATTTGTATCCTTGATATTACACTTCTCTGTAGTCCAGTTCTAGTTTCTTTACCAGGTACTTCAACCAATTCATTTGTAGGCCCTCTACGCACTTCCCTGCGAGGTCGACTACAGAAATAGTCACTTGGGTGGGTCGATTCTTGCGTACTAAATTTCCTACAATCAATTGACAAGCGAGGCACACTACTTCACTCTAGATAGAAGCTACCTTGTAGCCTCGCATGCCCTTCTTGACATCATTGTAAGTGTCTTTGATTCTCTGTGCGAGATCGCGGTCCATCGATTTTCCAGGGTAAAAATCCTATGGGTCGGGTCCTTGCATACTAAGCCCAGTGATCTGATTTATCAACGTTGGATCCACTATTTATGCGACAATTTAACCATATATAACCTCCATGGTAACAAGACAACAACAATTTGACACATGCATTCACCTCCTGGTGTCGTCCGAAGTGTGGAATCTTCATAACGTTCAGCAGGATGGACTGCGCAAGGTTATGGGTCCATGACTGAGGGACAATATTCAGAGTCTTTCCCTTTGTTTTGATCAGGTACTTATTTAGGGCTAGCATGTTGTAAAATTTTCAGTCACCAAGGTTGAAGTCACTAAACCTCAACGCTGAAATCTTATCTTGGTCTGCATGAACTACGCATATCCCCTTCAGGAGGTATGTAGTGACCAAGGCATACTCGAAATATATAGGTACATTGTCGCAATTTACATCACCTCTCAAGGGTGGTATATAAGTGGGTAAGATAGTCGGGATCAATGTAGCATTCGCTAAGTCATCTCTGTGCTTAGTTCATTTCTCGTCGGACGACCGGGATGGCCCTGCTCCTCGAGCAGTGGATGGATAAGTTGGAATTCCTCTTATGGATGATGCCTGTATACCTGTAGACATAGAGATGACTCTTTCAGTCATCAGGTCGATCAAAACCTCCTCAACAACTCTTTCACAATGCTCAACTCGTCCGACCTACACACTCAGGGTTAACAATCTCAGGTTTGGGGCGGTTAGCTTAGACATAGTAACGAGAGGGAGAGTAGAAGCACAATGATCACTGTATAAACTCACGTAGTCTGTGGGCTCAAATTCTCAATTGGAAAAAGTGTTCTCGGTGCATGGTGTGGTGGAATAAATAGGTAACTCGACAACATGTCGCTTGCAACAGGTATGAGATCTTCATTAACTTGGTTCTATCCATTATGGCTCGGTCTCAATGGTCGGATGGTGAGATGGTTGGCCATAAATTCCTTTCAATCCATTTGGAGCATTGATCTAACGGTTATAATGTTCCCCAATGGCTATATTGCTTCATCATGGTGAAGTTCCATGTGTTGTTGTTCTAATATCCCTACGAAGCTCCAATTTTGCAAAATTTTTCTTCTGTGAGGTTCCCTCTGGAATTTTCTGTAACTTTTTAATCCTATCCCTCTTCTTACTTAGATTTCTAGCCTTCTTTCCAATGAGCTTTGTATTAGTATGCCTTTTTCCATTTTGATTCTTATCTTCTTTTAACATAGTTACTTCGTGTTGTTGAAATTCTTTCTTAAGATTCGAGGATGCTACTTCTTCATTATATGGGATAAGTACTTTAGTATTTTGTGGGCCTTCTAATGTTCTTGCAGCTTCGACATCTGGGTCCCTGTTATTAACTAGCTTCGATCTGTTCTCTTGTTCTTCAATCAAGTGTGCGATCCTTTTGGTCATGAACTCCTTTAACTCTTGTTTCTTCTGATCCAAAACTTCTTCTTCTTTCTTTCATCTGGCTTGATCTTTATCAATCCAAGGTTTTCCTAGTAACATGTTAAATGGGGCACTATCCTCAATAAATTTAATAATCTCAAAATCTTCTTCTTTCAAAGTTCCATTGGAATTCATAGGTATTTGAGTGAGCTTTCCACATAGGTTTATCAGTTTCCCTCTGAATAACCCTATTCCTCATAATGAAGGAGTCATAGTAGGCCTCCCTATAGCTTCCCAAGTTCTCTTTGTCATGATATTAACCTGTGTTTCTTCATCCAGAACACTGTCAATGTCGAAGTCTCTTATTATTGCTTCGATGCATTCTTTTTCTTTGAAGATCTTGGATAAGATGACATGTCAGTGGTCACCCAGGGTTTCTTTCATTTGTAGCAATATTTTCTCTGATTCTTTCTTGGATTCTTCCATTTCTGGATCTTCCTTAGGGTTTTCTTGATTCATATTCATTCTTTCAAGCTTAGCAATCATTCTAGGGAAATCCAATACTTCATGGTCCATAGCTTTGTAGCAAATACATCTAGGTCTTCTTCCAGGGCATTCCTTAGCAAGATGTCCTGGTATTATGCAACTGTAACAGAGGGTTAATCCTCTCTTTATTTTAAATGATCCCTAGCTTCTTATGTACTACATGCTAGGATCATAGAAGCTAACTTGCAACAAATTGTCTCTAGGATCCTGCATCCATTTGTTAGTCCAAACATTATTTCTATGCATAGGTATAACATATCTTTCACTATTCTTATCAGATCCATTCATATCAAACCTTCTTTCATCTATTAGTGCCCTAGTTTCCAAGCTAGGACAGAACCTATCAAACATACCTAGATCCGTTCTTTAGAAGAAAAAATTTCCACTTATTTTACTTTTACATAGCACAAAGCTTTCAGATCTAGAATTTTTCTACTATACTTACCTTTATTAGAGCACATAGCTTACAGATCTTATCGCTTTTCTTCAGATCTGACCTCTTTCCTTCAGATCAAACTTATTCTCTTCCAATATGTCCTTCCTCTTGGCACAAAGCTTCACAGGTCAAGTAGAATAATGTGCACTAGAGAAACAGACCTATGCACAGATCTTTCTCAGTTTTAGGATGAATATTTGCACAAAGATTATTCTTTCTCAATTCCCAGTAATCATAGTTTCAGGTCCCAGCAACGGAACCATTTGTTGGCACAAGGGAAGACCCGGGGTTCAATGCTACAACATCTCACCAACAAAACCCTAACTATTGGCCATTTCGAAAACACCTGTGAAGCAGATGAAGTCTCACCCGAGGTAGAGGCAGGGGTGGTTGCAGGACCCAAGTGTCTGCAACCTTAGCTAGGACACAGATCTATGATTATAATACTTAAAAGGGCACTTAGTATCAATATTTCATCAATATTCAACCAATAACTACTACGCAGATAGAACATAGCATCGCATCATTCACTCAAATATGATGTATTTAAGAATTCTATCATGAATAGGCAAGTTATATCTAGCAGATCAAGCACTAAGCATCTTCATATGGATCAGATCTAACATTCTCACATAATTAGCACAAAGCATGATCAGATTTATTTATCTCTATCAAAGCACTTAGCAAGAGAGTCATAAACACATTAATATAAGCACAAATCATAACAACGTGCAACATTTATGTGGTCCACTCCCACATTGGGGCTATGTCCACCAACTCTTCTTCTTTATTGTCTTCAGTCAATCGGATACAAGCACGGAGCCTCAAAAACCTTACTCTGCACAGGACACAAGATCTGTGTAGCTTGCTAGATCCTACTTCCTTGCATTCTAGCACTAGGCCTTCCACAATCTTGCTACAATTACTTGCACTTTACTCTACAAGTGTCACACAGAATACACAAAAGCCTTATAATTCTTGATCACACAGATCCAACTCTTGGCACTTAGCCTACTTGCAAACTAACATCACATAGATGTCTTCTCTGGCCTTCCTTATATTGCCTATACAATTATTTATACATACAAAAAAATACTAAACATGGGTAAACCTGTGGGCCGACATCCCATTCCCGTTAGAGAATCCCAAAAACCCAAAAAGGGGTCAAGATCCCGTGATCTTCACTTCATCTTGAGATCCTCCTTCTATAAGCTGTCGAAGTCCAAAATAGGTCAACATGACCAAGGATCTCCCAAAACTTGGTCAAGGGCCAACAAGGTTAAATGTTTCACATCAAATTTCATAAGAAATTGAGTGAGTTTCGAGGAAATAAATGTTGGGCCATTATCAGAAACAATCTCAAGAGGAAGACCAAAGTGAGAGAAAATGTTTGATTCCAAGAAATGTATTACCTTATCATCTTGTGCATGTTTGATCAATATAACTTTAGTCCATTTAGTGAAGTAGTCTATAGTTGTGGGTATGAAAATGTGTCTCGCAGAAGATGGAGGATTAATGGGACCGATGAAATCTAAACCCCATTTGAAAAATGGAAAATCATGAAGAACAAGTTGCAGTGGCATAGTAGAAAATTGTCCTCTATCAGTGAATTTTTTACATTTATCACAAGCCCTTGCAAATTTAAAAGAATCTTGAAAAATAAAATGTTAGTAATACCTTATTCTTAAAATTTTGAAAGCAGTAGTCTTTGCTGCAAAATAACGACCAATGTGTAGATTTGAATCTGTTGATCCATGCATTTGTTTCAAAATTTTATGGGTTGTAGTATCATCAATACATCTTAACTATATCCCATCAGTAGATCTATGAAAGAGAGAATTTCCCAAAATAATATATTTGGAGGATTCAAGACACAACCTCCTTCATTGATGAGATTATAAATGATCTGGACATTTTTTATATTGTAATTAGTAAATTATGCTCATGTACCAAGGAGGTTTAGCAAATTCAAAATTTTGATTTTCAATAAAAAAGAGTGATAACAAATAATTTTCATTTTCTTCAGGAGAATCACTTGGTTCAGGATGTTGAGCCAATTGAAGTGCTCAGTCATGTACCTTAATTGTATTGGAAGTAGTAATTGTTAAATCATGTTATTGAATCTTTGCAAGGTAATGTGCCATTTTTCCATAAAGATACGTCTGTGAAACAAAAATTTTGACAGTGGGTAAAGGGACTTTTACTTGTGTGTTCTTGCCAAGAATGAAGTGGAGAAATTTCTCTATATCCTTGATGAGAGAATAATCATGTTTCTCAATATAAGAGTACTCGATTTGATCATCGGATAAGATCTGACTCATATAGGCTACAGGTTGTTCATTATTTTGATCATCTTTTTGTAGAAGGACATAAAAAATTGCTTCTTCTATTGAGTTCGTGTGAATGATAAATTCCTTATTAAAGTCTGGTTTTTCCAAGACCAAAGATGAACTTATTTTCTTTTTAATTCCCACAAAAATATTTTCAACATATTTTGTCCAAGAGAAAGATTGATCTTGTTTTAGCATATTGTGAATAGGTTTGACCATCACAGCGAAGTCAAGAACAAATATTCTAACAAAACCTATCCTACCCATGAAAGCTTGGATTTCCTTTTTATAAGTAGTTGTGGAAGATTTTGGATTGCGGTAACTCTCTCAAGGTCTATGATAATTCTAGAATTTAACACTATGTGATCAAGGAGTTTACGTTGAGTACTACCAAAAAGAAACATTTTAGGATTTAAAGACACTCCAAATTTTCTACATCGTAAAAATATTTTTGTGAGATGATCAAAATGATCTAATCCATTTTTTGAATAAATAGTTAAATTATCTAGATATATTTGAATGAGCTTACCGATAAGGTTGACGAAGGTTAATTGAATAGCCCTTTGAAAGGTGGCGCCTACATTAGATAAGACAAAAGGCATATGCTCATGAGAAAAAGTTCCCCAGCGTGTAATAAAAGTGGTTTTATATTTATCAGTCCTATTAACTTTTATTTGGTTATAACCTGAAAAAAAACATTGAGTAAGGATATCATCTTAGATCCAACAACTTGCTGCAAAATTAATTCCATATTAGGGAGGGGAAAATGATCTTTAACACTAGCTTTGTTTAGTGTGCGGAAATATACACACAATCTGATTTCTCCAGTCTTTTTCCTTACATGGACAAGATTAGATACCCATTATGAGTATTTGATTGGAATAATAATGTGAGCTTCTAATTATTTTTCCACTTCCTGAATCCTTTCTAATAGTAGCCTCGAGTGTTGGATTAATAGGTCTTTGTTTCTTCCTAACCGATTTTTCTCCTTCCTTGATAGGAATAACATGTTGTATAATACTAGAATCAAAACCACTAAGGTCCTCATAGGACCAAGAAAAACATCCTTAAACTCACAGAACAAATCCATGAATTTATCTTTTTCTTGTTCAGAACATTGAGCTCCAACTTTTATAACTTTAGGTTGTCAGGAGTTCCAATGTTCAAGGGAACTAGATCCCCTATTTTTCGTTTCAACTCATCTTCCTTCTTATTATTATGGCTGCCAACATCAGTTGTTGAAAATGAGCTTCCATGAGGAGTCAATCCTTTCGGAAATTTTTTATCCTCAAGATAAATTATCTCCTTAGGCTTATAAGGCTCATTTTTCAAGAAAGCACAAATTCTTTCATCATCAGGGGAAATCTGCCCAGATTCCACATTATTAGGGATATGAGGTCTATATAAAGACAAAAATGTGTAAACAAGCCTTTGGGGAAGGATTTGTCTTGTAGGAAAAGATGCAAAAAAACTAATATATCAACAATAGAATTCAGTTCCCTTTTGATATGAGTGATATTAAAAGACAAAAGATTTTGGATCAATGCCCATACATCTTGGCTGTATCTCTTCATTAACTTGCTGGTAGGAGTATAAATTTTTCTAACCAAATTTACAAAAAGTTTTGAATCTCCAAAAATGAGAAGATGACCACAACCTAAATTATAAGCATTTTCAATTCCTAATATTAGGGGTTTGAATTCAGTTACATCATTTGTGCAGGAAAATTCAAGTATATAGGAAAAATTATGAATTTTACCTATAGGTGAATAAAATACAATTCTCGCCTCATTACCTTCATTTGAACATGCATCTTCGAAGTGCATATGCCATATACTGTCTTCATAATCACAGGATTTTTGTGAGAAATGTAATTTTCATCATTGAAAATTGAATAAGCATCCATATCTTCCTCAATAAAGTTTACATTTGACTAAGGAACTTTTTCCAATGATATTTGTCCTTCCCTTAATATAATTATATTCTTGTCATTTTGGGGAATAGACAAGTGAGAGCCATCTAAGGATAAGTAACCACCAGTTAAATCTTGTCAATTTCTACCCAAAATAATTGAATAATTGCTAACTGGCATATCAATTACTTGTACATTTAAAGTAGTCATGATTTCTAGATGAGCACAAAGGACTAAGGTTACATATTTGATCTCATGTATCATAGATATTTGTTGTTGATTATTATAGGATAGCATGCTTCTTGCATTTTCATTTGTACAAGATAGGTCAAGCTCTTCCATAATAATAGTATTCATTACACTAAGTCCATATCCACCATCTATTAGGAAAAAATGAGTTATTCTATCAAAAATATTTACAGAAATATAAAAAGGTGGATTTTTTTACAGAATTTTTGAAATTATTTACACCTAATCTATTTACATGTGAATCTTCCTCATCAAGGTTTTCAGATAAACTATCTACTAAGGAATTTTTACCTTCCATATGGTTTTTAAGATGTTTTTGTTGTTCGGGGATAGCGACCATGTCTAGGAGAGTTGTGTTTTCTTTTATGTTAGCCAGTTGTTCCAATATATTATACTTGGATGAAGGTAAAGGGTTTGAATTCCCTTGACTATGTGTTATCATGTCAACCTAAATATTTGTACTTGGAATAGAAGAAGACTTAGGAGAAGAGGTGGTTTTTGGATTCCCACCCTTTCCTTTGTCATTATAAAATTTACTCTAAGTATTTACTACCATTACATCTTCTTTGGGCATGAAATATAAGACAACAACAGTTGCTTCATTTATTTTGCCAAAGATTATTTCTTGTGCACTTTTCTTAACTTCACAAGCTCACTCTTCATGATTGTCATCACAAAAGTTACACCAAGCCCTAGAGAGAATAGACTCTGGTTGATTATATGGTAAAGAACTAATAGGATGATTTCTCAAAATAGCTTGAGAAGAGGATTTAGGAGGAATTGGATTAGAAGTGATCTATTTCCTTTCAAAGGCAATCATTCGATCGCTCATGTCCTGAACTAGCTTCAAGACAATTGAAATTTTTCTCTTCTTAACAAAATCCTCCATAAGAAGACTTGTTATTTCCATTTTTTCTTCATATTCCAAACAACTTTGGAGTGCAGACCCTAGGCTTGTCACATTTTTCTCTTCTAACATATGAGGATAAGAAGAGGGTAAAGTGTTATAATATTGAATGAAAGAATCTTGATTGTGAGGACGGATGAGTTTTGGGATCTGATTGTACAATTTGGTGAATCTAAGATTGAAAGATTTAATTGTTTCACCATTTGTAAAAATGATTTTATTATAATCCTTTAGTAAAAAAGAATTTGTAGGCCATGCTTTAACAATATGTAATGACGGTATCGAATTCATTATTCGATCGAGAGAGCGTGAATGCATATATTATATATGTAATTACGGGCATGATCGATTCGGATTCGATGTGTTGGATTCTTGGGCTTCCCATATGTTGATTTAAACCAGTAAAATAGCCCATCCCAACTAGAAGAGACTTTGGGAGGCAATTCAAAAAAATCGACAGTAGCTTTCCCTTCTAGAGAGTTAACAAATAATCTCATACAACTATCAATATCATTTTCTCCTATATTGTGACATGCATTATAAAATGCACTAAGATGATATTTAGTAGAAATAGTTCCATTTCCTATAAAAATTGGCAAATGATCTTTGAATTTGGGAAGGGGATTAGTAGTTGGAGCAAGATCTAGAGGGGAGGACACATGCCATCATGTAGTTGTGGCATCTTCCTCAAACTAGAATAAACTAAACTTCTTGATTACCATGGTATGATTAGTGGTATATTGGACATGAATTTGATGACTAAATATACTTCCAACCAAAGTAGAGTCAAATGATTGTGAAGAAGAAGATTGACCATTTCTAGAAGAAGAAACAGAAGACATCATTTTAAATGTGATAGGAAAGAATGATATTGATGAGCTGGAAGAATCAGACAAGGAGCTTTGTTGTGCACATTGTAAATGTTCAATGACAGTGTTTCTTCTTCCTATTTCAGAGACAAGATTAATTTCTGGAGATAACCCTCTCATTCTTCGAGAAAAGCAAGAACTGGAGGACATAAGATATACATTTTAACTAGGAGTTTGATTCATGTCCAAAATTTGTTGAGAATCCCATTGTTCCGTAATTCTGATATCTTGAGAAGTAATTTCCCAAGACTAATTAAGTTCATCTTGTGAACGGGTTGTTTCCAAAATAGTGTTAAATAAGGTCAAATAATTGCTTGTTTGATCATCTAGACATTGTCCAGTGTTAGGTTGGTGTACAACAGGTATAGTCATGAAAACATAAATTAAATAAGAAAAGAAATATGATCAAATACAAAAACAAATTACATTAATTACAGCAGTAAGACATGAATACCAAAGAAATATTGGAGATTTCCCTAGTATGGTAGCCAAATAAATGTTGATGGAAAGAATAGATTTACCTTAATACCAACATTTTCATATTTTTCTTGTCTAAAGAAAAATAATCGAGATTAAAAACCTGAGTTTATAGCCTCTTTTACAAAAATTTTAATTAATTCTCAAGAAATAATTTCTAGGAATTAATCTTGTCTTTTATGATTCAAAAGGTCAAAATATAAATAGAAAAATAATTTGAATATTTTTTAATAGCTTTAGAAAGAAAATATCTTATAAAGGTACAACATAAATACTCAAATGAGACTCAAAACCATCAAAATACTTTATTTATTCAAATTTAAAATACATCCAACAACATTCTTCATACCCTAAGGGTAAGGACCAGAATCAAACTTAGCAATCAACGATGGTATTTTGCATCATACAATGACTAATGGTATCATCAAGTGAAACCAAGACTAAAACAAAGCTGAAATGACAGGCACAAATAGCACTGTCTTGACTCTGCACAAAACCCTCAATCAGTATTGAAAACTAATCCATGAATCTAACAAGAATATGCAGACTATCAAAGACAGATGATCAACCTTGTGAAGTATATCAACAAATAAATACTTCTTGGCTCTATTTTTTGTCACCTTCAAAAGAATCATGCTATCAAAAAGAAGTCCTTATATATTATATATTTCTAAGATGAATGAATTAGAAAATAAATCTCACTTAAGTTGCAAGAGCAAACCTTATCAAAGTTCTTCTCTCTATCACTCTCTCTGTTTCTTATCCCTTGATATCTCCTTTAATTATTCTCAAAAGTAGTTTGAGAAGTTGAACTTCTTTTAGTTATGTTATTAACTAATTTTAGTTAATAGGGATAACTTTTTATAAAATAATTATAATATAAAATGATACGGATGAATAAATACTAACTAATAGGTGGGGACCCCCTAATTATTATTTTAAATGTTTCAAATGACTTTCACATTGTTCCTCCTTAAACCAAGCATAATAAATTCCACCATATTTTCATTTAATCACCAACATAACCATATCCCAATCAGCTCATAAAAAAAATGTAAACAATTGTGCCTCCTGAATAATAACATATTTAGCAAAAATGAATATATCAACCTATTGTCATAAAAATGTCCAAAAATAAATACCATATCAGTTGTCAATGAAAGGGCCATAAATATGTTCAAAATGATGAGTTTATCAGTTTGTCCAAAAACATACTACTCTCTCAAAATTACCATATTTGTTCCAGCAATCAAATATCATCATAAAACAACTATATGCCATACTTTTTATGAGAGGAAGTTTGCCTCTGTTCACTTTCGTGTGACCTTGTTGTTCTCATGACTTATATTCCTTCATCCACTTGTGCCTTGCCTTTTGTTGTTGAATCTTTTGGGTGCATATCTTCAAAGGAACTATTTTTTCTTGCAAAATTCTGAGACTAGGCATGGTAAGTAGCCGAGTGTGAAGAGGTCATTGATTGATTGGATTTGATAGATTGGGCAAGTTGTTTTCCTTTACTAGCCTCAATTTCATGTTCTTGGGATAAATACTTGATTTTATTGAATGGTTGTTGAGTGGAATGAGCATGTGAGGTCTATGATGTAATGTGTAATGCAAATATTTTAGGTGGAGGAGGTGGGGGTAATGGAATTGAAACTACTAGCCATCCTTGAGCTTGGTTTTGAGGTGGGTTGACAACATCTTCCCAAACATCATTTGTTGGGACTTACGAATGTAGGGAGACATGACGTTGGACCGGGATACCAAATAGACAATTATGTGGTTAGTGAAAAGGTCTTGCAGGTGGTTGATGGGGTTGGAAGGCTCCTCTTCTAGCGAGGTTAAGAAAACTAGTCTGTAAAAGTTGATTGAATTCTTTTGAATCATCATCAAAATGGATAGAAAGATGAAGTCTCTTATTACCCTAGATTTCATTATGTCTCCTTCCTATTCATCTATTTCCTCTGCCACCACTATTGCTACTGAAGAAACCCATTTATAATCATAAGAAAAAATAGAGCATGCATACTACAACTAATATATATCAAACATTATTTGCATAACATAATTTAGAATATATTTGTTCAACAATAAGCAAACATGCCGGCAACCATGGTCATATCGAAAGAATCATTCATAACATTAACTTTATCCTTGAAAATTTTCTTCATTTTCATACAACCATCATTATTCAAGAACATGGGAGTGAAAATGTATTTTGGGAAAGTGGTGGGATTTGTAATGAGCAAAAAATGTAATAATGAAAGGGAAATATAATGATACATGTTCATAAATAATTCACTTAAAACATTTGTAACATGAGCATCTCCAAACAAATTCTTTGTCTACACCCCATCAAATACCCAACATGGTTGATTTAGTATGCAATGGGTTGAAGAAATATGATTTGAAATGCAATTAGAACTTGGAGTTGAGAACAACTTGTGGGTGATATAGATATGGAGATTTTGGCCCTGAGCAAACTGAACCTTTTTTTTTTAAATTAATCCATAAAATTAACTGATCATATCTTCATAAATATATACCCTTTATAAATATCCTTTCAATTGTGATTACCAATTTTAATATATCATAAGGCAAAGAAATAATGACCTATTGAAATGGTAAATGGAACAGGGAAGTGGGGAATAATTCATGGAAAATGAGAGCATGAGGGGAATATGACCCTATGTATACACAACTAACAAGAAACTTTCCAAAACATATGTAAGTATGTCTATATTTGCAACATGTGTCACTTACAACCGTAACATCTAAACTAATATTGAGCTTTGCCAAACAATGGTCACAATCATTAAAATTAATTTTTTCTTTAAACAAAATGTAGTTGTCAATAATCAGTGAGTCTCTTCTAGTTTCATCCATCAATGTTATCATCAAACATTTATATAATCCTTCGAACCAAGAAATTTTTGTTCATTCTATATCTTCACATAATCTTTTAAGTGTTTGGTTTTTGACTAGACATTTGGAATAATCCTTTTGTGTAGACTGATCCAAAATATGGTCAATTAAATTTTACAAACAACTAAGTTCGCATGTCAATAAAAGGACTCAAAGTACACTATGTATACAAATGAAAATTTATATGTGCAAACATATCGAATGTACACATAATCAATCAACCATTCAATTCATTTGTTTTCCATTCTAGTCACGACAAAAAGTTGAACCAAATATCAACCATTGAATTTATGAAGCATCAATTTCGAAGGGTAATAGAGTTTTAAAACCCATTATTATTATATGACCATTCTTATTGCAGAGAATATATAAAAATTAGGGTTATATATGAAGGACAACCAAGGTCAGAACTACATCATATCAAACTTTTCAAAACGATCTTTGGCCAGAGATCGAACCTCAAGAAGAAGATATAGAAAATAGGCAGTAGGTCTAAACAACTAACAACCCTAAAGTCCTCAAGTATGACCAACATATCACCCAAAATTTATTTATCAGAAATCATCCCTCGACAAGAATTCCACTTTCGACAGAGTTTAATAATCATATGAACATGCAGTCAACGAGTTATGTCAAGCAAGTCATTTGGAGTTTTAACAAATTTACTCATATTCTTTCCATAAACGATTGTAAATTGACCTAGTACCTCCCATTGAATTTATGAGGATAAATTTTGAGGAGTGACATGGAGACAAAACTCACAACAAATCCCAAATGTTAAACACTACTCCAAAATAAATAAATACAATGGTTAGGGTTACGAAATGAAGGGAAGCTTTAGTGATAACAATGCCTAGGTTTTGACTTTGACCAGAGACCCAAATTATTTTGAGGAGGGTATGAATGTGAATAGAAAATAGAAGTTGAAAATACTGATAAAACCTGAATCCAGGTAAGGAGGTAAAACCCAACAATTCGTGGTCGATATTTTTGTATCAAGGTGGTAAAATAAAATTATCAGTTAGAGAAATGATGGGATTCAACATGGCCGATAGAGATGATGAATATATGTAGACTCGGTTGATAATAGCAGAGCTTCAAATCAATATGGAATTAGCATGTGACAAAGGAGAAACCATATGGCTGATTGTCAACTCATGAGATAATAATTCCTTTTAAAAGAGGATGAACAATAAGAATCATAATGATAGTATTTCAACCACAATATCTAAGGGAAATAACACTATGAAAACACACCAACATAAAACAACACATTCACTCACCATTGTACAGAGCTAAGGATAAATTAACACTACAAATTTAAAATGTGTTTGATGAAAATACCTATAGAAGCATACCTCTACTTGTTTCTTGAATCTTTTTCCTCAAACAAGGGACGTTTCGGTGCCAAACAAATCATAGGTTAGGGTTTTCCAAACAATTTTTCCATAGCTCAAATCACGGACCCAACAGAATGAGAATGAATGAATGCTCAAGGTGGTAAACTCTACACATAACCCGTGTTCAACATTCAATGCATGGATCTCATGTCGCCTCAACATTTACTTCCCTTTCCACATCACAATTCCATCAAAACACCATATCCAATATCCAAATGACATATCAAGCCACATATGTAGGATTTCATGTGATTGATATCCATGTCACCATCATTTAAATTCCCTCGAAATAACAACCAATTCAAAATCTAATTCAATAAACCACATTCATTGTTAAATCTCATATCGTAATGGTATATAATCACCATAGTCACTTATTCGAATAAGACTCAAATGATATCATTAGGAAGAATAAAAATGAGATGTGATAAATACGATTTACCACATACATTATGTTGGAATGGTAACACGACCCTTTTAAAACTTGTGATATTACCCTCTAAGTATGAAATGAGCACTCAAAACTATACAAGTTCGTGTAAGAATGATACTTAATGTTGGACTATTGATATCTAAACCAACTTTTCAATGGAGGAATAATCATTGTTTGCAATTGATTTGTACATGTCATGAGAAACCTAATACGATGCCAACCTTTTGAAAAATGGAATAAAAGAAGAACCTTTGTGTGACATAACGTGACATGAATTATTATTCATTTGTTAACAGCCAAGGTAAAAAATTTATTTTCTCAACCATCACTTAGGGGTTTGTGTTTTCTACCTAAGTCTGTGTTTTTTCCTGTCTCTCCTCCTTTTGTAGTCTCGATTGTAAGTTTTATTTCCTCAGCTTGTAGTTTTTCTTCTGTCTTCCTTCGTCCATTTGATTGACATGTTTTCTCTAATACCGATCACTTCTCTCTTGACCTCTGTCACTAATCATTTGTTTTCTCGGGCCCTGAATCATTTGTCTAGGTAATTGTTCGCAGAAACCACAACCATTAACACAAGCGCAACACTTAGAGCGGGCTGGTATGGACTTAAATCAAGTGAGTGAGCAAGATCAGCTTTGAATGAAACAGATTCATCATGGAGATTGGATTGATGGCCATCGGGCAATTGGGATCATAGAGCTGCATGACGTATAGCGTCGGAGTTCTGAAATCATGAGGCCAATCCTACCCATTAATCCTGGGAAGGACACATGGTGTAAGATTAGCATTTCACTGACTCACAGAATGGAGCAGTCAAAGGGTAGATTCATGAGGACTCGCGAAATGTGAGATCGTGAAATGATCTGAGCCGTTCATTTCATAAGGATGCATTGTGCACGATCATCATAGTCGTGGTTTCGTGAGATGGAGTAGTCAAAGTGCAAAGTCTTTAGAACTCATGGAATGTGAAGTAGTGAAAAGATTGCAATCCTTGATCAAAAGAGAGATCTGGACCATTGGGACAAAGGTAGATCAGAGTCATCCAATGCAAGGGGACACGTGTCGCTCGATCCAAGCAATCACGATTTCATGACTCGACGATTTTAGCATGGAACATAGTGAAAACTCGCGAAACGCAAAGTTGCGAAATGATTTGATTCATCCAACTAAGGGAGCACGTGGTAGCAGATAAGCAAAATCATGATTTTGCATTTTAGGGGTTTCAACATGGAGCAAGGTGTGAAGCCCCAAGCATTGAAATGTCGATGTTAATCAGCGTCATCCCATGAAAATGGATGTGTGTCATCTGATCTGTTGCTCTAAAGTGCCTATCAAGCAACAGGCGGCTGATATTGTTCAAAGAAATGATCATGCCCATCAAGATCAAAGAAATAATGACCATCGATCTAGATGGGTCATTTCATGGGATAGAGCATCAAGATATTTGAATCAAGGGGAGTGAAAACTCTTGAAATGTGAAATATCGAGATTTCATATGGATAAGCACGAGGTCATGACCCCCATTCACATGGGGCAAGAGAATGGAGTCATGCAAAAGATCAAAGCGTCTGCCTTGGTCTTAGCAAAAGATCTACGTGGTTTCAAGATGCTGAGATAAATTGGAAGGAGTCGTGGGCACCACCTGGAACATTCATGGGTGTCAGGCCTCACCCTGATCCTGATGAAAGTAGTTAATGGAAGTAGGGAAGGTGGTTGAAACCTTGTTTCACCACATAAATGGAAAACATGGAAGAACTGGCCATGGAGGCAGACTGTCATCCCAAAGTTCCCATGTTAGCAAATTTTCCTGCAAAACCCATATTGATCTGAGCTTGTGTCTGAAAAAAGAATACATGCACAGACTGACAGAAGAAGATGCAGACTCAAATCTTTTATTGTAGTGTCCAGGTCTCACTCTCATGGTGGCGAATTGTTCTGAATATAAATACTCAGTTTTGATATTTTTTTATGGTCGATGGTAGAGAAAATCTCCCGTATTGTAAAGTTTTAAATGAAGCTTTTGGTTCTCTGGTTATGTTGTTGTAGTCTGAGACTTCTTGTTTAATGATAGTCAACTTTCTTTCTCCCTCTCGTTTCCCTATGATACTGAAAGAGTTCATGATTGATTGATTCATGTGAATTAATGTGATTGTATTATGATGAATGTTTGATTATAGTATTATTATAATTCCTTTCAGTTTCTTTGAGATTTGAATTCAAGAAGATATTGTGTTTAAGTCTTTCCTCTTGGGTTGCTAGAAGACCTGATGTCCATGGCAGACCTCTACATTCTTCTCACCAAATTCTTCCTCCTACTCACCTTTACTACAACCTACTGACTGAAGTTAAAATAAGACCTCACCTGCTTGTGCATACCAGTCCAGTTTTCTAAGTTAAGATGATATTTTCTTGAGACTGTGTCCATTTGACCCTTTTATAACCAACCTATGACATGAAACTTTGATGGGTACTGGGATTACCTCTGATGCAGTTTGGAGGTGACTTTTGGTGCTAAAATTTATGGCGTCGTTGTCATGGACGAGTTGAATATTTTCCTTGGGATTGAACATTAAGTCCACTGATTCTGAAGGTGCATCAGAACTCAATACATTGAAGATTGCAATTGTGCACCTGGCGACTCCACTATTACGACTCCTCTATTTCATATGTGGCTTCCAGAGGCAAACATATGAGTTCTACTCCACAACTGTCATTAGCAACACCTAAAGCTGACCCAGAGAAAATGATCAGAAGATGACAGACCCTTCAAGAAGGTACTTCTGGTGCTGAACGAGGCATTTTTTATGATTTTCATCATCCTCCTATAGCATCTCTAGTAGATGGTTCTCATTTTTCTATTACACCATCTATTGGAGCTTATAGAAGTTTAAATTTTGGGAGTTTCCCTGTTGATTTCCCCTCTCCCAGTTTCACTACTCCTCCTCCTATTATAGTTGTTTCTTTGACAAAGAGGGAAATCTCTATTCCCTCAAGCCCTGTGGCTTTTTCTCTGAATCCTATGTTGTTTCCTTTTTCTCCCAGAAGCATAGCCCCAGTCTCGCCTGTCTGAAGTCCATCTCCTCCTGGTTCTCCTCCAGTTCATGCCCAAATGGTAGGGGATAATCCTCCTAGGAATAAAATGGTTGAGATACTAGCTACTAGATACACCCCTCTAGTTTTACCTCAGCCTATGAATGCTCTCCCAGCCACAGATTATCTCAAGTACATGCCCTAGTTCATAGGGGAAGGAGACGTGGCTGCAAAAGAGCACCTTTCATCTTTTTATAGATTTGCAAAGATTCAGGCCATCGAAAATGAAGATGTGTGGATGAGAGTTTTTGTGTAGAGTCTTGATGGTGATCTGAGGGATTGGTTTAAGGAATTGCCTCCCAGATCTATTGACGGGATTTCTGCTCTATATGATTTCTTCTTGAGACACTGGGGGAATAAAAAATATCTCCTTTATTATATTACAAAATTTGGGGCTCTCAAAAGAGAAGAGGGGGAATCTGTTTCAGACTTCTCGAAGAGATTTAATAAGATGTATAAAAATATTCTCATCGAAGTTAAAATTACAGAAATATCTACCAAAATGACTTATGCTAATGCTTCCAGCCCTGAATTTTGCCTCCTGTTGAGAGAAAGAAGAGCTACCTCCTTGGCTATATGAAAGATGTGGCCCTTGAAGTAGAATCCAATATATTGGCAGCTGACAAACTTAGGGGTAAATCTGATAGAGATAGAGGAAAGGGTAGGTCTGAAACTCCAACTTCTAGTTACTCTTTCACCCCCCCTCAAATGGATGAAATGACTAAGCTATTAAAATCTGTTTTTGCTAGAATGGAAAAAATTGAATTGGAAGGAAAGAATAACTACAAAAATCCACAAAATGTTGATAGGAGAGGTATCTATAGGAGGCCTAACAATACTCATCAGATTATCCAAAGAGACCATAGGAGAAGAGATAAAGATTATCAGAAAATCCAGACCCCTCTCCAAAATAATCTTGTTGTTGATGAAGAAGAAGGGGATGAAGACCTTAATCTGAAAATCCACTATCTTGGGGACACATCCTCTTTTCCTCACTTAACTCAGTCTACATATGAGGAATGTCTCATGGGCAGCCAACTTAATGAGCTGAGCAAAGGGGACAAGACCAGCAGCAACCCAAACAAGTATAATCTCAGGTCTAAGAAGAAAGAGGGAAAGCTGGATGTTCCTGATCATCCCACCAGAGCAGAGAATCCCACCAAAAATGTGGTAGATAGTAACAAATAAAAGGCAGTCCCAAAACCCTCACCAATGGTCAAAGGCCTCATCCCAGAAGTGAAGGAAATTCCGAAGCCCTCTCCCTTTTTCAATTTTGAGCATGAGGTTCAAAATATTAGGATCCCTTTACCCCTTTCAGAGCTAGTCAAGCATGAAGATTTCAAAAGAAGCCTCTCTAAGTTGTTGATGCTTGAACCCACAATTCATCCCATAGACTCAGTCAATTTGCAAGTTGAAAATCTAGCTTTCATATTAGGACCTTTGGTAGAAGATAGAGATGATTCCTCTCCCCCCTTCTACACTTCATTGAACATCCATAATAAGGTGTTGCATAACTGCTTAATGGATTCAGGAGCATCCCACAATATTATGCCTAAGATTGTCATGGAATAACTCAGGTTGGAAGTCACAAAATCCTACCATGACCTATATTCTTCCGATTCCATGAAATTGAAATGCCTTGGGGTCATCAAAGACCTGGACATGTCCATGTTCCAATTGACGATGAAGAGCGTAGTCATGGATATCATAGTGTATGATGTTCCCCCTAAGTTTGGAATGCTCCTATCTAGATCTTGGATAAAAAGACTGGGGTAACCTTGCAAATGGACCTTTCATATGTCACCATTCCTATGTTCATGGGTGAACAAAGGAGACTTTACAGGGAAGTGCAGCTTGCGTACATCATTAGTGATGAAGCAAACCCCATCAACCATCCTATTTTTTCTTTGAGCACTAATTTGGGATCCAACATATTGCAGCTCGTAGATGCTTTTGAAGCCCCTCTTGAAATCAGAAAGCAAGTCATTTATATTCATGAAATACCTCCCCCAACTTCCTCTGTGTGGAAGATGTTCTTAGACAGAGCCTCTTCTAAGGAAGGGGCTAGTGCTGGAGTGGTTTTTGTGTCACCTTGTTAAGAGGATATACATTTGTCCTATAAACTAGAATTCGAAGCTACCAACAATGTGGCAAAGTATGAGGTTCTTGTTTTGGGTATAAGGGTTGCGAAAGACATGGGGATTGAAGAGATAGCAGTATTTGGAGATGTTGAACTAATTATTCATCAGGGGAAAAATATTTATCAAGCCAAGCACCCTAAGCTTAAGACTTACAGAAATCAAGTGTGGGACCTAATTGAAAATTTCTTCTTAGATTTCAACATTTCTTTTATTCCAAGAGAGGAGAATACTATGGCTGATTCTTTGGCTATCTCGGCAAGCCATTTCAAAATCCCACTGCCACCTAAGCTCAAGTATGATGTTGAGGCAAGATATAGACCCTATGTACCTAACAATATCAAGCATTGGAAGGTGTTTGAGAATGATCTTGAGCTCAGAAAAATTCTTGAGTCTGTTGATGAGTTCTCTGCATTACACATTGATCAGGATCACGATTCTGAAGGTGACCCTCACGCTGATGTATTTTTAAATAAAATTTGTAATCACCATATTGTTCAGCTGCCTAGCAACCACATTCCAAATGGACTGGTTCCTTTAGAAATATTGCTCGATGGGAACGATGTGGCAGTAAATTTTAAAGGCCCAACTAAAGATGTTGATGTAGCCAAATGCAATATTGGTACAGAGGAAGATCCAAAGTTGGTCAAGTTGTTAAGCAACCTGTCAAGGGAGCAGAGAGCCGAGTATACTAAGCTATTAAAGGAATTTGCTGATGTGTTTTCCTGGACCTATGAAGACCTCAGAACATATGACACAACTATCATTAAGCATAAGATCCCATTGAAGGAGGAGGCCAAACCATTTAGGCAGAAATTAAGACAAATAAATCTTATGTTGTTGCCTATTATGGAAAGGGAGGTAAAGAAGTTGTTGGACGCCCAAATCATTGTCCCTTTTAGATATTTTGAATGGGTGGCCAACTTGGTTCAATAAGGAAAAAGAGCGGAGAAATCAAACTCTGTGTTGATTTCAGGAATCTAAATAGAAGTTCTAAGAAGGATAATTACCCTTTACCAAAGATGGAGCACATATTGTAGAGGGTGACAGGTGCATCTAGGATCTCCATGATTGATGTATTTTCTTGCTACAATCATATCTTTGTCCTGCCTGAAGACAGAGAAAAGACAGCCTTCACCACTCCTTGGGGCACATTCATGTATGCTAAAATTCCCTTTGGATTGATGAACATAGGAGCAACCTTCCAACAAGCCATGGACATCTCCTTCATTGGAGAAAGAGACAAATTTGTGGTCATCTATATGGATGGCATAACCGTCTTTTCCAAATCCGATAAACAACATTGTCAACATCTGAGAAAGTTCTTCTCGAAATGCAGACGGTTTGGTCTCTCCCTAAATCCCAATAAGTCCTTATTTTCCATGTAGGAAGGAAAATTGTTGGGACACATTATATAAACTGAGGGGGTCAGGATTGATTCAAGCAGGGTAGAAGTTATTCAAGCCTTATCACTTCCCAGATCCAAGAAAGAAGTTCAGTCCTTCCTAGGCAAAATCAATTTTCTGAGAAGGTTTGTTTCAAATTTTGTTGAATTGGTGAAGCATATCACAACCATGCTCAGGAAGGGTAACGAAGTAAAATGGACTCCTGAGTCTAGAGAATCCTTCAACCAAATCAAGAAGGCACTGACTAAAGTTCCTGTGTTAATCAATCCTGATTATTCCAAGGATTTTCTGATTTTTTCCGTTGCTTCATTTGATACAGTGGTCATTGTTTTACTACAAAATAATGATGCAGGGTTGAAGTAGCCTATTTCTTTTTTTAGTAGAGCACTAAGAGATGCAGAGGTCAGATATGACATCATGGAGAAGCAGTCCTACACTTTGTTGAAATCCCTCAAAGATTTCAAAGTCTATGTTTTGCATTCAAAAATCATTCCATATGTTCCTTCGGCTTCTGTGAAGGATATTCTCATTCATCCTGACTTAGACAGAAGAAGGAGCAAGTGGATTGCCAAAATCATTGAATTTGATCTGGAAATAAAGCCCACCAAACTAGTTAAAGAAAAAGGTTTAGCCAAGCTATTGGCTGAATCTAATTGCAAAGATTTGGAGGTTAACTTCATCAACACTTTCTCAAAAAATCAACAAGCTGATTTGTCTGATAAAATTTCTTAGAACAATCCTCCGTTGGCAGAATGTGCCTGGTACAAAGACATTATATATTTCCTACAAGAATTAAAGCCCCCTGGTGGTATCGGAAAAAACAAGGCAAGAGATTTAAAGCTCAAAGAAATTAGATATTTCCTTATTGACGAGGTCTTATATTGGAAAGACCCACTAGGTGTTATTCTAAGATGTTTAGACCCACAAGAGGCACAAAATATTATGTTCGATTTTCATCACAACCTATGTGGGGGAAATCATTTATGGAGAACCACGTCCTACAAGATTCTCAGGGTTGGGTACTTCTGGCCTACTCTATTCACTGATGTCTGTGCAAAAACCAGTGCTTGTGTCAAATGTCAAAAATTCACCGGGAAGCAGTATAAATTCTAACCTTGTACAATATCTACTGCAAACAGATATTCAGAAAAAGAACAGAAAAGATACAATTTCAAATACAAACATTTCACAGAGATTTTTCCCCTGGAAACCCAAACCGGGAAAACCAACATATTCTATATTCATTCATAGTGTTACATTGTTTACAATACAATATACATATAGGAGATAGCGGCATCCAAAACTCTAACCCAATGACCTGGATTAGTCCAAAACTCTAATTCCTTAACTGGAAATAGAAAACCATCGGCAAAAACCATGTGCTGAAAAACCACCTAAATACGTGACACGTTTCTCGAGGCAGGTGCCATGTTTCCCGAGGTAGAAAAAATGTTGGTCAAGAAGAAAGAATTGATGAACCAAAAGAAAAGTGTTCAAGGTTCCGAAAAGGATCAGTGGGTCATCAAGAATTTAAGAGCTCAACTAGAAGAGCCCAGAAGAATTGAAGAAACTCTAGAATATCAAAAGAAATGTTTACAAGCCAAAATAGCAGCACAAAAGGAACAAGCAGAAAAGAGAGAAAAGATATTGATGTATCATCTCAAGGAAAGAACCAATGACTTAAACCAAATTTAGGAATATTTTTGTCAAGAAGAGAGAAGACTCGAAGAATAAATAATGACATTGAAAATCCAACTTGAAGAAGAAAAGAGAACTGAAGAGGTCATGAAGTCTCAGATAATGAATAAATAAGAAGAGGTTGAGAAGATTGAAGAAGAAGTTGTCACATTGAGAAGTAAAATCGTCAAGATCAACAAAAACGTTGAAGAGATAGAAACATCCACATCAATTATAGAGAATGAAGAGAAGCACTCTAGGTTACTAGAAAAGAAGAATGAAGAAAATAGAAAAAGTTATGCAGAAGTACTCAAAGGAAGGAATCATTGTCAACCAAAATCTAAGAAAACTATTGAAGATACATCTTCAAGAAGACCATCCATGTTCAAGCCACAAAGAAGCTTCAATCATGATCATGATCAGTCAAGGAAAAAATTCAGAAGGACTACGCCACAAAGAAGATCATTCACTCCCAGGTATGCAAATTTATTTTATGGTCATTGTTTTTATTGTTCTAACTTTCGACATAATGTTGCATATTGCAAGGATTATAAAAGAAATGTTCAAGCAATAAATGCATATGTGGCCCCACGTAACATTAAATGTCACAAATGTCATAACTATGGACACATAGCTAGTGATTGTAGAAGCATGATTGATTCTTCCATGAAAGAGAACATTGATATTAGATGTAAGAAAGTGTGGATAAGAAAACACGAAGAACAGGTGAACAAATACCAGGTCCCAGAGATTGCAAGATTGGCAATAAAACGATATGAAGAAAATTCTATAGAGAAAAAGAAAGATGTCAGTTACAGAAAGGTTTGGAAAATAACTGAAAGAAAAGAAGGACAGGTAAATAAGGAATAGGTTCAAGATATTGTACTTTCAGGCATTGTAGTGAAATATGAATCCACAAATAGAAAGAAAGAAGTCAAAGCTCAGAGAGATGATAAATCTAACAATGAAGATGATGATGAATACAGATCAGAGAAGGAATTGTTCTAATCCATCCGGCTTAGAGACTCCCAAGTAATATGAATATTAGACAGGGGGAGTCTATGTGATAGTTGTGATAGACCAAAGAACCATCCTTCGAGCAGCTTGCAAAGTTTGAGAAGAAAGATTCAGAGAAACCAGTTAGCAAAAGTATAATTTGATAGATTAATCAAGACTTCATGATAGTATAGTGATAAATGGGTCAACATTATGGACAGTTGCGCAAGTAGATTCTTGGACAGTATGGACAGAGATGGATTCGTAAGAACACTTAGTAGGTATGGACATATATATGATATTGGACAAGAGCATGGATTCATATATTGGTTCAGAGAGTGGTTCAGAGACAAAGGATCATTATCACAATGGATGATAATTACACAGGATATGGCTCGAACAATGTTAATGGATTCCAAATTGACAGATATTTTTTTCACACATGCAGTGCATAAATCAGTTCACATTCAAAGAAAAGTAATGCTCATAAACAACAATGACAAAACTCCTTGCGAACTATGGAAAGGAAGCACAAACAACAACCTCTACATCAAGGTAACTCAAGGTAATATTTTATTAATTGAAATTATGTTGATGATATTGTTTTGGCAGTACTAATGATAGGTTAAGCTAGAAATTTGCAAAGGATATGCAGAATGAATTTGAAATGTCATTACTTGGAGAACTATCCTTCTTTTAGGGTCTTCAAATATGTCAAAGAAACCAAGGAATTTTTATTTCTCAAACTAAGTATATCAGAGAAATGCTAAAGAGGTTTGGAATGGAAGATTGCAAACCAGTTACCACTACTATGCAAACCAATTGCAATTTGAGCAAAGATGATGATTCAAAGTCTACAGACCAGAGGAAATATAGGTCAATGATTGGTAGCTTACTATATGTGACAACATCCAGACCAGATGTAATGCAGGTAGTTGGATAGGTGGAACGATTTCAAGCATCATCAAAGGAATCACATGTATTAGCAGTGAAGAGGATTTTCAAATATCTCAAAGGAACATAAGAGTTTGGATTATGGTATCCAAAAGGAAAGGATCTATCACTTATTGCCTACACAGATGCAGATTGGGCAGGTTGCATTGATGATCGACGAAGCACCAGTGGATCAACGTTCTATGTGGGTGAGTGTTTTGTATCTTGGCTAAGAAAGAAATAATCATCAATATCCTTATTTATAGTTGAGGCAGAGTATATTGCAGCAGTAGCATGTTGTACACAGGTTCTATGGATGAAACAAACTTTGAAAGATATGTAGGTTAAGTATGGTGAGCCCATTCCAATCTATTATGATAATACAAGCGCCATTAGTATCTCAAAAAACCCGATGATGCACTCCAAGACGAAGCACATTCCAATCAAGTATCACTTTCTATGGGAACAATTTGCAGAGAAGAACATTAGAGTTGAATATGTGGGAACAAAAGAACAAGTGGCATACATATTTACAAAACCGCTTCCACGGGAATCCCTTGAGTATCTTCACCAAAGACTAGGAGTAATTTCTACTCCAAAATGAATTCTTTTGAATGCTTATCTTATATGTCTTATATGTACATGAGGAAGCACCATAAATAGGACAAAGGGGGAGAGATTTATTAGATGCAAAGTGTTATAGGATAAATCCGTAAGTGCGGACACAAACCAATCTCCCTAGGTCCACCTGGATCTAGAACAAATCAAGACAGAATAATACTCTTTCCCTAGATTTAGATTATTGAATGAATCAGGAAGAAAGAATCATGGACATACCTTATGAGTGCTGCCTTTGGTCTTTGTTGTTCCAGCTTCACTCCAATTCTCTTATGCCGTCAATACCACAACAATACAAACCAATCGAAGTGAAGACAATTCAACATATTCAACAATCAATCTAAGTATATGATCAAGGAGTTATACAATAAAGTAGTCTTAACTTTATGGGAAAGGGACATATTACTGTATCATATTGATAGAAATACAAGCTTACAACCTGAGCCTTGATGTTGCAAACCTCCTTTCGATGGCCCTTGGCTCTGACACACACACTTGCTCACTTGTATGAAGAAGATCAACCACCTGTGATAAACTTGCTGGAGTTCTCTAGATGCTGTAGCATCATTCCTTCACACAATCTTTCACAAATTCTCCAATGTCTTCTTAACCTTGTTTGCTTCTAACCTTTTCCATGAGAATCCCCTCAATATATAGGAGAGAATGAATTAGTTACTTAGATAAGAATGATCCCCAAATATCAGGAAAGCTAGTACTTAGATAACCATTTGAATGCCATCTCATCCTTCTAGAAGATTCCCTTCTAGAAGCTTCGAGAATTCATCCTTTTCCCTTCTTTAGAAAGTGTTTGCACCCTAGCAGTTAGACACAGTGCGAACTTCTCGCACCCTGGCTTAAGGCAGCCTATGAGAATCATGCATTCTCGTGGGCAAATGTATTGGTAGCCTGCGAACCTTCCTCAAAACTGTGGTTTTTGGAGAAAGATGAAGGTAACTTTTCTCAGGAAAAGGTTCTAATGAAGAGCCTGAGTACACCATCCTTAATACATCATCATGATGACCAAAATTATGGGTAACAGAATGCCCCCCAAAGTCTGAGATTGGAACCAGTGACAGTCGATAGACTTTGTAAGCTGCATGTGTGTGTCGAGAACTAGGAGCACATCTAATCGGAAACCTGCGAACAATCAAGCATCTGCAGAGTATCATATATATCAATTCTAAGGTAGGCATTCCCATACTCAGATCACAGACTGATGACATTGTAGACATGGGTCATGGCCACCAATCATGCACTGTGGATCCATGTTGTCAAAATATAGCATAGCCACTTGAATACACTGTGGATCTATGCGAGAAAATTCAAATCAAAATGACATAGCCACGAAACATACACAGTGGATCTATGTGTCGCAAATTATACATACTCCATCACAACCTGGATTATATAGATAATATCCAAGGTCTTCAATCTCATCCCCCAAAGTATGAATATATCCATGTGATTAAATGTGTTGAAGTTGAACATGGTAGAAACCACTTGATTATCAGTCAATGATAAAATCGTTAACAAGTGCGAGGGAAATCACCATTGATGTCAATGACTCCCAAGTTACCATAGTACAATCCATCGAGTGTGAATAAATGAGTTGATGTCAAACATTGGACAGAATCTTCCGATCAGGGGTCAATGATGTAAACCCATTGTCGAAAGCGAGGAAACTTGCCATTGAGGCATGCAAGCTCCAAGGTACTAAATAATTTCTAAGTCTTGATTCTGGATAATGAGATGAAGTCGATGGAACAAAACTCGTCACAGGAGGGCTTTGATGTATCCCCCATCAATGAAATGAAATGAGTAACAGAGTTTGAAGGTGAAACAGAGCATTTTGCAAATTAGACTGGACACAGGGAAGGTTGACTCGGAGAGAATGGATAACTGCAGATGGCCGACTCAATATAGGTTTTAGATGGACTTCTCTTGAACATATGAATGACACGACCAATGATTTGGCAGCATTGACTCAAAGATGACACAGAAAATAACCTTGTAGTAAATCGAATGAGAGACAAATGGATTTTCCAAATCAGATTCAAATGATCAATAGGGGGTGTCATGTTCAAGAGCGACACTTACTGCCAATCAATACGAAGGTAAAATATATCCCTTTCCCAAATTTTCCCCCACCATTTCTGGCAAGTATCTCTTTATTTTTACGCAAGCTTGAAGAGGATCACATATGCTTGTTGATATAAGCTCATCCTTCAGATGAGTCCCTCGGAGTATATTTAACGAATCCTAAGAAGGAGTGGTTTGGTCCCATCACGGGTCTATCAATGTTTGTTTAACGAGTCCAGAGATAGTAAACTCAAAGGTTTTTCAAGATTATAGAGTTAAGAAAAACACTTAAAAGAGAACTCTCTCAGTTCCTTTTTCGTAAAATAGTCTGGATGAGACCGAAAAAGAGAGAAACTATCGCTCACCAGACGCATACTTCAAATACTTTAGCGAGCGTGAAAATAGTAAGGTCGCTCGATGATCTTTTCATGTTTAGAGAGTCTGAAAAGAGCTTAAAGAGGACTCCAGGGGGGTTCCTTTTTTGTATAACCTTGTTGAGCCCGAAAAAGTGATAAAACTATGCTCAATCATGTTCTCTTGTATTTACGAGTGTAAGAATGGATAAATATGATGCTCGAGGTTTTATGTAAAAACCCTAAAAAACAATCAAAAAAACACCATAATGAAGAAAAATATGTCCATACCCTTGTGTTTAGTTATCATCGTCATCACACCTGCAAGTAATTACACTCATCTTGATATTAGTGATTAGGTTTAAACAATAGATAAGTATAAAAACCCAAAAATGACATTGGTAAAATGGTTATTTACTCATTTAAATCCGTTATTAGATAAATCTGTAGGTGCAGACACTAACCAATCTCCCTAGATCCACCTGGATCTAGAACAAAGCAAGACAGAACATGACTCTTTCCCTAGATTTTAACCATTGAATTAACTAGGAGGAAAGAATAAGTTACATACCTTATAATCGCTTCCTATGGTCTTTGTTGCTCCTGCTTTGCTCCAGTGCTCTCGTGCAGTCAAGACCAAGACAACACAAACCAACCAAAGTGAAGAAAGCACAATCTATTCAACAGTCAATCTATGTATATGATCAAGGAATTATACAATAAAGTGGAAATAGCTTTATGGGAAAGAATCATATTACTGAATCATATTAAATGTGAAAGAGAGATTACAACCATGGCCTTGATGTCGTAAGGTCCCTTCCAACTTTCCTTCGTTCCCCACACACTTTGACTCTAAGAATTTTGAGACCATAGATCTGATAGCTACTCACAATCTATCTTGACAAAGAAAATCTCAAAGCCACTCCAACCAAGCCAAAGCTAACAAGCTCAAGAACCAACAAAGCTAACCCAAGCTCATAAAAGCTAACTTTCTTCATGAAAATTCCTCTCCTTTTATAAGTTGAAGAGGATAAGGTGAGGAGGTTAGGATGATCCCACTAAATCATGAAAGCGAGTAAGATCCAAACCATTCGGATGCCACCTCACCATAGAAGTTTCTCTTTCTAGAAGATTCGAGAAAGCGCTCATTTTTCCCACGTGTAGGAATTCTCGCACCCTAGCTATAGAGAAACCTGCGAACACCTTGCACCATAGCTATAGTGCAACCTGCGAGAATGGGTCATTCTCGCATCCTGCCTATATAGAAACCTACGAACTTCCTTTTTTATAAGGTTTTTACATAGGAAAATGCAACTTATTTTCTCAGGAAAAGTTCTTCTCCCTTCTCTCTTTAGGAACTCAGACCACCGACCCCTCTGAAGGTAATAGACAGGTTTACATCATTAACGATCATAGGGATGACAAAAATAATGTGTAACACAAAGGTAAATTCTTGGAGAGGGAGCATAGAGGAATGTTTCCAAGGGGAGCGATTGTCACAAGGGAAGAATGAGCGCTATGACTTCATAGTGATACCCTTTGTCAAATGGGGAGATATTATTCATATGAAGCAAAAGAAAGTAATCAGAGGATTATAAACACAAATAAAAATAAAAGGCATGTAGACAGGGGGGGCAGCCCCAAGGAGAGTTCAGTCAGGGGAGCATCCCCAAAGGGAGATACTTTTTGTCATTTATGTCAAAGAGGGAGAGATAGAAACATTGATAAAGAGTATAAGAATGAATGTTATCATGACTAAGTGTTTCCATCAATGCCAAAGGGGTATATTGTCAGACATTTGTCTTAGTTTGATGGATAGTTGGTATGGATTGTTGGTTTTCATTGATGTCAACTATTGGAGAGTAATATTGTAGATTGATTTCAATCCTTAGTGATTGATGTCAACCCTTCGAGAAAGTCCGGTAGTGAATTCCGGTAGCACAAAGGTTTGGGTAATGGACCCAAGGTTGTTTCATGTATAATGGTATGAGTTTTTAATATATTTGAAGGTACTACTATTCTATATGGATAGTGCATTTCATTCCATTTCCAGTGGTATGTGGTGTTATCACTCCAAGAGTCACTCCCATACTATAAATGAGAGTAAGCTTGGTAACATAGAAATAAAAAGACGTGATTGGATAACTTGGGTTTTAGGAAACTTTGAGAGTGGTAAATTAATCAAGAAGGAAATGAATCCATTGGGCATGGATTCCATGAAATACAACAATATTGACTTAAAATCCTATGGTCAGCAAATCAGGTCGAATAAGGCCCTAGATCAGTTTTGAGATCAAACAAGTGTGAATGAAGAAATCAAGGAAAAACACAAAGTGTAGCTAAGGTTGAAAAGAAACCTTCTTTTAGTCACTACAGGAAGAATATGTAATAGTTATAAAACCTTTCAAAACATCACAGAAAGAAAAATATGTGTATGTGGCAGTTGTTGTAATAATCCTTATCACAACATCCTCAGCACAAACTCTGTTCATACAATCCTTATATAAACAAAAACACATCTAATAGAAGAAAATATAAGAAGTATGATAACACATAGAGAATAAAATATCTGATCAAAAGTATTACTCATTAGTTGAGATATTTCACATAAAAACTAAGACAAGTCTTTGAGGAAAACATCAAGCTTTCATGCCCTACAACTCATTATCATTTCTTGAAAAGCTTACAACAGACCTCTTGGGTCTCTCCTCTCTTCGATCATGAATCTAACCCTTCTACCCTATTGTACAATGAATATATAGCCATATAGGTCCTTTCCATATCACCTATTTGAATTCCAACCCCTTTCCAAAAGTAGAAACAACTACAAACAGAAAATGACACATTTTAACTAATTTCCTGCTTTTCAGGAGGCGAAATTCTTAAAAATAGGCTTTGAAACACCACTTGTAATTCTCAAACCATAACAGATGTGTAAAATCTGAGAACGATTTTTGTATATAAGATCGTTATCAAGACAAAACTCTCTCATTTTCTTTTAATTCATCTCCATATGGCCACAACAGGTGTCACAAAAACATGTCTCAAACATGAAATCACGAAAATTGAAAACATAGGGCTCAAATATTCTTTTGAATATCCCAATTCGTGACACCTGTGTGAAAACTGAAAGAGGTTAATGTTCATGGGCCTATGATTGACAATAACCTCCTTCATAGTTTTAAAATTCATCTTATTTCACCCGAAAATCCTTCTGGAAGTCAACTAGTCAAAAATGCCAATTCAACAGTCTTAAAACAAAGTTTCAACAACACATTCCATAACACCACTTCTATGTCAAATATCTCTCTAACCATAAGACATTTTGAAAAAATGAGAGAGTTTTTTTTTATTTGGTATGTGATGAACAAAAACCTCCTCCATATTTGAAAAATACCTTCTCATTTGTTCATAGTACAAGTTTTAAGTTTGTCACTCAAAATTGGTAGAAACGTCTTTCCACGGTTTGGTTTCTACCAGAATTTAGGTAGCGAATTTAGGTAGCACCCATCTATGTCTCCTGTCAAAATTTAGGTAGTGCCTACCTGTGTGTTCTGACAAAATTTAGGTAGCACCATCAAGATACACATCACCTTCACTTGGACATGTGCAGAATGGGTAACAACTTCGGGTAGTGGCAGTACCATTAGCTTTAGGCGAATCGACAGCATTGTAGGTAGAAAGCTGGTGGAACATCAAAAATAGACTATTTTGTAGCACCATAACGCTACAGAATGTCTACGCTACTACTGTTGAAGGGATTAATTCTTTGTGGAAACCCAAAACTCTGAACAATAAGTATTGGAATCCTATATAGGTGGTAGATTTAGTGTTTCATCAATTGTTTATCTTTGCAAAAAGGGACAAAAGATTTCCAATGCCTTGGCCCTTATATTTCTTCTTCTATAGGATAAAGACTTTTGATAGGGATCATTCTTCAACAACCTCTTTAAGATATGATGATCTTGTGAAAGGATTTATGACCTTGATGTTGGTTGCTAAAGGAGATGAGGAGAAGTGTAGCTTCTTCATTCTTCCTATAAAGGTTTTTTAAGGTACCTTTAGGAGAGTCAGGCCTCTTATAGCTGCAAATTCTTGTGCTAACACGTGTAACGTCACATAACTCCTCACGGTTAGAGATTTATGGCCATGAGAAGTTGGAGAACCGAGGTTTGGGTAATGGAACCAAGTGTTTTTTATGGGTAATGGCATGAGTTTTGATATATTTTTAGGTAATACTATTCTATATGGATAGTACATGTCATGCCATTTCCGGTGGTATGTGGAACGTCACATAACTCCTCATGGTTTGAGAGTTATGGCCTTACGAAGTTGGAGGACCCTCATATGTTTGCTTGAAGCCCCAAAAGGTCAAAGAAGTCAAAGAGCTTGCAAAGAAGAAATTATTATTTCAATGATAAAGTAAAGTGACAAAGTCAAGAATGATTATTTAAATAATAAAGTGAAGTGACAAAATCAAAGAAGATTATTTAAATGATAAAGTGAGGTGACAATGTCAAGGAGGAATATTTAAATGATAAAGTAATGGAGAAATTTCTAATTATGGAAAGTGGTTAACCCTAAAAATGAGGAAAATAGATTAAGTGACCTATAAATGGGTTATGTGACCTAGAAATAGGTTAAGTGACCTAGAAATGGGTTAAGTGACCTAGAAGATGCTTCTAAGGAAGCTATTTGGAGAGTATAAATAAGAGGAAATGCTCTCTCATTTTATATCACACTTGAGCATATTGAATATCTATAGGTGACTGAGGTAACCAAAGGATATCTAAGCCGAATTTCAAAGGGAAGGTGAAGAAAATAAGGTCAGAATTCAAGGGAGGATAAATTCTTTTAATGATGCTTTCTAAGGTTGAGGTACAGGTTGGTGCATGGTTGATGCACTTCTTCATGGCACAAGTTGAGGTACAGGTTGGTGCATGGTTGATACACTTGTTTATGGTACAGGTTGATTACACGTTGGTGCATGGTTGATGCACTTGCATATGGTTTAGGTTGATTATAGGTTGATTGGTATAGGTTTACAGCAGTATATCTCACAGTGATAGTGTGGCAGTGGTTCCGTCATTCTACTTATACGTCAGAGTGATTGGAGGGGGCAAGGATAGGTGGTTGTAGCCACCTTCTAGTTGTAGCCGGATAACATAAGGGGTTGTAGCCTCCTTCTAGTTGTAGCTAGAAAATTGGGGAGTTGGAGCTTCCCTCAGGTTGTAGACTGAGAAACTAGGGGGTTGGAGCCTCCTTCCAGTTGCAGCTGGAAAACAAAGGAATTTGGTGCTTCCAATGAATGAAATTATTCAAGACATATAAAAAAATGATTATGTGGTTTTCTCCCTCTTTGGGTTTCCACGTAAAACAATGGTGTACTGTGTATGTGTAGCATTGTTCATTTGTTCATTGCTTATTTACTCTGTAGTTATTGGATGATAATGCTACATTGATATAACATTTGGATTATATGGTTAAAAAGGGTTAAATTTCTCTATTACTGATTCACCCCCCTCTCAGTAATCCAACATTTAGATGTTTTCTTTCATTTATGTTTGTATATCATAGATATTGGCTTGTCTTGATTTATTCAATAAAATCGACCAGTTGTTATTAGTTTAGTGTACAGCTCAAGATGGCTTGATTTAGTAACAGTTTCTTTTACCATTAAACTTTAATCTTTCACTTGATGCCTTTCATTTTGTTTTTTAACTAAGCTTGGATTAACATTGGTTTCCATTCATCTTCATGAGGAAACCATGTGAAAAATTATTTGAAAATTTAAACTGGAAGATTCATTCACTTTAGCGGAATTCACTCTAACATTCACAGTTGGATAGATTATGATCCTGAGCTACTAAAAAATCATCTACTGTGGAATACTTTGCAGTTTGAGGAAGGTGGAAACCTAGTTGGAGGAATCTTTGATTGAAAAGATTCCAATGGATGGATTGGATTTCCTTCAATGATTGCATTGGAAAAATGTCACTAAGGCCTTGGGAAGGAATCATATCATTTGTCCATGGCCTTTTTGTTCATGATCTACAATAGTTGTGCAAGCCCTATTGACCAATATTTTGATGGCTATGTTTCTCCCAAAAGCTCTTGGATCAACGAATCAATGTGATGGTATCTTGGATTCATTCTCTTGGTTCTCGAAACAAAGATGGGTGAGCTAAAATCTGGTTACAAACCTTCTCAGCAAGTATGTTTTTATATAGAATTAAACCTTTTATAATGGAGCTTATTTCAAGATTGTAAAAGGAATATCATTGATTTGTTTGGAAAAAATTCAAAATCTTATATCAGATTATGATCTTTGTACCTTAACTATTTCATAATGGCGTATGTTGAGTATATTCATTGAAGTGTTTGTTGTTCTATGAAGAGGATATGCCTAATACTTTTGGTACATTTTTCCCTTTCCCATTCCTAAAATTTGTTTTCAATTATGGGGGAAAGAAATAGTGTACTTTGCCTCTAGCATGCACCTTTGGTAACAAAACATCAAGTTTTAGTTTCCCTTTGACTTTTTTGAGTATCTTGGAAATATTGAGGGTTATAGAGTACATACACACAAACACTTTAATGTTGCTTGTTTGTTATAGAAAGATTTGCCTCACCTTATGCAATCTTGCATAGAGGGCCTTTTTCCATTTCCCGATGTAGACTTATCATCCCTGTTTGATAAATCCAGAGCTAAAAATAAAAAAAATTCCACATGTATGCACCGTGCCTACTATACAACATGTGTATACATAGGTTGCTCCACTACAGTCCGCGTACATCGAGATTTGTGAAAAAAAAATGAAAATTAAATATCAGGTTTCCAAGTCACGACAGGAGATCTTTGATCCTTGACCTTCCATATACTAGAAACATTCCAACTCGGCCCTTCAATTCCATTTGAAGGCTATAAATGGGCCAATTTCATGCTATGGAAAAGAGGAGAAAGAATTCAAATTTGAGAGCAAAGTTACTCTGGAGAAATTATTACTTCATATTGAGTCTCCATCCCTTTGTCCTTTAAGTCTGAGCACAGTGTTCAACCCCCAAGCTCTTCCCTTATTGATGGAGAACTTCATTGTCTCCATTCTATGAGCTTGCCTTTGCTGGAGGATTGAAGTGGTGGAGGCCCAGCTGGAAGGAACTTAGTTTCTCGATTCCAAACCGAGAAACAAATGGATTCAGAAAATTTGACATGATCATGAGACATGTCACCTAGGAAGTTTATTCATGAATTTGTTCTTGGGATTCTACTTTTACATTCTCTGCACATGATTGTTTTGAGTCTTTTCTAAGAATTTTGGGACAAAATTTGCTTCATTTCTTGAATGGTTTTTCTATGTAGGTATGCATACCCAGTTGATATTGTATGCATGATTTGGATATGTGATGGGATAAGCATGTTACACTATAGAATGAGTTTCATAACTTGGAGAGATTCAAAGTATGCACTCATATTTTTAAACCTCGAGATATCGCAAGGCTGCAACAAAACAATCTGGTGGATAACAAACGAAAGATATTTCAAATCCTTACTTCCTGAAGCACAAGGATAGAAAGATGAGCTAATTGTTTTCAGAAAATCATGATGAGAGATGAAATTCTTAGTCAACCCTAGCACCAAATATCATCTATACGAAATGATAGGATTTCAAAAGGATTAGTCTTTTCAAAAGGATACAAAATTTCTTGTTGGTTGGGATGCATAAACATTTGAAAGTTGTTGGAAACACTAACACTCATGATTTCTTTCTCAATTTACTTTTCTTTGTTGACTGCATATCTTTGATCATCATTTATCCAAAGTTTCATTTTTTCAGTTGCAACATATTTTGGGCTAAGTTCATCTTCTAATTTTGAATACAACTCCTCTCTTTCTTTACTCATCATCTTTTCCCCTGGGGGCAGTTCACTCTCTAATTTTTTTTTCTTACCATTCTTGATTATATTTGATGAAATATAGGCATATCACCTTTGTTTGTCTCATACATGCAGCACCTTTGCACTAGAAACAAGCTCAAATCAGCTTTCTTCCCTTTCCTAGATCATGAGTTGCACTGGAAGGTCATCTTGAAGATGAATCAACGTTATTTTTGGAATATTGTGATAGTATTCAAACCATGACTTAACAGATTGGTTAGTCAAATGACATTCTTCAATGTTGGATGGCGATTAGATCATGTGTAATGGAGGAACCACATACACACAAAGTAGTTGCTTGCGTGAAACATGAAGTGTCAAAGTCTAAAGGATAACCTTATTTATCCAGGTGCAACAAATATACAAAGTAAATCTCAATAGCTAGAATTCATCCCCTATGAGGCTAAAACAAGGCCACCACTTTCCCCATCCACTAGATGCTAAGTATACACTAAATAAACCGAGAATGAATGGGAAAGAAAGATTCACCAGAATGGGGGACATGCAAATATATCTTTCGGGGTTATGGACACTCATTAGCAGTGAAACAAGGCATGTGATGTCGTGGTGACTCCATCAGGGCTATGGACACTCACGAGCAGTGGAGAAACACCTGAGAGATATATATACACACCTACTGAAAATATTTTATATCCCAAACCTATATCAGCCCCATGAAAGAGATACCAACTTGAATCGTCGATGTATTTTAAGGAAATAAATATCAACATCATTCATCCTTTATTTACATTAGATAAGATCTACTAGTCGGAATTCAAGCATCACCACTAAGCCCACCACAATAGAATCTTTCAGGTAACTTTTACAAATTAATTCTAGAATTTACGATCTTAAAAGTAATTATATGACCCTCTATAGTTTTTTCTCATAAGTTAGGGAAGACTAGCAGAGATTTTGGCTTCTCCCAATGTGTCACCAATTATTATACCAAGTGCATACTTAACGTTTTCAAGCTTGAGTTGAGTGTACTAGCGGACATGCATTAAACTTCACCGATACACCGATATCGGAGATGTTCATAAAATCATCCCCGACACACAAGTTTTTGTACTAGTGAAGTTCCCACTAATGTTTTAGACACCTTAACATTATCACCGGCGAATTTTGTATCACCAACGCCGGTACACCAGAGATGTTCATGCGATTCTCTCCAACACACATAATCGTACCAGTGTACTTCCCCTCATCTTCACCAATACATGGTGTATCGGTGAGGTTCATCTCATATTTGGCGATACATAACATTTCGGCAAAGTTCCTTCCTTTATCATTGATACACTACTTGTTGGTGACTTTCCCTCTTCTGTCATCAATTTTCCAATAGAAAGATTTTGACACCTCATCGATGTTGAGAGTATCGACGCTAATATTATTTATCTAACTAAAAAAAACCTTGTCAACAAGACACACTTTCATTTTTAGGCCTCTCATATTCTTGTCTAGCTCAAATCCTTCTCACTATGGTCATCAGTCAGATTCCTATCATTTCCAATGATTGATATTTCCATGCCTAAGTGGATGATTGATGATTGATTACCTACCTCACCCGATATAATTCATGTTACAGTCATGATTAAATTTGTTTGTGTTTCCAACATCTTTCATTGTGCATAACATACCATCTATAAGACTCATGTTGGTTCTAAATTTCATCTCAAAGTAGAATTGATCCTCCCAACTCATAAATAGTGTTAAGCACTCCAAACGTCAGTTGGTTATTTTCGCAGAATTATATTTTTGAGCCACTAATAGAGGACCTCAACTACAATGGATGAATTGAGATATTTTATAATACTGATAACATATGAACTGATGAAACTGAATTCAAGAAAAGTAGCAGCAAGAATGTGACCCGAACTTTTATTTAAAAATGCAATTGCTCACGATTTTTGGGAATTTGTCTATTATGACCCAAGGGGGGCATATATATGGATACATGTATATGATATTCACCCAATTGGGGGAATACATGGGCCTAAATGTACATGTAATGTGTAAATATATATGTAATTGGGTCGGCCTAGTAGAAAATGGGCCTCATGTGCAAGTGTGAATAGCTATATATAAGAGATCATGTATTAATTATTGGGAGATGTGAATTGTGAAGTATGAATGGTATTTGGTTATTTGGAGGGGGTTCCCCTATTATTTAAGGATTTATTGTGTAACTTATCTATCTTTGATTTGTTCTTCATGCTCGCATTCTGTACATGGTGTGTACTTATGGTATTTTATGATATTTGTAAGAAACTGGTTCATTACATTTAGTATCAGATCACTGATCATAGGGTTTTTCTTCCTCAATACAATAATTTTGGACTTTTGTCTATAAAGTTTTCTATGAGCCACTTCAGAAGGTGAAATGTGGATTTTATTGATAAGACTTATCATAGTACATGTGATATGAATTACAGCTTCTAGATCACTGTACTTTGGGAGATACACTCTTTGCAAGATAAGGTTTTTTACTAGTCCTGTAACGAGTCTCAAACAGGTGTTTCGGGTAAAATAGTCATATATTCTTCCAAGAGAATCCAAATTGAGTGAAACCACTTTCATTGGACTAGGGAAAGTATTTTGTATTTCTGGTACAATTTTCAAAAATTTATATTGATTATTGCGTGCAGGGAACGTTGTACAAGTTTGCTCTTCTGGAAAGACCAAAAATAATAAATGTGTGGGGAAGTTACCATAACTTCCACTTGGTACATCCATTTTTGGTCAGACATGTGGCATTGAAAATTAGACATTTCATAGTACTACATGTCACAATTTCAAACTCATAAGGGCCAAAATTGAAGAGATACATCAGAAGGAAGGTCGGCTAGGACGACAGACTCCAAATCAGGGTTTCAAATGTATGTTCACTTAAAACTATCATAAATTTTGATTGGAATGTACGATTGAGCTGATTCAAAACCCATTGGAAATATAACACATAGAAGAGAATATTGGAACAATGATTACAACTATTTGAGATATTTATCATTAATATATTGAGGTTGGAAGTTGAGGCTTGGGTTAGATCTCAATTAAGAATCAATGGAAATACCTAACTATAGTGGAGATGAAGACAATGATAAAATCAGTACTGGGGAATGGTTGAGAATGATAAAGAAAAATTGCAATACTCCTTTTGGGGCATGTATTTATTTGTATGGTGAAGCTAGTAAGTGGTGGCATAGCTTTGACGAAGGTACTAGAATAAGCACCACATGGGAAGTATGTGAAGAATCATTCTCAAATAAATGGATCAAGGATAAACAAAAAATGGAGGAGATGCATAAAATTCAAGTGGAATTAAAGGAATCAAAAGAAAATGTCTCCAAATTTCAAAAGGATAATGAAGAGCTAAGAAAATATATTACAAAGAAAAACAATGAGTTTTCCAAGATGCAATCCCTTAGTGAATCACTCATTAAGGAGGTTAAAAACTTAAAGTAGGAAAAGAATAGTAAATCAAAGTGGGAAAAGGATAAGTCAAGGGAAGATTTGAAAAATGAATATGAATAGATATATAGACTACAAAACCACAATAAAAAAACTATTGGATGAGATCAAGAAATTGAAATAAGAAAAGAAGCATTGTCAAAATCAAGAAAAAGAAAGGATCTTGGATGAATAATCCACCAAAAGACTTGAAAAAAAATTTGCAAGTAGATTGAAGAATCACTAAATATTGATGAGTTAAATAAAAAAATGTAATACATAATTGAAGAAGGACATCAAAATTTGATAAATGAGGTGACATTGTAGCTTCAAAAAGAGAAAGAAGACAAGATTCAAGAAGGTCACCAGAAGATACTTGAAGAAGTTGAAATCCATCTAGAGGATGTACATGCCAAATATGATGATATTATCTCCAAGGATAGAGTAATCAAAGACCAAGCAAAGATGATCGAGGATGTCATTGTCTCTGAAAACAAGATAGATGAAATGCATGTGCAAAGTGAAGGAAGACCGTCAAATGTGAAACCATATCGACACCCTCATTACCAGGAAACATTTCAAGGGAGACAAGAAAGATGATATCAACATTATGAAGGAAGAATATGGAATACTTGTCAATATTCATGGAACAAGGCATCACCAAACTACTCTTCAACAAGCTATTATCAGATACCAACAACCACTACAAATTGGAGAAGCTACAACAAAAATACATGGAATCAAAGGAAAGAAAATTATGCAACAACTATACACCAAGGATTAAGACCGGAAAGAATTGATTTTGGATGGACATATCATCAACAATGGAATGAAGAAAGCAGGAACATAAGAAAATCATATTTCTTGGTTTCATCACATGTGAAGCCCTTAATTGCAAAGCTTTGAGGACAAAGATTTTATAAGGAGGGTATTATGTTATGACCCAAGGGGGGCATATATATGGATAAATGTATATGATATGACCCAAACAAGGGGCATATATGGGCCTAAATGTAATTGTAATGTGTAAATATATATGTAATGGGGTCAGCCTAGTAGAAAAGGGGCCTCGTGTGCAAGTATGAATAGATATATATAAGAGATCATGTATTCATTATTGGGAGATGTGAATTGTGAAGTATGAATGGTATTTAGTTATTTGGAGGGGGTTCCCCTATTATTTAAGGAGTTATTGTGTGACTATCTATCTTGGAGTTGTTCTCCACACTCACATTTTGTATATGGTGTGTACTTATGGTATTTTATGATATTTGTGAGAAATTGGTTCATTACATTTTCAAAGTGTATTTTTCAACCCTAGATCAATCCAATTGTATGCTTAACATGATTACAATTCCAACACAACTAACATAATCAAAATCTAAGGCTCGTAAGTACCAAAATGATCACCAGGGATTTCTATCCCAAGTCAATCTCGTAACATAGTTGGAATATTTTAATGGCACAGTATGTTATATCACCAAAAGTGTCTCCCCACGCCCTCTGCATCACAAAAAATGACACTCCAAACAGACATCATCTTAGCAAGTTATGAGCCTCTAAAATCTCCTCCAATGGCGTTAACATAGGTTAGCATTCTTCGGTTTACTTTGTTATCACCATAACAATTTTCAGATAGGATCCAAGTCTCGGAAATTTAGCAAAGAGCTACATTGTTGTGGAAGCATGATGGTTTGGAGAAAAAGGTCACATATGGTAGCATGTGGCTAAATATAGTGGAGGCGTGAAAGGTAGAACCCGGTAGACCGTATATTTTGAAGCAGCCTAGATCAACGGCTACAGCACATATCAAGGAATGAAGCAGCGCGAAAGATAATCATTCGAAGGCGGGTCAGGGAAAATCGTCATGGTTTTATCTGTGGACGCATGGTGCCTCTAGAGGTACATCGGGACGAAAAGCAGTCTGACTAAAACCATGTTCTCCAATCTCTGATATCGATAAGCATGTATAAACGGAGGGCCCCCGACATTATTTTATGATATTTCGAAGCATCTTGTCCTTATGTTGTTTTTCCACTCAGATTTTAAGGCTTTTTCACCAACTTCGTCAAGCTCCCATCACCTAAATCCTTCACTCAACTAATCATCCAAAATAGTCATGTCCTCCATGAGTCAAAGATTTTGAAATGGTGAATTGGTTCAAGAAAGACATGGTTTTAAAGAACCATAGGCATGAATTAAATTATGGAAATTTAATTCTACAGGATAGAAAATATTTGGGAATTATTTTTATTTCAAATATATTATTCTCAAATGTTTAATGAGAATATGGATAAATGCAATTATATTTGAAAGAGTATAAGTGACATTTCAAAGAGAACATGGTAGAGGAAGGATCTGGAGTGTCAGAGGAATCTCTAGGGGTCATGAAACGTTTTTTCTGAAAACTATCATTTGTAATCATTGTAGAAGTTGTAACGTTTCATTTCATTTATTGTAACTGGTTGCACATTGAAGGAACTCAAAATGCATAAGTATTAGAGTTTCTGAGGGTATTAATGGCAAGCAGAAGTGCAAGGGCAGAATTCTAGTGGTTCTGGACTCTATTGTAATTTTTCTGGGACTGAATTGATTACATATGCAAAAGCATTTTGAATTGTTTATGAAAAGATTCTAATGGCTATGATATGAGTTTTGTCTTCCTTCATTGTTTGTATTTCCTGTGTTCTTTAATTCCATTTACATTTTCGTCTATTTAAATTGGAGAGTTAAAAGCCCAGAATTCATCCCTTGATGCTCTCAGCTGAAACAATTTAAACTGTGTGTATTTCTTCCTAACTAATTCAAAATTCTTTATTAATGATCTGATGAAATTACTTGTTTTTCCCCTTTCATCTTACACTCTGCAAATTTCAATTTACAACTTAGATTCATCGCCTCACTTATCCTTTATCCTTTGCAGAGTTCTATTCGATGATGCATTGTTTTCGTTCACTTTCAGAATTTTGACTCCATAGCCCTGAGTGTCCCTCCTCTTCTTGGCCAACAAACTTTATTAAAACCCCCAAAACAAACCAAATCTAGCCATTAATTCCAAAGAAAAATAAAGTGACATGAGAGATCCCTCTTTGAGTTGAGTAGGTTAGTTCTTTAGCTCTAAAGTAGGTTGAAACAATTACCTCTATCGTTTGTCTATTCAGCCGAAAAAATTTTTACAGAGTGCTAACATTCTAGCGTCGTTGTCGAGGATGAAATTGAAAAATTTTCCCTGGGAAAGAATGACATGGTTGAGTTATAAGGTCTGAGAGCAACAGACACTTAGGCACATATTGGTTGCATTCCTACTCTGGCGACTCCACACATCAAAAATCAGTTTGAAGGTGATTCCACTGGTAGAAGAATCCAGAAATTTAAATTTTCAATGGCGACTCCACTCTCAATAAAGAATCCAGCTTCCAAAACATTATTGGTGACTCCACTCAAGCTTCAAATGTAATTCAGAGACTCCACTGGAAGATGAGATCTCTTGACAAAGGTATGAAACGGCATTATGGAAGAAAACAAGTACTTAAAATTGGATTTTTTCCAAGGCATTTTATTGTTTGTTATAAGTTGCCTCTGCTCCTTCCTTGAACATGCCAAACAATTTTTTCTTTACCTGTTGCGTTCTAATGAAGATCATGAGAATATTGTAATTGTATATCCTCCTCTTAAATTTGTACATGCATATCCTCACTGTATCACTGATTTTGATAAAAAAAATCCATTTGGGCCATGTGATGACCATAACCAAGTTGATGAGCCTCATGAAACCAAGGTTGATATTTCATCTCCTGCACTTGATCAAACACCCTCCAAGATTCATCATAGATACAGACCCTTAAATTTACCCTGCATCCTTCATGATTTTCCTCCAAAACACTATGAGTGCCTACATATGTTTGATGGGGAACCTGATACCATCTTAGCTGAAAAACACATCCAAGGGTTTGAGCATTTTATAGATTTGTTTGAGATTGACCATGATGATGTTTGTATGAGGGCCTTCTCTCAATCCTTGAAAGGATACACCAAAGAGTGGTTTAAACATTTGCAACCAGAGACAATTATCCCATGGGAGGAATTGAAGGATGTCCTTTTAAAGTTTTGGGCTAGGAAGAAATATTTGGATCTACAACTTATAGATTTCTATGCCTTAAAGAAGCATAGCAATGAAACTATTTCTATATTCAGTAGAAGTTTTTCCAGTATCTATTACAATTTGTCCAAAGAAATTCAACCCACTGAAGTTGTTGCCATGCTCCATTATGCAACTACTCTTCATCCATATTTGTCTTTCATCCTGATGGAAAGAAGACCTAAGTCCTTACAACAAATGTTTAATGATGCTTGAGACATTCAACACAACATCCAAGCATGTAAACAAATTCAAAATGAGGGGTTGAATGCTCAAGAACATGAAAGTGAATATGAACCGAATATAGTTGATTGGAATCTTGAGCATAGAATTGACAATATCATAGGTCCTCTTGAAGTTTCCAATGCTAATGATTTTGCAAAAAATTATATTCCACTTGTTGAAAGAGGAGGTGTTGATTTAGCTTCTGATCCATCCCATGATAAGAAGGGGGCTGATTGTTTTATGTATTCATATGTAGAGAGTCAAAAAGATGAGTTTGCAAATCATTTTGTTGAAGAACAGGTTGATGTTCCAAGTTTGTTCTTGTTAGATGACATTGCATATGTTGTTGATTTGCCTATATATGATGAATATGATGATGATTATGATGTCGACTCCATAGAAAAATCAATTGAATGTTCTCTATCAAAAAATGTTCCTTTTCAACAGTGTAATGAGAGCAATCAACCTACATATCACAGTTACAAAGAAGAAAGTATTGAATCTGCTGAAGTGAATTCTTTACCTTTATTCTTTTCTTCATTCAAATTGTTGAAAGAAAATACTAAGATCATCATTGAAGCGAAGGAATGTGTGTTGATGCCAAATCACACTAATTCAGTGAAAAAAATTGACAAGAAATTGCAGCAATCTTCTCATGTGTTTGATGACCATGTTACTTGTTATGTAGAAGGCCTTGTCAATACGGATTTACAACCATTGGTCGAAGTTGAATCTGAAAATGAGTATGTTCAGCAATCCAAAGAAATTGAAAAATGTGCCTATGACAGCAGTGAAGAAAATGAAGACGATTTTGAATCGGGTGAAAGAACCTTGCCATTGTGTTTTTCCTCTTTCGAATTGTTGAAACAAAATCTCTATAATGTTTCAAATCAGAAATCCTCTAGGAATGATGTTAAATATGAAGAAAACAGTGGACTTGCAAATGAAAACTATCTTCCATTATGTTTTTTTTCCTTTGAATTGTTGAAAGTGAATCATAAGACAACAGAGGAAGCAAGAAAATCTGATTATATTCACAATGGCACTGTTTTACATAAGAAAATTGTTATCAGTGAGGAAGACCAACAACCTTCTCGTACATTTAATGATCATGTGGTTTATTACATGGAAGGTTATTTTAGTTTAGATTTGCGGCCTATGTTCAACTACCATCTTGGAAATAAATATGATGGTCAGTCAACGTCAGTGTTAGATATGGATTGTTTTCCACTAGGGGTTTCATTTCAACTAGCATTGTCTTCTGATTTATAATATTGTTATTTCCTACAATCTTAACATATTTTTCAGCCTCTTGGTGGCAATCAACATGTTAAAACACATGAAAACAAGAATGCGGTGGAAGGGGTGAAACACGATTGTTGTTTTGTGCATATCTTGGAAGATCCATTTGCATTTTTGTTAGAGGCAATAAACAGTCCAAATTTTTTTAATTTTTTGATATTTGGATTTATGGATGAATTTTTGAATGAATTATCACTAAACGGGATTTGGAGAAATCTTGTGTAAAGAAAAAAAACAGTGGATAAAATGCTTGCATGGTTGCATTGGCATTTTGATTTCATTTGATTGGTAGTTCATTTCAGCAGTTAGGGTAGGTAGGTGTGAATAATCTTATTGGTCAAGCATTTTTCAGTTTGGATTTCCAGTAGTGTGTACAGCTAGATTTTAGTGGTGTATTCAGTGTTCAGTATCCAGTTGAGAGCAGTGTCCGGAGTTTGGTTTTCAGCAGACACTGGTGACATGTCGGAGTAGGGTACACACACATGTTTTGGGATCAACCCAATGGATAAGGCACCATGTATACAAGTTCTTTTCTACCTCACAGGGAGGATAGCATCCCTAGTTGGAGCCTATGTTATCACCATAACAATTTTCAGACAAGGTCCAAGTCTCAGAAATTTAGCAAAGAGCTACATCGTTATGGAAGCGTGATAGTTTGGAGAATAAGGTCACATATTGAGACATGTGGAAAAATATAGCGGAGGCGCGAAAGGTAGAACCCGATAGACCGTATATTTTGAAGCAACCCAAATCAACAGCTAAGACACATATCGGGGAATGAAGCAGCGTGAAAGATAATCATTCGAAGGCGGGCCGGGGAAAATCACCATGGTTTTATCTGTGGACGCATGGTGCCTCTAGAGGTACATCAGGGTGAAAATCAGTCTGACTAAAACTGCTTTCTCCAATCTCCAATATCGATATGCACGTATAAACGGAGGGCCCCCAACATTATTTTATGATATTTCGAAGCATCTTGTCCTTGTGTTATTTTTCCACTCAGATTTTAAGGATTTTTCACTAGCTCCGTCAAGATCCCATCACCTAAATCCTTCACTCAACTAATCATCCAAAATAGTCATGTACTCCATGAGTCAAATATTTGTAAATGGTGAATTGGGTCAAACAAGACATGGTTTTAAAGAACCACGGGCATGAATTAAATTATGGAAATTTAATTCTATAGGATAGAAAATATTTGGGAATTATTTTTATTTCAAATATATTATTCCCAAATTTTTAATGAGAATATGGATAAATGCAATTATATTTGAAAGAGTATAAGTGACATTTCAAAGAGAACATGGCAGAGGAAGGAGCTGGAGCGTCAGAGGAATCTGCAGGGGTCGTGAAATGTTTTTCTGAAAACTGTCATTTGTAATCATTGTAGAAGTTGTAATGTTTCTTTTCAGTTATTGTAATCGGTTGCACACTGAAGGAACTCGAAATGTATAAGTATTAGAGGTTCTAAGGGTATTAATGGTAGGAAGAAGTGCAAAGGCACAATTATGGTGGTTCTGGACTCTATTGTAATTTTTCTGGGACTGAATTGAATACATATGCAGAAGCATTTTGAACTGTTTATGAAAAGATTCTAATGGCTATGATATGAGTTTTGTCTTCCTTCATTGTTTTTATTTCCGGTGCTTTTTAATTACATTTACATTTTCATATGTTTAAATTGGATAGTTAAAAGCCCAGAATTCATACCTTGATGCTTTTGGCTGAAACAATTTAAACTGTGTGTATTTCTTCCTAACTAATTAAGAATTCATCTTATTAATGCTCTAATGCAGTTACTTGTTTTTCCCCTTTCCTCTTACACTCTGCAAATTTCAATCTACAACTCAGATTCATTGCCTCGCTTAGCCTTTATGTTGGACACACCTACCACACTTAGAGGGGGGGGTGAATGAGTATGGGGAAATTTTTCCCAAAACTTCCCTCTTGCACAAAAAATCATCAATTAGCATTCAACATTTATTCATTACCCATTGTTTTCATTTATAACCAGTTAGATGTGAGCACATATCAGCAACAT
>JZKD02S1717453.1:527789-538246 GCA_000966675.3 Picea glauca
GGCTGACTTAACAATACTTCATTATTTGTCACATTAAATGCTAAAAATGCCAAAAATGAGCTAAAATGGGAGACGTCAGGCCCCTCTAAGGGAGACGTTGGCCCTTTCAGGGCATAATCATCATCTAGCAAGCAAAACGTTGGCCCCTCTGGGGCTCCTGCAACCTGCCATGTGTGCCAAAGAAACCCAACACACTGCCATATGCTCCAGAAAATGTCCAGCTTGTCCTGGGTGGCATCCTATCCATCAAGGCCATCATCCCATCTGCAGGGGTTGATCCCCATAGGTCAAATCTCTACCAAAACGTCCTGATGAGGGTGCCCTTCTTCTTCTCCATGCAAGGGCTCATCATAACTCTGTCCTGCCTCTGCCATCCCAGCAACCATCTGATGGGTTCTTCAGCCCCATGGAGGTCCGAGCTAATCATCTCCCCATGTGCATCAATCCTCTGGTACCTATCCACCGGGTATGGTCCTGCACATCAAAGACTATGCCCTCCATGGGCTCATCAGTCCTAGATATCATAGAAATGTAAATCATATTTCATCATTAAAGTTATCAAACATATGCATGAAATCCCTAGCATATCATCTAAGAGCTCAAAGACATTACACAGATCTACTATACAAAGCTTAGGAAAACCGACAGAACAACCTATTGGGCTAATACCCACAAGAGATGGAAAGTTTCCTCAGAATATTATTCAAGCCATGTTTAATGAGGTGATATGGTTTTAGGGATGTCCAATCATAGTAAGACCAAGGGCTGGTGTTGTCTGTGGATGCCTTCGTAGGAGGCGAGCTGTCCCCGTCATGGATGCAATTTTTCCAAGCCCTTTATTGCCTTATCTTTCTTTTATTGCTTTTTTACTACAAGGGCTTGGTGGCCAGAGCTGACAACGTTATCCACTAGTATCTTCGCAGAAATGAGAAGGCTGGCTCATGATGAGACCCCTTTTCCTTTGGCCATGCAACCAAAGGTCACTGCCCTGGTTTGGTGACCAGATAGTGGCAATGTCATACTGCTAAATACCTATGAACATAATGGGTCAGCTCGTGATGAGACCTCCCCTCCTCTCGGTTAGGTCTTATATTTATTTATTTTATCATTTTTCTTAGGGTCCCTTAGTTTCTTATCGAGAGGCCTTTTATTGCCTTCTCGACGATCCCCTGGGCGAAGCATCTCTAGGTTTTATTTCCTATGGATTTTATTCTTTACCAGCTGCTTTTACCCCCTGGGCCTTTAGCCCCTTCTTTCCACAAGACAAAGTGTACCCTGAGAGGTCATCCTAATGGCCAGACTAGGGGAATGGGATGGATGAGTGGGATATAAGATGTAAAAGTGATAAGATGGTGGGAGCAGACGATGGCCCTGCAAATCCCCCTTGCTGGCTAACCAAAACCCATGAATACCAACTTGCTAAGTTACCCCATCAATCACCCCAACAATGGTCAAGTGGATTAGTGTAAGATCCAAGCAGTCATCATAAATGAAAGGAACCTAATGCATACATAAGAAGGTTATAACAATCAAATATGACACATACCATGATACCTCAGACCAATTACCTCATGGAGCAAGAGTCCTCTCCGATGCAAGCCCAGGCCAGTGGTGATGGATGCTGCTACTTCTGACAGGACAAGTCTGGCTGAGAAGAAGAAAGATGGGCCCCCCAGGGCCCTGCTCAAGTCACTCCTGCTCTCGGTATTCCATGTCTAGGACCATGTGGGCCTCGAGACATGATCTCCTAGTTATCCCTAGATATCTGGGATAACAGGTCTCACACCACGCATACTGTAATTTTCCCTTTCTTACAGTTCAACTCATTTTTCATTTAGAATGACCAACCACACACAGTCACTGCATGTTTCTTTTATACACTACAACCCCTTCAGTTACCCCTCAAATCCCTAAAACAACGCTTCAGCAACTGAAACGCCAACTGTCCAAGAACCATGATTCAGTTCTGCTAACTGAATTGTAACTGAACAATTAATCATAAAGAGAAACAATAGCCCTTCGATCAGGTTTCCAAGTATCCAACACCATTGGATTACAAGCATAGGGTCTCGCGTTGATTTCGCCATTTCGCATTTCAGTATTTCGGCATTTCGGCATTCCTGTGGTGAAGAGTCTCGTCTCTTCATGTTACAATTGCTGAAAAGGAGCTTAGCTTGGTGCTATCTCCTCCCTCTCACATGACCACTGATGGTGACCACAGCCTACACCAAAAGGTGTTTTTTGCATTTTGGGTTTTCGAGACTCACAATAATCACTTTTGGCATTTCGGAGTTTGAGACTTCGTGATGGTGGAGTTTCTGCTTGCTATGTAAAAACCTGAAATAGAAAGTTTCTATGTGATGTAAACCTGCTGACATCACAAATGGATTGGCATGTGTTGAATAGCTGCCATGTGTCACTCTGATTCATGGCTTACATGTTCCTGAAATGTTGAATCAACTTGACACTTGTCATTGCCTGATTGTGCCACATGTCCTTAGCTGACGTGGTTTGCTGACGTGGTTTGTTGATGTGCTTGTTTTGGGATTTTGAGGTTCGCTACTTCAAAGGTTAAACTTCCTTTGATATTTGATTTCCCGGTCTACGAAACTCCAAAATGGAGTCTTTGACATGCTCTGATCTTTTGCATTTTGCGATTTCATCATTCTTGTCATGAGTGTCCTTGACACCTTCAACTCCCGGTATCCGAAACTCTGAAATGGATATTAAGTCGTGGTTTCAAATTTTGCGATTTCATCATTCTTGTCATGAGTTTCCTTGACACCTCCAACTCACAGTATCTGAAACTCTGATATGGAGATTAAGCCATGGTTTCACATTTCATGATTTTCTACCGTGAGTTGCTTCCTTGACTCATGGAGTTTATGCTTCTGATATTGCCATGCGATTATCGTTGCCCTGTTGGTCTTGCCACTTTCTATTGTTCATCATCATCGAGTTGAGCTTTCCATCAATGAAAAAAAAATACTCTACCTTCTGTCTTCCCATAATAAATATGCCAACACTACAGCCTGCGTGTGCACGCAGCCAGTGTATAATGCAACAAGCGTATGCTTCTGAGCAACTAGGGTTTTTCTTATCTTCACATGCTCAGATCCTCAGCAACCTACAATCGCTTTCTCTTATGTCTTCCGCTGTCCAAATTGACCCACAACAAGTCACAATACATCCGAGCTCTCCAATATCTTTCTCATGCTCCTCAACAAATCAATATGAATGCTATCTCAATCATGTATAAACAACTAGTATACCATAGCAATCATGTCACTACCGAATCACAAGAGTGCTTCTCACTCCATCAACCAAATCAACCTGACTGAACCACATCATAGAATCCATAACAAGAATGCCCTAATCATTCACAACACATCAAACAATAGTATCCATCAATACAATAATGTAACCATACAAGTGTCTCAGTGATAGATATGAGGCCATAGAATGCAGATCTGGAACCTGCCTCATCATCCAAAAGCTTGGCACCAACTCAAACACAAATCTCCATGATTTTATCCACTCCACACTCCCTATACACAGTCAGCCTACATGTACACTCACCCTATACACAGTCATCCCACATGTACACGCACCCTATACACAGACACCTCACGTGGGCATCAGAAAATAGGGTTTTCTGTGAATCTGAGAATTTTTCCGTCAAGATCTATGACATTTCTGAAACTTTGATGCATCCATGAGATCCTCCTCTCACTCTCTTCCTTACAATAGATCTTCAATCATTCTCAAGAGATCCACACCAATAGGATTCTCTCACAAGAAGCTCTCCATCAATACTCCACAAGATATTCACAAGAAGCTCTCCATTGATCCACAAAAAAGATGATCTACAAGAGACCATAGCTATCTTATTTATACTTTCATTCTCTACGTCACTTGCCCCATTTTTAGGTTACTTAACCCATTTCTAGGTTACTTAACCTATTTTCCTTATTTTAGGGTTAACCACTTTCAATGAATAGAAAGTTCTCCAATACTTTATCATTTAAATATTTCTTCTTGATTTTTTCACCGTAATTTATTATTTAAATAATCCACCTTGACTTTGTCACTTGAATTTATCATTTAAATAATGATTTCTTCTTTTAGGTCACTTTGACTTCTTTGACCTTTTGGGGCTTCAATCCATCATATGGGGGGGTCCTTCAACTTCGTAGAGCCATAACTCTCAAACCGTGAGGCGTTATGTGGCATTCCACGTACCACCGGAAATGGAATGTCAAGAACTATCCATCTAGGATAGTTTCACCAAAAAATTTATTGATCTTCATCTCATTAATCCACATGCAAGCATGGATCTTCCAATCATTCTTCTAGTATAACTCAATCCGTAAAGCGTCTTCCCGTGAGGGCTTTCACCATAAGGTGACCACTTTGGAGTTCATCCATTTGTGCACCTTATCAACCATGATAAGACAATAATGATTCATCTTTGCATAAATTCACCACTGCATCATATATATCAACTATGCATCATGTATCAATGACAACTCATTGATCCATCTTCATCAATTAGTTTCCACTTTGACATCTATCATTCTCATCAAGGAAAATACATATCAATCATCAATCAATTAATTACTTGACATCAATCAATCAAACCATTTGCATCAATGAAAAATGATCCAACAATCTCCCAAATAATCAAACCATTGGTATCAATGACAACATGATCCAACAATCTCCCCCTTTGACATTGATGGAAATACCAACATTGATGTCAACTCCACTTACCAATTATTGATGTCAACATGTAGACAAGGCATGCTCTTCATCAATAGTCAATGTGACTATCTCTCCACATCAATCTCTCCCATCAATACAATCACATCAGTGTGATTATCTCTCCCCCTTTGACATCAATGGAAAAGGACCATTCTCCTCTTGGATTTGCTTCCCTTGCTTGAACTCTCCTTGGGGCTGCTCCCCCTGTCTGAATGTCGTTGAATAATCTCTCCCCTTTTGAACAAGGGATATCAATCTGATGTAATGCTGAAAAATACATCAAACGTACTGTTGTAGGAAAATCTCCTTGCGGATAGGTATATTGCCTCAAAGAGATAGATCCTTAACTCTAAGACAGAAAGTGCTTAACGTGGACACTGACTTCCTTTTAGATCTATGCAAACTAATGCATGAGGAGGAAGGAGAATAGAAGTACCTTTTTATCTAAGTTTGTCCCTGCACGCTCTGAGTTGAGCTCCAATCTTTCACTCCTCGATGAGCCCTGTAGACAAACAAAGCACGACCACTTCCTACTCTATTGATATTAGCTTGAAAACAGATCTATCTATCAAAGATAAGTTCATGTAAAATCAGACACGAACTAGAAAGAAACAGGCCAAGCATGTCATATTAATGAGAACAATGACAACAATACTTACAATCATAGATGCGAATGTGACAGCTTCATCAAGTCCCCTTTGTCTAACCCTTGCTCAAAACATCCACAACCTGGATGATGGTAGCTTCACTGATCACTCTCCTTCAGTTCACTGTGTGTTTCCTATGAGATCATAGGTTTTATGCTTGCAATTCTTCCCCCTTTTCACCATCATAGAGCCTCCTTAGATCAGGGATCTCCTGATTGAACCAATAATTTGAATGCAACTGCCTTCCAAACTTGAAATATCCACCCCTTATTCTCCTCAACAGATCAACCACTGCCCAGATTAGACAGCGCTCTCTCAAAAGGGGCATCAGGGCGCTATAACGCTCCCTAGTAGGCTCAAGGGGAGCGCCAGCACTTCAAAGATAGGTAGCGCTCCTTCAGATAAGTGATTTGGTGTTATAACGCTCCCCAGTACCTTGTGGGGGAGCACCAATGCTCCTAAGGGTGCCATAGGGGAGCACTCTCCCTCAAAACCCTAGTTTGAGAGCTCTTTTCAGGTGATAAGAGTTCCTTGACTTCAGTTAATCATTCTCCTTCCTCCAAATCAAGTGTCTCAGGTATTTTGAGTGTTTCCTTAGTGTCACCATCATGGCAGTATGCCTTGTTTGACATTTGTGACACTTGCGAACATCATGCGACACTTGCGACACTTATCAAAGCGAGCAATATTGAGGTGTAACAGATTGCCCCCCAAAGTATGAAGTTAGAATATGCGAACTGATAACTGAAATACTTTGTATATTTTCAAGAAAGGGTATAGACTCGGAGAACCTAATGGAAGTTTCACACAAACATCCAACAAATATCAAGACATGTTGCAAAACCCAAGGCAGGCATACCTATGCTTGGGTGATCAAGACTTGCAAGATATGGCCACCACAAAATACACTGTGGATCCATAATTGTATTGATGAAAAGGTATAGCCATCGAGGATACAATGTGGATCTATACTCTGATGACCAAGACTAATCGTAGCCATGAAGAATACATAGTGGATCTACGAGATGACAAGACATAGCCACAACCAATACAAAGTGGATCTATGTAACAGTGTATGCATCATTTGTCCAAGAGAAACTCCTTTGCAACCTGGGCAAAGTACATATCAAAGTGATTACTCAACCCAGGGTCTTCTTACCGATCCCAATGTGGTACAAATCTAACCATGTGAATAAATGTCCTGAGGTCGAACATGGCAGAAACCACTTGATTACCGGTCAATGGTGTAAACCGTTAACAAGCGCGAGGGAGATCACCATTAATGTCAATGATTCCCAAGGTACCCTAGTACATTCCAACGAACGTGAATGGATGAGCTGGAGTCGAACATCCATGGAATCATCCGATCATAGGTCAATGATGTAAACCTACTATGGAATGTGAGGAGGCCTACAATTGAGGCATGCATGTCCCAAAGTACTAAATGGTTTCTAAGCCTAATTCCTGGATAATGTACTGAGGTCGACAGGAATAGGCTCGTCGAATGAGGGCCTTGATGTATTCCCGCATCAACGACATGAAACGGACATAGAGATGTAATTGGTAGATCAAATGGACATGGATTGACACGGGTTTTGAGGCAAGATATTTGGGATGGCTGACTCTAGAGGCAGATACTTCCCTTGAACACTGAGGCACAACAGCAAAACATGACATGGACCAAAACTTGATGATGCAGTGGATGTTGTGACTTACGTTAGGTGACCCAGAGGAGTGAAAGAAACTCAAAGGATTGGTTCAGTGCAGAGGTTCGATGAATTATAATGCGTGCAAATCACAAAGTGTCATGTTCAAGGGCGACTCTAAGAATTACTTGGTAATGTTCTCAAGAGACTGCTTGGTTTGCTTCTTTCAAATTTTCCCCCATCTAGATAGACGAGTACCTCTTTTTGATTTAATGAGCTCGAGGAGGATAACACATGCTCGATATAACTCACCTTCGGTAAGATCCTCTTCCTTTGTTTAACGAACTGGAAGAAGTAAGGGTTCGATCCCATATGGACTTGTCCATGTGTGTTTTAGCGAGTCCAAAGACAGAAAACTCGAAGGTTTTTCAGGATTATAGAGTTTGGAAAAACAATTAAAAGAGAACTCTCTCAGTTCCTTTTTCGTACAGTAGTCTGGCGAGACCGAAAAAGAGATAAACTATCGCTCGATAGACACCCTTTCGAACCTTTTAACGAGCATGAAAGGAAGCAAGATCACTCAACAATCTTTTCATATTTAGAGAGTCTGAAAAGAGTTTAAAGATGACTCCAGGGGGGTTCCTTTTTCGTGTGTCCATGTGGGTCTGAAAAATAGATAAAAGTCTACCCGGTGCGTTCTCATATTTTCGAGCTTGAAAATGAACTAAGACTATGCTCATAGATGTGACAAGGTAAACAAATGATCAGAACTACTGGGAAACCTGCGATGTCAAAACTGTAATCCAGAGATTTAGTGAAGCCATTACATTTCCAAAGAAACCCATAAATAACTATACCTCATGAAAAATGAAAATTTATAAATAGTAATACAAGGAAAAACTTCATTTACCATTTCACTTTGCACAAGGAGTTTTAGCAGTGGAGATTCTCATTTTGGGGGTGGATCTTGTTTTGATCGATACCGGAGCTACGGTTGACCGTTTCTCTTGTCATTTGGACCAATTAGATCTTCATCTCTCCTTCTTTCAATTACATGGTTTAATATTCATTTCCATAGCAGTATTTAATTTAAAAAATGAAGCCCTAAGTTGCCCCAAAAAAGATCAAATCGGCCTCTATTAAAAATGATAGGAGTGAGACATTCTTTGTGCAAAAACATTTTAGAAAGTGATAGCCAATATGCCAACGCCTTGACACTTGGGTGGATGGGTCATTTTTGTTAAAGGAGTCATAGAAAACTCAAAAAATGCACCCACGCAGCCATTATGGACATCATCTTAATTAAAAATGTTTCATTGTTGTTTGATGATTATCGAATCGTAAAGAGAGGGCGTGAGGATTATAAAAGAGGGCATGGTATTTTTTAACAATGTGGGCATGAGATTTCAAGTTTTTAAATTGTTTAAGAAATTACTGAAATTGCCAAAAATATTGAATAATGGAATTCTTTGTTTTTTTTGTTTGTAGGTGATTTTGGCGACCATGATCGAGTGGAAAGAACGAGAGCATGAGATTGATGACTTGGCTTCCTTGCGGAGTCCTCTCATTTGGGCCGCGTTAAGAGCTTGTGGCTTACTAAAATTCTTTAAATTGCAAAAAATGAAGAAGGAGATTTTGTTGCTTGAGCACATGATCGGCTTATGGGATGTCGCAGAGCAAGGATTCCGGATTGGAACACAACTTCTTACCATCAAGTTGGAAGATGTATATTTCTTGATTGGCATCTCGAAAAGAGGGGTTCCTATATCCTTTTCAGGACAGAGGGTGCTTCCCGAGCAATTGGGCATGTATCTGGCACATCATTGTGTCCCAGGAGCAAGACTGGTGGGGGGTAGAATCCCTATCAAGGATATCCAAGAGTTACCCCTCCAGTCCATTTTATTTGCCATCACGAGCGTGACGGGAAGTACTAGCACACATCTGGCATCGAGATCACAAGTGGCTTATGGCGTACATTGTTTGGAGCCAACATTGTTTAACTGGAGTGCAAGGTTCCTTCGGAATGTGAAGGAATAGGTTTTGCGGTGTAGGATGGGGCAGAAAAAGTTCGGATACGGCTCTTTTTTGGTCTCGTTTTTCTTAGAGCGCATCCCCCAGATGCAGCCTCAGATAGCACTGGCAGTGCGACCAGTGGATGAACCACGTATGGAGAGGTGGACTAGTCTATCTTCGAGGCTAGTAGAAAAGTCAGAGTTTCGTTTTACCGGTGATTTCTTTTCTTGGTTGAGATGGCAGTATCTCTGGATAGAAGACTTCCCATATGTGGAGGTGGATTTCCACGGGAGCATGGATTTGATTCTACCCACGGGGGAAGATTGGGATGCGTCGGGTAAGAGACTAAGCAACACCTTGTCTAGTTTTTGTTTTTAAGTTTTTAATGTATATATTTTTTTTTAGGTATGTAGAAGATTTTTTAAAAGATGTATTGTTTTCATCATGCAAACAAGGGAGCAGTGTGCCCGGCTAATATACCGATACTAGGATGTCGTGGGGGTGCTTTGGTTGCAGTAGATCCAGGAGCACCAGTGATAGGTCTCTGGGAGGTTGAAAGAAACCTCCAAGGCCTCACAATGGGCATTCCTCCTCTATGGAGGGGAGAAGTGCCATTACATCCGCAGAGGCACACTGTGGGAGTGCCAGAGAATGTCAATTCTCTACTGAGATGTGTAGTGCATGCAGTGATATGTTACTCTTAGCACAATGTAGTGCAGGGAGATTAGAGCCTCTCTGGTGATCTTATTTTGTATGCCTTGTCAGGCGATGTTGCATGGGCGTAAAGACCCAACATTTTTCTCTTCTAAATACTTTTTGATGTAATCAAAACATTCAGTCACACTATGTATATATATATACAGTTCCGAGTTTTTACAATGCCAAATGATTTGTACATGATGATGCCTTTAATGTAATGTGTTTTAATTTACATGTGATGTACAATTTTTCTTTCCCTAAATCTTATATATGGGAGAGATACCGATCCATGATGTAATTGGCTAACGAATCCGAAACACTGTACGAAAAAGGAACCGTTGACCATTACTCCTCCTAGAGTTATGCTTCTGTGCTCTTTCTTCAAATGTAGGGCTCTTTTCTAGGTATGCATCTGATAAATATCTCCTCCTATAATCACGTGAAGAAGAATGACTCCCCCTAAGGGTATGTCTCCCCCTATCTTCTCTCCAAGATGAACAATATGCTACCATATGATGATCCTTGGACCTGTTCATGCATCAAACTTGTGCCATACCATACATCATGAAACAGAAGATATGTCATCAATGAAATAGTGAATCATGAACAATATATCCACCAAGTACATCATGTACCAAAATGTGCCCACCATGCACAACACCCATGTACATCAACAATGTGCCAAAAG
>JZKD02S1717453.1:547936-565090 GCA_000966675.3 Picea glauca
GTTTTTTGAGATACTGATGGCACTTGTATTATCACAATATATTGGAATGGGCTCATCATACTCAACCTATATATTTGTCAAAGTTTGTTTCATCCAAAGAACCTGTGTACAACATTTTGTTGCTGCAATATACTCTGCCTCAGCTGTAGATAGAGATACCAATGATTGTTTCTTGCTTATCCATGATACCAAACACTCACCTAAGTAGAACATTGCTCCACTTGTGCTTCGTCGGTCATCAATACAACATCATAAGATATATCAATGAAACTTAAAAAAAGTACTAGCCATGTACTCCAACAGATCAGCAACAAACCATACTCATGGGTTAGTGCCATGCACCCAAAATTTATTTTATATCATAACCTTGCATGATCTAACTTAGAACCATGAAAACCTGCAACAAATAGTGTCAGAACCTACAATAAACAATGTCAGACCCTACAACACAGAGTTATACCATCACATCAAGCTGCAACCCATGTGCATTGCCTTTTTCCCAAGGCTTTACCACATATACACGGCCTGTTGCACAACAGATCATGTGTGTACGTGATCCATTCAAGGTCAGCACACATATGCATGCAACTTTCACCATTGTAACCCGCGTGTGCCTCAGTATATGACACTTTTGAACTTCCCTTTAGTCTTTCATTCTGATCTGACTGCTCTGTCTTCTTCATCCACTTCTATAGATGACCCTTTTCCTCAGAACTTGAGCTCTGAGCATCCATCTTTTCAAAGATGTCTCCCTTTCTTACTTCATTCCTTCTTCTAGCCATGCTATGTGAATTCCTCATCATGGACTTTCTTCTTGTGTTCCATCACTCCTAGGGTTTGTGGCCAAATCCACTACAACTGTAGCATCTCATTGAGTTACAGTGGACAGCAATGTGTCCAACTTGATCACATTTCCAACACCTCATGGTGTTATATAATCTTCCATTATATCCCTTTTCATAAGATCTACACTCAAAAGATTTGTGACCATATGTATTATATGAATAACAATGCCCATGAAAAACACTTTCATACCTTTGTTTTGGTGTCCCAAGAATAGCTTCTTGATGTCTTTCTTGCTTTGTTCTTTTGAAATTTTCCTTGCCTTGTGTAGATGGTTGCTTTGCAATATTGTCTTCTTTCTTTGATGGACTTACCTCATGCTTCTTTGAGGTGCTTGCTTCACCATGTGCATCTTTTCCTTTGTATCCAAGACCTGATTTATCACATGGTGGTCTTTGTCTTTCCAATATCTCATCCAATATTCTTAAGCTATTCAAGAATTTGTTTGATTTTTCCACTTTCTTTCTAATATCAACAATTTCAACTTCTAACTTACAACACGACTCTTCCTTTTCATTTATTTGATTCTTCAATAGTTCCTCTATTCTTTTGGCTTCTTCAATTTGGATCTTGAGATGAACAATGGTTTCAAACCTTTTGCTAATCTCATCATCTACATTCATATCTTCTTTTCCATTCTTTAGTCTTGTGATTTCTTCTTCCTTTTCTTCTAATTTAGTCTTATTGCTCTCTTCATGTTCTTTGATCATTTCTTTTAACATCAAGATGTGCCTTTGACTCCTCCTAAGAAACTTCTTAGTGTTATCTGAAAGATAGTTATAGTCTATATAATAATGATCACTTCTATATCTATATAAACCTTCTTCAATTTCCTTTTGAAGTTTTAATAGATTTCCTTCTATTCTTTTCATGGGATAAATACCATCAAACTTTACACAAACTATTTCTATATCTTCTTCTTCACTTGTAGAGAAAAATTCATCATCATCATCATTGAAATCAAGGGCTTTAGAGGGTTCTTTACCTTCATTTCAGGTATCTTCACTTTCTTCCTTTTTTCCAACATCAATGCATAATTCTTTGTCTTCACCTTCAAGATATTCCTTTGTGCTATCATCACTTGATTCTTCACTTGAAATGTTTTCAAAATCACATTTAGAAATAATGCATTCAAGATTTTTTGATGATTCTTTACCTTTGATGATCTTGATGGAGTGATTTTTAACTTCTTCTTTCTTTTCTTGATATGTCTCCTCTAGCTTTAGCCATAGATCCTTGGTGGAAGTGCATTGTCCCATGCTTTCTTTGATAGGCCTTGAGAGTCCACTAAGAATGGTCTTGAGAGCCAATGCATTATTCTTCTTTCCTTCCTTTGAGCTACAAACTTTGAGTTGTTTTTCAAAGAAACATATCCACCAATGGTTGCCTTCCAAATAGTTGCTCCCATTGTCTTCAAATACACTTTCATCTCTATTCTCCAAGTAGAATAGTTTTCCTCATCAAGGATTGGAACTTCATCANAGTTAGATGTGAGCACATATCAGCAACATATATCAGCAATATATTATCAACAAGTCATCACCACAATGAACACAAAGAACACAAGATGTATGTACAATTTTATTTTTATTACGGATTGCAATCCTTGGGGTTTATCAACAACAATTGAATAGAGTACAACTCTGTAAGAGACTTCTCTATAATGCAAGACTCATCTTACACCCTTAGCACCAAATGAGATGAGGCAACAATCCTCAACAGATATCAATCTATCAATAGGTACGCGACCTGTCAGTAGTGCAGCTCGTGTGTGCACGTGCCCTGGCTCACTACAGCCCGCGTGTGCATGCGGCCAGTGTATAATGCAACAAGTGTATGCTTCTGAGCAACTAGGGTTTTTCTTTGCTTCACATGCTCAAATCCTCTGCAACCTGCAATCACTTTCTCTTCTGTCTTCCACTGTCCAAAATGACCCACAGCCAATCACAATACATCCAAGATCTCCAATAGCTTGCTCATGCTCCTCAACAAATCAATATGAATGTTATCTCAATCATGTATAAACAACTAGTATATCATAGCAATCATGTCATTACTGAATCACAAGAGTGCTTCTCACTCCATCAACCAAATCAACCTGAGTGAACCACATCATAGAATCCATACCAAGAATTCCCTAAGCATTCACAACACATCAAACAATAGTATCCATCAAGACAATAATATAACCATACTAGTGCCTTAGTGATAGATCTGAGGCCATAGAATGCAAATTTGGAACCTGCCTCATCATCCAAGAGATTAGCACCAGCTCAAACACAAATGTCCATGATTTTATCCACTCCATGCTCCATGTACACAGTCAGCCTGTGTATACACTCATCCTATACATAGCCAACCCGCGTGTACATGCACCCTATACACATACAGCCCGTGTGGGCATCAAAAAATAGGGATTTCTATGAATCTGAGAATTTTTCCATTAAGATCTTCGACATTGCCAAAACTTTGATGCATCCATGAGATCCCCCTCTCACTCTCTTCCTCAGAATAGATCTTCAATCATGCTCAAGAGATCCACCCCAAGAGGATGCTCTCACAAGAAGCTCCCCATCAATACTCCACAAGATATTCACAAGAAGCTCTCCATTGATCCAAAAAAAGGATGATCTACAAGAGACCATAGCTATCTTATTTATACTTTCATTCTCTAGGTCACTTGCCCCATTTTTAGGTTACTTAACCCATTTCTAGGTTACTTAACATATTTTCCTTATTTTAGGGTTAACCACTTTCCATGAATAGAAAGTTCTCCAATACTTTATCATTTAAATATTCCTTCTTGATTTTTTCACCTTACTTTATTATTTAAATAATCCACCTTGACTTTGTCACTTGAATTTATCATTTAAATAATGATTTCTTCTTTTAGGTCACTTTGACTTATTTGACCTTTTGGGGCTTCAAGCCATCATATGAGGGTCCTTCAACTTCGTAGAGCCATAACTCTCAAACCGTGAGGAGTTATGTGACATTCCACATACCACCGGAAATGGTATATCAAGCACTATCCATCTAGGATAGTTTCACCAACAACTTTATTGATCTTCATCTCATTAATCCACATGCAAGCATGGGTCCTCCAACCATTTTTCTAGGATAACTCAATCTGTAAAGCGTCTTCCCATGAGGGATTTCACCATAAGGGGACCACTTTGGAGTTCATCCATTTGTGCACCTTACCAACCATGATAAGACAATAATGATTCATCTTTGCATCAATTCACCACTGCATCATATATATCAATTATGAATCATGTATCAATGACAACTCATTGATCCGTCTTCATCAATTGGTTTCCACTTTGACATCTATCATTCTCATCAAGGACAATACATATCAATCATCAATCAATTAATTAATTGACATAAATCTATCAAACCATTTGCATCAATGACATATGATCCAACAATATCCCAAATAATCAAACCATTGGCATCAATGACAACATGATCCAGTAGTTTATCCTCTAGAGAGTTCTATTCATTGATGCATTGTTTCCGTTCACTTTCAGAATTTTGACTCCATAGCCCTGAGTGTCCCTCCTCTTCTTGGCCAGCAAACTTTATTAAAACCTCCAAAACAAACTAAATCTATCCACTGATTCCACTCCTCTTCTTGGCTAGCAAACTTTATTAAAACCCCCAAAACAAACCAAATCTAGCCACCGATTCCAAAGAAACATCAAGTGACACCAGAGAGCCCTCTTTGAGTTAAGTAGGCTAGTTCTTCATCTCTAAAGTAGGTTGAAACAATTACCTATGTCGTTTGTCTATTCAGCCAGACAAAATTTGCAGAGTGCTAACACACTCCACCATGCAAAACTGCTTTGAGTAAAATATATGTTTTATGCAAATCATTTTAAAATTTAAATGATTTTAATTTAATTTAATTTAAATTATTTAAGTTTAAAATTTATTTAGACAAAAGGAATAATAATAATAATAAATGGGAAAACAATTCATATGAGTACATGAAGGGAGGGCTTTAACCAAGTTTTTGGAGTATTACGTGGAGGGGAGGGAGGGCCCATGGCCCATGTGCCCCCCTCCATGTTACCCCCTTTTAAATTACACGTGCCCCTTAAAACCCACATACTCTTCTTTTAACTCAAACAAGCAATATGTACCAGAGACCTTAAGCACAACTATCCTGGTACATACTGGAGACCTTGAGTGTAACTAGCCTAGTACATACTGAATTTGATAATTGGAATGTGGTTGATACACCCCGGCAACGATGATATGAACTCGACTAGTACACCCAGAAACAATGATGCATTTAAGGTCGATACATCGCTACGTTACATGGGAACTTGGTCAGTACGTAGGTAAATTCAAATGTTTGATGGGTTTAAAGTTTGGCGCATGGTGAAAGGATTGGAGTGCTTGTCATGTGTATGAGGTGGAGAGGGAGGGGACCTGACCCATGACCAACTCCATATGTTAATACTTAAACAAAAGGTGGAGAGGGATGTTGAAATATTGTAACTGCAAATATTATTCTATTTATTATTCATGTATTATTCATTAGATCAATCCCATTTTGTGGATTGATCATGTCGGGCAGTGTAAATGACCAAATCCCCTTTTGTGTATTGTTCAAACCCTAATTGTAATATGAAAAATGAGAAGTCGACCCCCTGAATAAATTAAAGTGGTTCTAACCACCTAGAAAGAGAAGTCAGCCCTGCCAGTGAAAAGACACTTCCTTTCAGCACCTGCCAGATTGTATAATTAAAGGAAGCCAATGCCTCATTTGTTAACTCACTCATTCGATTATCCAGAGCGCAAGTTTGGAGCTGCAGTTGGAAAAGAAGGAAGAGAGAGAGGCTCATTACTTGGGAGAGGACTTTATGTAGTTTTTGGTTTACTCTCTTAGCATTGTATTGGCTATCTATATTAAGGAAGTTTTTGCTAGGTTTTCCTCCCCATGACGGTTTCCCAGGATAAATGATGTGTTTCTTTTGATTGTGTTTCTCTCAATGATCTTATCTATACTATGGTTATCTAGTATATTGAAAAGAAACCTGATAATATATTAAACTCTAACATGATATCAAAGCTAAGCTGAAGAGAGCATCTTTCACTAGATAAAGAAAAACGTCATTGTTGTCATACAAGAAAATTAGGGCTTTTATTGAAGAGGAATTTCAGCCCAAAGATCATCTAGAAAAGTGTTCCCTATCCTAAGGAACTCATTGGCACCTTTAGCGCACCTTTTTAGTGGTTATATCTCTCGGAAAGTGAAACCCTAGTTTTCACCAGAAAACCAGAAGTACTAGAAAACCTGAAGCACCAGTCCAGAAATTCGTTGGTCAAGTTTGAAGGGGAAAAATTTGGATTTTCTGAAATCTAACCACACCAGGCTACTTGCCTCAGCCAAGCGCACACCTTGGTAAGTTCAAAATTCAATTATGAGAATTTTCATTTTTTGGTCATTTTCCTAGCTCCAGGTAAAAGATGTCTGCAAGCACTAAGCTTATTGACAAGCTAGAAGGTGTGGAAAACTTTCATGCCTAGAAGTATAGGATTTCACTCATTCTCGAAGAGAATGACCTAGCAAGATTCATTAAAGAGAATGTACCAGAACCCACCGATGATGCAGCCAAATCAAAACACCAAAAGGACACAATTAGGGCCAAAAGAATCATTGTAGATTCTATCAAACATCACTTGATTCCTCAAGTGGCTTCAAAGAAGACTCCAAAATAATTTTTTGATTCCCTAACCAAATTATATGAAGGAAATAACATCAATCGAAAGATGAATCTAAGAAATCAACTCAAGAATACAAGGATGTAGAAAGGAGAAACAATCCAGGAATATTTCTCCAAAATATCACAATTCAAAGATCAAATAGAAGCAATTGAAGATACTGTAAGTGAAGATGAACTTAAAATGACAGCCCTTAATGGTCTCACAATACCTTGGGATGCATTCATCCAAACTATTTTTGCCAGAAAATACAAACTACAATTTGACAGTCTTTGGGGAGAATGTGTTCAAGAAGAAGCAAGAGTAGCTAACCGAGAAGCTTTGCTATCAAGAGATGAAGATCAAGCCCTAGCTACTCATACTAAAGGAGGAAGAAAGAAGTATTACTTCTAGAAAGAAACTCATAAGGAGTCTCACCCCCAAAACAAATTCATACATAAAGAATCTCAACCAAGGAGATTCCAGAAGTTTCAGAAAGGACAAAGAAGAGAAAAATATTTCTCATCCTACCAATGTTACCATTGTGACAAGATGGGACATATTGTGAAACATTGTCCAGCTAGATGAGAAGAATACAAGAATAAAAACAAGAGGCACCATGCCCATGCAGTTGAAGATGAAGAGCCACCCACAAAGATTATAAAAGAATGAATTGAAGACTATGTCTTAATATCTGCCCTCTCAGGATCAATATCACTTGGTAAGGAAACTTGGCTCATTGATAGTGGTGCTTCCAAGCACATGGCAGGTCAAAGAGACATTCTCTCTTACCTTTCAGAAAATAAGTTTCCTCAGAAAGTTACACTTGGAGATGATTATCAATACCCTATCAAGGGAGCAGGAGAATAAAATTACAAGCTTGATTCAGGGACCCCAATGAAGATGAAGGATGTACTATATGTACCAGGTTTGACAAATAACTTATTCTCCATTTTAGCTATAGAAAAGAAAGGCTTCAAATTTTCCTTCATAGATGGAGAAATCCTTTTCTGGGCCAAAGGAAAAACCATCGAAGAAGAAATTGTTATTGGAAAAGAAGAAGGTGGCTTGTATAAGCTAAAGGGTCACTCAAAAGCAACCATGGCCCACTCCATTGAGAATCCATGTCAACTTTGGCATAGAATATTAGCCCACATCATCTACAAGGAATTACCTTATGTAAGAAAAGAAGTCACAGGTCTACCAGAACTGAAGGTTGACCATGATGGTGTGTGCAATGGATGTGCACAAGGAAAGAACATCAAGAACCCTTTTCCAAAAAGAGACAGTAAAGAAGAAGGAGTCCTAGAACTCATTCACTCAGATGTGTGTGGCCCAATGCCATCATCCTCCATCAATGGGTATGTATACTATGTATCTTTTATTGATGACTATTCTCACAAAACCTGGGTCTACTTTTTGAAATCAAAAGATGAAGTGTTTAGTAAATTCAAGGAATTCAAAGCCTTAATAGAGAATCTTTTTGAAAGAAGGGTCAAGATACTCAGGTTAGATAATGGAGGAGAATACACCTCAAAAGAGTTTGCAAAATTTTGCAAAGATGTCGGGATCAAGAGGGAGCTCACCACTCCCCACAATCCTCAACAAAATTGTGTAGCAGCAAGAAAGAACAGAACTATAATGGAAGCAGTGAAGACCATGATCCATGATCAAGATCTTCCAATGTGCTTATGGGCAGAAGTAGCAAAAATAGCAGTATATGTACAAAACATATTGTCCCATAGTACCCTTGAAGAGATGTTCTCCGGAAAGAAGCCAAAAGTAAGCCATCTCAAAATATTTGGTTGCCCAGTATTTCTACATATTCCAAAAGAGAAGAGAACCAAGATGGACCCTTTAGGAAAGAAGGGAATATTTGTTGGATGATGTGAGGTCTCCAAGGCCTTCAGAGTTTATATACCAGGTTACCATCATATTGAGATCAGTAAGGATGTAACCTTTGATGAAGATGTAGCACTCAATAAATCAAGAAGATGCCAGCTTGAAGAAGTATATGAAGAGGAACCTGTAGCTCCTAGAGTTGCAAAACCAGTGAGGGAAGTCGTAGCTTCCCCTGATGAGGATATTCTAGAATATCATGACATAATAGAATCTCAAGAACCTCCCTAGATGACGATCTCCCACAAGAGAAATCCAACCTGGGTAAGGGAACTTATTCAAGATGGAGAGAAGTATGGTGTTCCTCAAGGAACCATGAGACAAGTGAAGAAACCTAAGCCATTCTCCACTTATATGGCTTTGATGTGTGATCTCTTAGAGAAGGAGCCTACCTGCTTTGAAGAAGCCATTCAGAAGAAAAAATGGGTAGATGCCATGATAGAAGAATACCAATCCATCATAAAGAATGATGTATGGGAAATAGTTCCTAGAACGAAGATCAAGGATATGGTATCTTTGAAATGGATTTTCAAAATAAAACATGTTGTTGATGGAAGTATTGAGAAATATAAAGAAAGGTTTGTTGCTCGTGGATTTTCTCAAAAGGAAGGCATTGATTATGAAGAGGTGTTTTCTCTTGTAGCCAGATACACTTCAATCAAAACCATCATAGCCATTATAGCTAAGATGAAGTGGAAGTTACACCAAATGGACATGAAAATAGCCTTCTTGAATGGTGTCATTGAAGAAGAAGTGTATATAGAACAACCTAAAGGGTTTGAAGTTGAAGACAGAAAGACTCATGTCTGCAAGTTGAAGAAGGATTTCTATGGATTGAAGCAATTTCCTAGAGCTTGGTATGGAAGGATTGACAGTTTCCTGACAAGCTTGGGCTTTACCAAGAGTAAATTTGATTCTAACCTTTACTTCAAGGTTATGAATGGTGAGCCTGTTATATTGTTGTTGTATGTGGATGATTTATTCTTAAATGGAGAAGAAAATCTCATCACTGAATGCAAGAAGAATCTCACTGCAAAATTTGAGATGAAAGACCTTGGCCTAATGCACTATTTCTTAGGTCTTGAGGTCTGGCAGAGCCCAGAGAGGATCTTCCTTAACCAAGGGAAGTATGCAGTTGAAATCTTGAAGAGATTTAATATGTTGGAGTGCAAGTCCATGAACACACCCATGGAAATAAAGTTGAAGCTCATGGTTGACACTTTGTCAGAATTGATTGATGCTATGTTGTACAGACAGATCATTGTTGATGTATCTAACGAACACCAGGCCAGATATATTTTTTTCCGTGAACACCTTGAGTCAGTTTCTGGTAGATCCCAGACGTGTTCACCTAGTTGTTGAAAAACATGTGATGATGTACCTTAAGGGTACATTATATTGTGGTCTCAGTTATGGTGGAGATCATGACTTCGGACTGAGTGGTTATACTGATTCAGATTGGGCTGGAAGTGTCTCTGACAGGAAGAGAACTTTAGGATGTTGTTTTAGTCTGGGGTTAGCCATGATCTCATGGCAGAGTAGGAAGCAATCAAGCATTTATCTCAGTATGACAAAAGCAGAATACATTGATGCATGTTCTTCCAGTTGTGAAGCCATATGGATTCAGAAGTTGTTGACAGGTCTATTCGATCTAGAGATGGAAGAAACCATGATCCTATGTGATAACTAGATCTATATAAACAAGACAGAGAACCATGTGTTCCATGACAAGTCAAAACACATAGATATATGAGATCATTACATTCGTGATATGGTGCAGAGGGGAGCCATAAAGCTCTAGTATGTTAACACGGATGAACAGGTTGTTGATGTGTTGACCAAGCCTCTATCTCATATAAAGTTTGAGCACTTTCAAGATAATATTGGTGTATTCCGTAAGGACCTCCCTCGAAAGGGGGAGTAGTGTCATGTTTCCAGCCTAGTGTTGTGATTCCAGCCTCATGTTGATGATGTGCCAGCCTCATGCTGTGATGATGTGACAGCCTCGTGCTATGATGATGTGTCAACCTCGTGTTGTGATGATGTGTCAGCCTCGTGTTGTGATGATGTTTTGCCATCTTTGTGTTGTGATGATGCATTCCATCCTCATGTTGTGATGATGTGTTTCCAGCCTTGTGTTGTGATGATGTGTTTCCATCCTCATGTTGTGATGTCAGCTTCATGATGATGATGTTGTGTTGCCAGTCTCGTATTATGATGCCATCTTCGTGTTGATAATATTATGTAGCCAGCTTCATGTTGTGATGTCAGCTTCATGTTGAAGATCCTCAACCTAGTGATAATGTTGATGATGCTCCATCCTTTGTGTTGTGTTGTTACTGTTATTGATGATGAGAAAAACTTTCGATGATTTATAGATATGCCAGTTAGTGTTACAGATGTTGTTGATGATGTTTCTGCCTCTCTCTCTCACCCGATGATGTTGTAGAATACCCTTATTGTTAAGGGGGAGTGTTGAAATATTGTAACTACAAAGAGTATTCTATTTATTATTGATGTATTATTCATTAGATCAATCCCCTTTTGTGAATTGATCATGTCGAGCATTGTAAATGACCAAATCCTCTTTTGTGTATTGGTCAAACCCTAATTGTATTATGCAAAATGAGAATTCATCCCCTGAATAAATTAAAGTGCTTCTAACCACCCAGAAAGAGAAGTCAACCCTGCCAGTGAAAAGACACTTCCTTTCATCACATGCCAGATTGTATAAATAAAGGAGGCCAGTGCCTCATTTGTTCACTCACTCACTCAATCATATAGAGCACAAGTTTGGAGCTGCAGTTGTAGAGGAAGGAAGAGAGAGAGGCGCATTACTTGGGAGATAACTTTCTGTAGTGTTTGGTTTTTTCTCTTGGCATTGTATTGGCTATCTATATTAAGGATTTTTTTTTTGGTTTTTCTCCCCCATGAGGGTTTCCCAGGATAAATGGTGTGTCTCTTGTGATTTTGTTTCTCTCAGTGATCCTATCTATACTATGGTTATCTAGTATATTTAAAAGAAACCTAAAAATAGCTTAAACTCTAACAAGGGAGGGGGCGTGACATGCCACCCCCTTCCCCCTTTAACATATTTTTAAAACTCTTTAAACCATGCCATATGAAATATGTGGGTGAGGTAAGGTGAAAGGGTGGGGACCACCCCCCTTTTCAAATAATTTGTTTTTAACTTTTAACTATTTTAACATAAAAAAAATTCACTCTCAACCAAAACCGAAAGCAAACCATGTGCCACCACTTGATACCAAACCAATGTGTAATGATTTGATCCAACTCCACACACATCACACCGATGATGTGAAAATATGAACTAAGCTCCAATATCACAACAACACCTTGTGGGTCCATACAACATGACACGACTAGAGCTCCACCAATGCTTTAAGACTTGTCTCAACCATCGACTCACCAGCAAAGGAAATCACCCATTCCTTGTCAATATACCCAATATTGGAGACAATCACTTGATCTTCGTCGAAACATACCGGAGTTTTTCATTCTCATCTCGCTGACATACCAGAGGAGTTCGTGTTTTTCCCTTCGATGCATGGGTAGGACCTTGCAAAACTGTCTTTCATATTTTGGTCATAACTTTTGACTCTAATACACATTTCGTTGTTTGAAAGGTATTTCTGAGATATACAACTTTACATTTATATGACTTGAGGGATTCCTCAACAATTGTTCACACTTTTCAGGATTAGGATCTGGCACATTGTCAACAGCCCTAGATAACACAATACCTCAATCAAGAGCGGAGGAACCAGAAACTAAACTCAGGGAAGTATATGCATTCTCTCATTTAATTAATGTTTCAATTCTATAGGTTTAAATGTGTGGTTTTAATAGCTTATTTCAAGGGTATTATGTGGTCACTCATCCATTGCATGTTGAATAGTGTCAGGTGCCTATGCTAAAGGAAGTTCATGCTCAAAAACCCAGATAGGAAGTGTGTGAGGGAATCAAACCATGAAGGAACAACCGCCACACATCGAGGAAATCTACCAGTATGCAGTAGTACCCTCATCAATATGATTTGTTTCCCAAGATGATAGAGAAACAACAATAATAGTAGTTGTCACAACAACAAGAGAGCAGTGAAAGGGAATTGAACTCAAATGACCAAAGAAGAATTCCAAATCCCATTATGGATGAATATCAAACCTAGAGGGAAAAGAGTTTTACAATGCTCATACTAGTCATCACGGTGGGTGAGGTCTGTTATGGCCAAAACCTATGATGTCCCAACAACACTAAAAGGAAAATTTGAAATGTAACTAAGGCATAAATATTTCTATTGTCATTATTCCCTCATGATTCCAAAGAAGACAAGGAAAAAAGTTTTTAAGTGAAAGGTCATGGGGGGAAGCTAGAAGGCCAAGAGTCAGGTTGAATATCCATAACTACGGGGATTGGATCCCAGTAAATGGATTTTTATTTCTCTTTTAGATATCATGTACTATTACTAAAACTAATGATGAGGAGGAGCCTATTTGGCCAAGCTATTTTCTGGAGAACTATGATCCTTGTGTTGGACATATTGTGGACTATTCCTTTGTGTTTTGCTTAGCACTCAGGTTGTGTAAGAATGTACTTCCTATTGTAAAATATTCTCATGTATTTTTATTTCATTCTTATTTGGGTTCTTCAGGGGATATTTTTCTAAATTCGTGGGCATAGGACTATAAATAATTATTTAAATGCTAGACTATCATGTGTTTGAAGTTATTTATTCATATTTTTTTCTTTTCTCTATGTGAACTGATTCTTGGGCCATTGATAGGAGCATGGTTGGTTTGTTGATGTTAGTGGTAGTATCGGACATATACATCCACATTGGCTTGTGTCTAGCATGTGGACATTGTCGAAATACTAGTGTGAGTTTACTTTAGTTAAAAGGATTAATTAAAATAAAATGATTTTATTAATTAATTATTTAATTAATTGTGTTGTTTAAAGAACATGCTAAAAGTACTTAGCATGTAGCATATAATCTTAATCTCAAGTGAGTGTGAGAAGTAATCTCATTCGTAGATCACATTTGATATTATAAATATATTATAACTCATGATTATAAAATCAAGGCTTGGGTAAAGGAGAAGTCACTTTGGGAGGAAGTCACTCTTTATGAGAGAGATCAAAAAAGACTTGGTGAGAGACCAAGGTGAGGATCTCTGGTGAGATGCCAAGATCAAGGAGAGACTCTTGGTAAGCTACCAAGAGCCAGGGACCTTTAGTGAGATCCTGAGATCAAGCACCTTAATGAGAGATCAAGGTTGGACCTAGCAAAGAAGGACTTTTTCTAGTGTGGGAGTGAGGAGATCTCATTGGTTGGGTGAAGAGATTTTGTCCAAGGGTTGATGAAGAGAGGGTTGGATCATGAAGGACTGTGATTTAATATATTAGGTAGGTGGAGAAGGAATTCCATCTATGGACCATACAATTCAAGGAGGAGAGAGAGAAGAGGTAGCGATAGGTGTGTTTCAGAGGATAGAAGGCATAGGTAAGCATATTGTCGTACGAAAGTGTCCATACAATGTTTTCATACATGTACGTGAGTTTTAGTGAAGATAGTCATGTCCATACATATTTTTACTGAAGGAAATGTGCATACACCTTGGGAAACATGTTGGTATAGGGTCGTACAATAGCACAAGAATTTCCAGGTTTCTCTGCAATGTATATTCTCCAAGTGGGCCATTTTCCATGTTACAGGAGCCCTAATTTGACCTTAATAAAATCATCTTAGGATTGGTTTTCCCTCCAGGGTTTATACCCAAAAATATTGGTGTCTTATTCATGAGATTTTGCTTTCCTTTTGTATGCTTTTGATGCATGCTTAGTTGATTGCTCAGTTGTGATTTAATTCAATAAGTGATTTATTTCGAATTAAATGTCCATTGTTGGGTTGTGAGGGTAAAATCAGCATGGTATCAGAGCATGATCTTTGAAGGGAGGAAACCAAGTGCACATGGTATCAGATCATTTTTCTCTGAGAGGGATCCTATCTTAGGATGCACATCAGAAGATCTATGAGATTTGAGTTACCAGGGGAGAGATCAAGTTCAGATCTAGAGTTATAGTAGAAGATCTATGGGATTAGGAATGCCAAGAGGGGGGGTTCAAGGACTAAGCACAGATCCACTATTTTTTCAGCAAATCTTTCAAATTTGTAATATATCTTAGCCAATCTATAAACTAGCAGGAAGAAATCGAAGGACTAATTTCTGGGAAACAAAAGTACTGAGACAGAGCAAAGGTTTTTGCAAGTGCACGGAGGTGTACGTGGGTTACATAAGGGAAATTCATGTACATATGTGGGTTGCAATAGTGATAGTTTTGTACATACATGAGCTACAGTGGTGACAGTGGTGTACATATGCGGGTTGTATCGGTGATAGGTTCATACAGGGTCAGTACAGAGGCAGTTTCAATAGGAAATTTTTGTTAGCTGGTTTGTTGAGCAATGGTTGGAGGTCAGGTAGCCAGCAAGGATATATCGAATAGGTGGATAAGGATTTACATCTATATATCTAAGTCACATGAGATCACATAGCAGAAGAGAAGGACTTTTGCTCATGTGCATGTGTTATCTACTTAGGAGAAAAGATGGAATTTTGCTCAAGTGCTTGAGCCAGGAAGGAAAGTGACTCAAGGGGACCTCAGATGGGTGAAGAAGGAAATTGATCCAAATATTATAGGATTATATATCTATTAGATTTAGTGACTCATATATGGAGAAAACAAGTGTGTAGGGAAGGGTTCAAGGAAAGGAGAAAAGGGGTAGCAATGGATTGATCTTGAGGTTTGTATGGCTTGACTATTTGTTGATTTGTATTCCTTAAATGAACTATTATCCCAAGACGGAATCCTGTAAAAGGATCCAAGGGAATATTAGATCATGGATCAATGTCAAAGTGGCAAAGAACAAGGAGAAAATATCTTTGAAGGTTGAGAAACTTAGAGGGAGTCAGCCTTCAGGTTCACATGGGAAGAAGCAGCCTTCCAAGCATGTCAGACAATAATCATGGTATGATATGGCCATGTAGGATGCTCAGAAGCAAGAGGCTTCTAGGAGAATTTTCATAGGTAGTGAGTCTTTGAAGACAGGTCCAAGAGAGATGACAGGGATAGCTTTCTATTCAGAGGGAGAAACTATCAGGTGGATTGGAGAGCATCCATGGTAGAGGATTTGGTAGTGAGGAAAGATCCAAATCCAGGTGGGAGAAGTACCTTCCTTTCTAAGAGGGAGTGTTGATGTTACTGGTAGCATAGGACAAGTAATTTAGCATTGGCTTGTGTCTAGCATGTGGAAGTCATCGAAATCCTAGTGTGAGTTTACTTTAGTTAAAAGGATTAATCAAAGTAAAATGTTTTTATTAATTAATTATTTAATTAATTGAGTTATTTAAGGCACATGCTAAAAGTACTTAGCATGTAGCATGTAATCCAAATCTCAAGTGAGTGTGAGAAGTAATCAAAGTCGCAGATCGCTTTGGATATTAGAAATAGATTATAACTCATGATTATAAAGGAAAGGCTAGGGTAAAGGAGAATTCACTTTGGGAGGAAATCACTCTTGATGAGAGAGATCAAGAGAACCTTAGTGAGAAACCAAGGTGAGGATCTTTCGTGAGATGCCAATATCAAGTAGAGACTCTTGGTGAGATGCCAAGAGAAAGGGACCTTTGGTGAGATTCCAAGGTTGGGATATTTGGTAAGATGTTAAGATCAAGTACCTTGACGAGAGATGAAGGTTGGACATAGCAAAGAAGGACTTTTTCTAGTGTGAGAGTGAGGAGATATAGATCTCATTAGTTGGGTGAAGAGATTTCATCCAAGGGTTGATGCAGAGAGGGTTGAATCAAGAAGGAATGTGATTCAAGATATTGGGTAGGTGGAGAAGGAATTCCATCTAGATATCATGCAAGCCAAGGAGGAGATAGAGCAGAGGCAACCGTGGGTGGGTTTTAGAGGATAGAAGCCAAAGTTAAGCACAATGTCATATGGAAGTGTTCATACATGTACAAGAGTTTCAGTGGAGATAGTCGTGTACATACATGTTTTTTTTGAAGGAAAGGCACATACTATTGATTAATTGGGTTGGTTGTCATTGATGTCAACCCTTGAAGAAATTTTGGTAGCGAATTTTGGTAGCACAATGGTTTGGGTAATGGACCCAATTTTGTTTGATGGATAATGGTATGAGTTATGATATAGTTGTAGGTAATACTATTCTATATGGATAGTACATGTAATTCCATTTCCGGTGGTATGCGGAACGTCACATAACTCCTCACGGTTAGAGAGTTATGGCCATGTGAAGTTGGAGAACCCTCATGAGTCATCTAGAAGCCCCAAAAGGTCAAAGTAATCAAAGTGGTTGCAAAGAAGAAATTATTTAAATATCAAATTAAAGTGATGAGTGTACTATAATTCAAAGTGGATACAAAAGAAATTATTTAAATAATATAGTTAATAGAGAAATTACTAAGTGGGCAAGTGGTTAGAAGTGAGTTAGCCCTAAAATAAGGAAAGTGGGTTAAGATGGTTAGAACATAATTTAAATAATAAAGTGAAGTGATGAGTGTACTATAAGTCAAAGTGGATACAAAAGAAATTATTTAAATAATAAATTTAATGGAGAAATTACTAAGTGGACAAGTGGTTAGA
>JZKD02S1717453.1:571393-588426 GCA_000966675.3 Picea glauca
CTTAAAGAAGGTTATAGGCGACAAGATCCCAGTTCAAACTATATTTCTAGAACTTGACAAGGAAGGAAAAATCATATTGGAGCCTGAAGCCATCACTGACACAAGAATTTGCCAGTTGAGGAATAGATCCATTTCAGAGTATCTCATTAAATGGTGGAAACTACCGGCTGAAGATTCCACTTGGGAAGATGAGTCTTTTATACAGAAGCATCCATATTTACTCAAGCGTTGTGGACAACATTTGTCTCAAGGGGAGGGGAATGTTAAGCCCTAATATTGGCTCATTACCCCCTAATTGGGGCATATTACATTAGTAATGTTATTTTGTTTATGTTGGTTTTATTCCATTAGGTGTAATTATACCTCCTAGTCTCCTATATATACCAAGGAGACATTTTCACTTGGAATCATCTTGTACTTGAACATTTATGTGGGGTAAAAGGAGGTTGCCCCCTCGAAGAGGATTATTATCTGAAATTATCTCTTTTTCAAGGCGTTGAGTACTTAGTCTGAGGTTTTTCTATGCTATATTGATATTTGGTTCTTAACAATTGATGATGTTAACTTGACAATATCAATAATGACAATGACTTATTGATGACAATTATGATAAGTGGGTAATGATGTTGCAATTCAATGTTATCATTGTTGGTTCCATGATACTAAGGATACCCAAGTTGATAATATTAATGACTTTTCAATGGTTAATGGCATGGATAATATTGATGTCATTACCGACAATGTTCGTAATTGGGTGATAATGTCGAATTTAAATACCTTGATGATTCAATAATTATTTTAGGAAGATTGTGACACTAAGGATACTTTGATTAATGATAAGGATGATGATCTGAAGATATTTCAAGCAAATGTTATCACCATTTGATGATTGAGCATTGCTTGATATAATTGTTGAAGTTTTATACTTCATGTAGAATTGGCTCCAATGCCAAAACCATATTGTGAGGGGGAGAATTGAATGTAACACCCCCTGGTGCATGGAAATTACTACGTGATATTATAATTCTTGTTATTCATGATGGAAATTGTTATTACTGATTATGAATTATGTTTCCTTATTGATTATTTATTACGAGTATCACCCCTCCATGGATAATGGTTGAGTTTTCCTTGGTGATTAGTTTTTGATGAATCTCACTTTGGTAGAATGTGGTGATTTTCCCTTCTTTAATTATTATTAAGCACAATATATCCCCAAGGTTTGGACTTGGCACTGATACTCCTTGTCTCATCTACCCTTGGCTAGACATTGCGCGTTTTATATTCATATTTGGGCTCCTCTTTCTGAGATGATCCCTTTTTTTCAGATTCATGTGTGCCCTGATGGTGTATGATGAGTAATCATTGTTTTTTATGCTCATGATTTTATCCAGGAAAATGTCCCTTCTTTATATCACATGATGTTGCTTATGATTGAAGTATGATAGACCTAGACATTTATTTGATTTCCTAGATTGTGATAAGCACTAATGTTTCCTTGATAATTTAATTATCATTAATGATATTAATTATGAATATGTACCCTTGATTTCTTGATGATGTAGCATTGGTGATATCGTTGATGATTACGTAGCATTGGTATTCTTGATAATGAATATGTAGTATTGGTGATCTTGATGATGATGACTTAGCAGGATTGGTCCTTGTGATACACTTGTTATTCATATACTTCATGTCATGATGTTGTTTTTTTATGCTAACAATGTTACATATGCATTTTGGAAACACTAATCTATTATGGGTTGAAACACCGATGAAAAGATAGAAAATCCACTCGAGGAAAGGACTCATGACTCATTGAAGATGATTACAAAAGAAACTACCTTTGATGGGGGGTAGCTAGATCATAATGAATTATTCTGAGACATACCATTATTATGTTAGAATTTATGATTTAGATTTTAAACTTGGTGGATTAGAATTATTTATTGTTCTAATCTAGTATGTGTGGACTAAGGTGTTGGGAATGTACCTGACCAACTAGGGTACTTTTGATACCTTGACCTTCTTCTGCCCAAGTATTTCCTTCTTTTTCAAACCCCTTCAATAAATTTCCCTAGCCATGTGGATGTGGCGTTAATTTCCCTTGTCAAAAATCTCAACCCTCCTGCACCTAAATCCCACATAAGCTTGGTAATGTGGATGCAAAGAAGTTTCCCACAAACCTATTTGTGGTATTAATTCTCATGCACCTACATCCTTCATTGGTTATCACCTCATCCTACACCCACATCCCGCATTGGTTATCACTGCATATTACACCCTCATTCAGGGACTTAGTTTTTTTTCCTAATTCTTTTAATTATCATGCAGAGGGACAACACTTGATCCTTCTTCCCACACACATATTTCCTCTTGCATGTTTCATTATGCATTAGTACTCCTGCTTCCCATCTTGTATTCCACATAGGACATGATTTGTAGTTTCGAGGTAATCATAGCACATCTTCCACACATCTTTCGCATGAAAAGAATGGTTGTTGTTAATTAATAAGGATCAATTTTCTCTCATTTCCCCTAGGCCTTGTGTATGCAAATGGTGGTTACCATTTAATGAGTGACATGCACCAAATGTACAAGTGGGAAAGTTTGAATAGTGGGATTGACCCCTAATTAATTATTAGAAAGGAACCTATCAGACAAAAAAATCTAATTTATACATGTAATACTCACATTTACCTAAGCATATTGAAAGTGAAAGAGATGGAAAGTAGGAAAAGGAGAGAGCCACTCTATGGAGATATAGTGAATTCATTAGCCTATGAAAGCCACAAATTCCAGTGGTCTATTGCATATAAGAGATATTATGATCTTTCCTTGGAAGACAAGCTTACAAACAAAGTGTAGACATCGAGGAAAGCTAAGGCCAAGTCCAATATGCCTAAGGTATTTGATTTTACAGAACATGTAGCATGGTGTGCTAGAAGATTTTATCCCATTGCACCCATTGATTGAAGTGAAGGAAATCATAAGGATTCATGTCCCTTTGGTACCAAACACTTTTAGAAAGATGTTGTGACTTCCAGTACCAAACAGAGCCCTCACAATTTCTAAGGCGTATTCTTTCTTGGATGCTCAGGGTGGAGAGACGAGTTTTCTCAAGGATTTCTTGGCCCATGCTCATGTAAGACCCTCAAACACCATTAAAATTAACATGTTCATGTTGGCTTAGCTATATAGGGAATTCGCATGGACGTTTACATGTTTGGTCGGTCAAGACTCAACATCTTATGTCCCCAAGTATGTTTTATACATCCTTCATTACTCGATATGAGTAGGGGTGATTTTTAGTTGGGCCCAGATTATCTCAAATGATATTTCCCACTAATTGTCAAACTTATTTCAGACTAAGAGGTTATTCATGAAATATTACCTTGTTCTTGACTTAGCTTATTGTAATACATTAGAGGGAATGCCCCCAAGGGGAAATGTTGATTTCAATGATGACCCTGCTCAATTATAGTAACCTATGTTGTGGAAGCACAAAGAAGCAATCCATTTCTATCAAATACAATGTTCTTTTGTCAGAGAATGCAAAGTATACTCATTGGGAGTGAACCAGCTAGGGTAACAGAGGAAATGATTGGCTTCTCATAGGTAAGGGAGTATGTATATATGATGAATATTTCACATACACAAAACTCTTTGTATTTGAAGGAAAGCCCTTTATTCTCCCTCGGTTTGTTTGTGATAGATTTTTGGTGTATGAATTATGTAAACAGTACAAAGCATGGTCTGTGTTTTTCAATAAGAAGAGGAAGCAAAAATTCATCCTTATTCCTTTCAAAATTGTTGATATTTCAGTTAAAACATCATCAATATGAAAGAGGTTAAAGCATGCAAGGGATTTGATCTTGGAGGTGTTTTCACTGCTCATATGGTTTCAATCAGCTATGCCTCAGTTTTCACTAGGTTGGAGGAAATCATAGAGGGAGACGACGATAAAAAAGATATGTGTTTCGAAGCAAAGGTGTTATCCATGACAAACAAAATTTTTCCTAAGAAGAAGAAGCAAGTTACCTATTGACTCTAAAAATAGTCAACCAGCCACCTTCATGCAAATAGTTGCAAGGCATTAATAAAAAAGTATTATTAGTTATCTATAAACTATAAATACTTAACTATAGATGGGGATCCCTAGTTTAGAAATGAAATTGGCATTCATTTCTTCCCCAAGGATTCATCGTTTACAATCTATATCAATTCCCTTAAGATATTTGATGCATCAGTCACTTATGTATGTTGGAATACTAAGAGTGCAGGGGGGGGTGAATCAGTATTGAGTAATTATTACCAATTTCAATCAGAACATGTAATAATTAACTTTATTAGAAGTATTTCATTTATGATTGCATTCAATATATCATGAGAAGTACCAATAAACAATGCATAACAAATAACCACATAAACAGTACATCAGAATTTACATGCAAACCCAAATGGAATAAAACCACAAAATGTTTTCTTATATATCAAAAGAATACATTCATAGGAAGCACCAAATTCCAAATTCTCCAGCTCCAATTGGAAGGAGGCTCCAACCCCCTATTTACAGCCTCCAACATGAAGGAAGCTACAACTCCCTAGATTCTCCAGATCCAACTGGAAGGAGGCTCCAACCAGAAGGAAGCTACAACTCCTTGAATTCTCTGTCACCAACCAGAAGGAGGATATAACCCCATTTTCTAGCCTTGTCCTACCGCCCTAAAATATAAATGTAGACCAACCTGTCACTACCACTGATACTGAACCATCAACTTGTCACTATCATTGTCACTGTCATAGGATCAACCTGTCACTGTCACTGTCACTATCACTGATATCTCATCACATCATCAACCAACCAGATCTACTCACATAGCTAATAAAATCACCTCATACAAATCTCAATCATATCAACCAGTGACTCAAACAAATTCCATACCATCCACAACAAACCATAAACCATGTACCAATAATGTACCTAAAATATATGTCATATGATATGCCTCAATCATGTACCACGAGATATGTCATGAACCATGTACTAAGCAAGTACCAAAACTCTCAAAATGGGCATCAAGCATAAACCATGATATCCAAAATATCACCAAGCCATGCCACCAATATGAACCATAACATTACCAAGATATAACCCTCAAAACATGCATAATAACATACCTCGGATCCTGTAACAACCCTATTAAATAGTCATACCTTGTTTCATCCTGGAACAAGCATTCCCTTTAAATTTTCCTCGGCCTCACCAATAGATCACTTGCTCACTTAGAAGATATTCAATAAACTTGTGTATAAAAATGAGAGACTCTTGATGTGTATTTATACTTTTCAAGTGACTTATTTTGGGGATAACTTATAACTATTTTACCCTTTTTCCTGATTTTAGGGTCAACTCATTATTTCTTGTTACAATTATTTTACCCTTTAATTAATGATTGTTTTACTCTTTTTCCTCATTTTAGGGTCAACTCATTATTTCTTGTTACAATTTGTTTACACTTGTAACTTCTTGTTGCATTCATTTAGGGACTTCTTAATCATTCTTCGGGGCTTTCAACTTCACAAGGCCATAAATATTCAACCGTGAGGAACCATGTGGCGTACCACCTATCACCAAAAAAAACATGATGAGTATTATCCATCTATGAGTGTCTTACCTTCATTTACATTTTCCTTCATGTCTTTATAACTTGATAAACTTTGGGTTCCATAACCACATCTTTGGGGCTTCTTGTAGACTTCTTCAAATGCACCCATCACAACTGTTGACATCAACCACTCTTGTTGAAATCAATGATAACTAACTCACCAACAATATTGACCACATCTCTGGGGCTTCCAGACTTCTCCAAGGGTTGACATTAATGACAACCAACTGTCCAACAATATCCCCCTTTAGCATTGATGGAAACACCAATGGCATGCATTTATGCAACACTCATTCTCACATGCTCATGCTCCCCATGTGACCATCGCTCCCCCTGACTTCCTACCATGAAGACAGGGGGAACAGCCCCAAAGGGAAATACCCTTTTTCATTGATGTCAAAGGCAGAGAGAAAAGAGAAATGGTATGAAGACAGGTGGAGCATGATCATATGAGCATGAGTGTTGCATCAATGCATTCCATTAGTGTTTCCATCCATGCCAAAGGGGGATATTGTTAGACAATTGGTTTTCATTGATGTCAACCAACTGTCCAATGGTGTAAATGAATTTATAGGGGTGATGGTTGATTAAGTAAAAGGTTTAGTCTTGAATTGTCCTCCATGTCACAGAAAGATTGTTGTTGTGTTTCATTATTAATGGAAGGTGCCTTGTATCCAATACTATTGATTACTAGACATCAAATCCTTGTGGTTGCACAAATGCTTTCATCCTTATGATCCAAAAGGAATAGTTATGACCATCAAACACTGGTGTTCCATTCTTAGTGCACTCCATGATCTACCTTCCAATGGTTAGATTGTTTCTTCTGAAGGAACTTGCTATGATACCAACATATATAGGTGGTAAGAAACTTTTTGAAAATAATTTGAAGGATACAAATACTATTCTGGGTGGTCTAGTTAGTTTAGTATATGTCAAGGTTATGCATGTGACTCTACAAAGTATATTTGGGACAAACTTCAGAATTTCTACGAAGGATATGCCAAAGTGAAAGGGGCCAAGATTCAAACTTATAGACGTCAATTTGAACCATTGAATATGAAGGAAGATGAAGATATTGTAGCTTAACTTCTGAGAGTTGATGAAATAGTAAACTCCATGAAAGGATTGGGAGAAGAAATTAAATATTTGATAATTATTCAAAAGTTACTAAGGTATCTTCCAAGGAGATTTGATCCTAAGATTTCATCCCTAAAAGAAAGATCATATCTAGATACACTGAGTACGGATGAGTAACATGGAATCCTTATAGCTTATGAAATGAGAACAAAGAAAGATAATCCATCTAGGAAGGAAGCAACTTTCAAAGCATCCAAGAAGACAAAGAAGAAGAAAAATCACAAGTCAACGTCAAATTGCAACTGCAGCGATGAGTCAGATGAAGATGAAGAAATGGAAAATTCTGTAAGGAAGTTGAAGAAAGGAACCTGCAAGTATAGAGGTATGCTTCCATTGAAATGTTTTAATTGTGGTGGAATTGGTCATTTTGCTACTAAATTTTCTTATGCTAAGAATTTAGATAGGGATGAAGAAGAATCTCCCAAGAAAGAAAAGAAATATAAAAATGGAAACATGAAAGAAACCAAAAACAAATTCTTCAAGAAAATATTCTACTCAAAATAATAAAGTTCCTCATCTGATGAGGGTGATGAAAGCGACAATGATTCAGAAAAGGTATTCTTTATGGCTAGGGAAAATCAAAAAAGAACTTTTGAAAGTGACGAAGAAGAAGGTGAAGTGGATCTTGAGGTAGAACTAATCAGTGATTTAACTGAGCTGAATAAAGAAATAAAGAAAAACAAATCATTCAAAGAAGAAATCATCTCCTTGAAAACCCTACTTGAAGAAGGAAAGAGAACGGAAGAAGTAATGCAGATCTGGATGATAAAGAAAGAAAAGGAGTGTGATAACCTTGAAAAATAAATCGTTTCATTGAGAGTTGAAGTTAACAAGCTCGACAAGAAATTGAAAATCTCTCAAGTGCTAGAAGACATTCTCAATATTCAAAGGCCATGCAGTGACAAGTCTGGACTAGGATACAAGCAAGTTCATTTTGAGGAAGGTTCAAGCTCCATGACGAAAGAAACAGAACAAAAGAGTTATGGAGAAGTTCTCAAAGGAAGTAAAGAGTCAAAAAGGAATGAATACAGAAGACATTATACATTTGAGTGGAAAAGAAGATTCAATCATTGTGAAGAAAATAACCAAAGAGGATATCATTATCAACCAAAGCTAGAATTCAGAAAAACTACACCACAAAGAATATCATTCACTCCTAGGCATTAAAATTTCTTTTTGGGTAATTATCTTACATGCACTAACTTTGGACATAAAGTTTTAGACTGCGGAGCATATGGAAGAAATGATCAAACAAGAGATGGTTATGTGTCTCTATAAAATATTGAATGTTACAAATGCCACAATTATGGTCACATAGCTCAAAATTGCATCAACGTGATAGAGCCTCCCATGAAGAAAAACATTGATGTCGTATACAAGACAATTTGGAGAAGAAATGAAAAGAAAGAAGAGCAGGTGAATGAAGAATAAGTCCTAGAGATATTACTCATAGGATTTGCAGTAGCGCAAGATCATGATGAATCTAAAGATAAAGAGGAAGATGTTCAAATCCAAGAAGAAGATGAAGAGGAAGATGTTAGAATCCAAGAAGATGATGAGGAAAATGTCGGAATTCAAGAAGGTGATAAAGAGAAAGATAATGTCAGAATTCAAGGAGATGATGCATCCACAGATGAAGAGGAATATTACTCTGCATCAGAGTGGGTCTTTTTCCGAGCCATCCAGCTTGGAGACACCCAGTAATATTAATGTTGAATAGGGGGAGTCTATGAAATAGCTAATACAGATCAGAGAATTATCTTTCGAGCAGTTTGAAGTGTTTGCAAATTGTGGAAAGACAGATTCGTAGTGATGACAGAAGTATAGAAGTGCAGTTTGATTGATTGAGGAGTGTTTCCCAGGTAGATATTAGAGGAATATCATTACCACATTTTTCAGGAAGAGATTCATGATGGTATAGAATATTCCAAGAAAGGATATACAAATTCGAGGATGTGTTGAAGATAGAACATATCAGTGGACATATTTTATTCAGAGAAGGTATATGTTGTGATCAACATATTTGGAGAAGTCGTTAGTGAAAGATGGGTCATCATTGTGTACAGTTGAGTAGCAAAGTTATGGATAGTTGGTGACATATAGATAGAGATGGATTCTTGGAAGGTACATAAGACAGGATAAGTCTTGAAGACTTGAAATCACTTTGAATGATTTTTATGTATGTCAGTGAATTATAAGAGGAAGCACCAATGGACAAGCATCCTGGAAGAAAGGAAATGAATAAAATACATGAATCCTCACATTGATCTACATGACATCTTGCAGAGATGTCAAGGGGAGAGAAATTTTCAGAGACAGAGATCAAAAGAGAAGCATGAAGAAAGGGGGAGACATACCAACAGGGGGAGTTACCAGTTTTCCCATAATGTAAAAGGAAATAAAAGGAGAAGGGTCAAGAGAGAAATATAAGAAGAATGAAGACAGGGGGAGTAGCCCCAAAGGGAGATACCCTTTTCCATTGATGTCAAAGGGGGAGATAAAAGAGCAATGGCATGAAGACAAGGGGAGAAATGGCCACAGGGGCAGCAATGGTCACAGGGGGAGCATGAGCATATGAGCATGAATGTTTCATCAATGCATGCCATTAGTGTTTCCATCAATGCCAAAGGGGGATATTGTTGGACAGTTGGTTTTCATTGATCTCAACCAATTGTTCAACAGTGTTAATAAAGTTTTAGAGGTGATGGTTGATTAAGTAAAAAAAATTCTCTTGAATTATCCTCCATGTCACGCAAAGATTATTGTTTTGTTTCATTATTAAAAGGTTGGCATATGATAAATCTCTCATCTACAATAATTACAAGAGGTATAATGGATCCACTTTGAAAAGTTTGTTTATCGCAACAAACCAACATGAAATCTATTCAAACATCACAACACAATATTTTATATGGTATGATTGGTTTCAGGCCATACACATATATTTGAAGGTGATATGATAAGTTTATGATTAAAATGGTCAAACTTGTGGCTCAATATGATGAATGTGGCATATTACATTTCCTCATATTAATTTCGTATGGTTTGTTGATATTACTCTAATCTTGTTTTAAGAAGTTTTTATGTTGATTATATACCATCGATACATAAAGTTTGGAAATCAACGTTGATTTATTCAACATATTGAATAGGCTATTTTTTCAAGGGAATTTAAACAATGGTGATATGGATGTAAAAGAACGTGAATTTTTTCATAGATGGAATGATATGTCGCTTCATTATTGTATTAAGTGGATTAGTGGAAATGTGATGTGGAAAGGGAAGTCAATGTTGAGGCGATGTGAAACTCATGCATTGAATGCATGAACGTGGGTTTCTTGTTGGGGTTATAACCTTAGATGTTTGTCATTTTCATTTTGTTGGTCTGTGGAATTGAGCTCTGCAAAGATTATTTTGTTCGAACCCTAACCCTCAACTTTTTGGCATTGAAACTCATTTTTCTTAAAGAAAAAGGATTTCAGCAAGCTAGTAAAGGTATGCTTCATGTAGTTGCTCTTATCAAACTTGTTTTAAATTTATAGTTATAATTTTAATGTAGCTTTGTGTAATGGTGAGTGAACTTGTTGCTTGTTGTTGTTTTTTTTTGTTCCATGGTTTTACCACCCTACAAAAAATGATAGTATTGAAGCATTGTTATTATTTGCTTGTTGTTTCCAAATGAAGGTTTCATGGTTTAATGAAGAGTCTTCTGGTTTCTCCTTGACATATTTGATTCACATTGGTTAAAGAACTCTATCAATATTTGATGCCCTTTCCTTCATATTGAACCCCTTTGTTTCTCTGATATGGTAATCTAATTTGATTGTTGTTCATTGTCAAGTTCCATTTTACATTTCTTTGCCACCTTGCTACAAAATGGAATTTACCTCTCAGAAAGTTTGTATAGTTTTTTTAATTATTCCTTCAGCATGACTTGGGGTTACAAATAGTTTGACCTATGTTTGACTACCATTTTAGTATTCTTCTCCCGAAAGAGATTAGTCTCTGGTCATGGTCTATTTAATGGAAATGTATGCAGTCAGTTTCAAATCATTTTCAAAAGAAAATTTTGGGTGTCTTGCTTACATAACCCTAGCATCTACACTTGTCATGAGTTTTGGGTGTTGAAACCCTAAATGTCCTCCAATCCTTCTTCCGATGGGGATCCATTTCAGTTCACTTTTGATTATGAAAGGAAGGAAATGTGTGAAGTTTGTTTTGGAAGTGGTTGTTATATGGTACATTTGGCACATTTGTGTGATTCCTTCGTTCACGGTGATGATCAATTGTTTTGTTGATAAATGAATTGTTTGAAAAAGTGTTGGGTATACCTAAAATTTTTCATGCATGTGGAAATTGATTGGAATTTCCTCAGCTTGAATTCAATTCATTACAATTTTTTATTAAACTACATGGTTACGATGGGTGTTTATTTTAAAAAGGTTATGGGAAAAAATTACCCAGTTCGATCCTCACTATATGTTCAATAGAGGCTTATTGATTATTGATTATTGATTATTTCATTTCACTGGTTGATGGCATGTTGAGTTGGAAGAACTCACATTTTATTTTTGTGCTTATTCTATCCAATACATTTCGTTATTGGAAATGTTTTGAGAAAAATCAGATTTATTATTTGAAGAAATTCAAATGAATTATGGATAATGAAATGATTCTAAATTTTTGAAATAAATCTACCAGCTTTGAAAGGATATAGATTTTGTATACATAGGGAAAAGCCCCTCATATTTTAACTTTTCATTTTTTATTCCTATATTCCCCAAATTTATTTATTACTTTCAAAATCAATTGTTTTCCCCCATGTGATATATAAAATTTGAAAATTCCCCCTGACAAATTGATATTAAAAGGAAAAGAGATTAAATGGTTGATGTATGATAAAATTATAATCAGGATGGTGTTATGACATGGTTGAAAGTTCATCTTTAATCAGGGCCAAACCCCTCCGTATTTTCATTTTCCATAGTTATTCCTAGCTCCCATTTCCACTTTCATTTTAATTCATAATTCGTCCCCGTGATGTATACTTCATGGTTAAAATCAATAGTAAGTGTATTTGATGAGGCAAGGATAAATTCATTGTTGAAGGATGACTAAGTTCTCATAGATGTTTTATCTGATTGTTTAAGAACATGTATCATTATCTTTCCCTATCATTATTACATTTTATGAACATTACAAACCCTACCATATTCCCAATATCATTTATATCCCCATGTTTTTCAATAATAATTGTTGTGTAAAATGAAGAAGGGTTAAGTGGCAAAACTGATATTTTGATTGTTTCCTTGTATGACAATAGTTGCATGCATGTTTGTTCATTGTAGCATGGAGCTATTTTGAATTATGTTATGTAAATAGTGTTTGATGACTATTAGTTACTGTGTACATACTCTAACTTTGTCTTACATTATAGATGAGTTTCTTCAGAAGAGGCAGTGGTGGTAGAGGAAATAGAGGAAGACGGAGGAGACCTAATGATTTATGGGGTAAAAAAAGACTTTATTTTTCCATCCACTTTGACGATGATTTAGAAGAGTTCAATCAACTTTTACAGACTGGTTTTCTTAACTTGGACGGAAGAGGTGCCTTCCAACCCCATCCACCTCTTGAAAGACCATTTCATCAACCCCATAATAGTCTTTCTGGTATTCCATTCCAACCTCATATCTCCCTGCAGCCAAAAATCCTAGCCAATGATGGTTGGGAAGATGTTGTCAACCAACTCAAAATCAATTTCAAGGATGGCCAGCAGTATCAATGCCATTATCCCCACCTCCTCCACCAAAAAGGTTTTCATTGCATATCACATTAGAGGCTTCACATGCCCATTCTTCTCAGCAACCATCAAAGAAGCATAAATCTCTAGCCCAGGAACCTGATCCTAGTAAAGGCAAATGACCTACCCAATCTGTCGATTTTGATCAATTGGTGACTTCTTTACACTCAATTACTTCCCATTCCCAATCTCAAAATTTTGAAAGAAAACATAAATCCTTTAAGGGAATGCATCCATAATCTTCGACATCAAATATTAAGGCACCAGCAGATGAAGGAATAAAAGTCATGAAGGAAACAAAATCACAGGGAAGTGAAAAGAGGCAAATTGCCTCACATAAAAAATGACTTCTAGTTTTACAGTGTTATTTTGATATTTTATTGATGAGGACAGTTCTGATGATTATTTTTGGGATAGTAGTATGTTGGATCATACTAGTTGATTATCATTTTGATTATCTTCACATCATTTTATTTTTGGACAGATTCGTGATATTTTCGTTTTTGGTATATTGTAATCATTTTTTACTAAGACAAAAATTGATATATATATTTTGATAAATATGTTTTAATTCGGGAGTCACAAGTGTTGGATTACTGAGAGGGGGGGGGGGTGAATCAGTAATAGTATAATTATAGTCCTTTTTCACCAAATGTTATATCAATGTAGAATTATTATCCAATAATGAGCAATAAGAAATGACTATCAATGTAGAATTATTATCCAATAATGAGCAATAAGAAATGAACAATCACACACATACACAATACACCAGTGTTTTATGCGGAAACCCAAATCGGGAGAAAACCACGAAATTCTTTTTCTTATATGTCTTGAAGAATTATATTCATTGGAAGCACCAACTTCCTTTATTTTCCAGCTGCAACTGGAAGGAGGCTCCAACCCCCCAGTTTCTTAGGCTACAACCTGAGGGAAGCTCCAACTCCCCAATTTTCTAGCTACAACCAAAAGGAGTCTACAACCCCCTATGTTCTCCGACTACAACCGGAAGGTGGATACAACCACATGTCCTTGCCCCATCCAACCTCCCTGAAGTAGAAGTAGAATGATAGAATCAATGTCAACCTGTCACTGTGAGAGATATTGTTGTACAATTGTATCAACATGTACCACTGACCTATATCAAATTTGTAAAACTTTCCTGTAATCAATCTGTACCTGGACTAAGCATGTATCTACAAAATACAATAGATACATGACCTGTAGTGATACATCCTGTGTATGTACGCACCCTATCTATTATGCATCCCGTGTATGTACGCTACCAAACTGTTATGTAGCTTGTGTATGCCTTCTAAAAACTAGGGTTTCCTTTTCTTGAAAACTTCTGACCTTCTGTAACTTCTTTCACATAGATATGTAACCTGTCATTATATCCAGACTGTAACTGTACCCTATGCATGCACCCTCATACATAACCTTTACTCAAGGAAAATATGTCTCTCTCTAGTCATATGCCACATAGGTGTGTGTAATAATGAAAAAGTATAATATCCTTCACATGATCTTAGTCATCAAACCCTTTCAGATATTCGGCCTCTCAATACATCAAGTACTACACAAATACACGATATCAACCATGTACCATAAAACCCTTAGCCATATGCCAAGAAATACAAGATGTGCCTCACAAGAAGTATCAATGATGAACATACCAACACTGTAATTCTGTAGATCTGACTTATGTAGAAGATCACATGTAGCCATTGTTTTGTCTAGGGAGAATCCTCAAATCTCCATTGCCATTCCTCATGCATACATCAAAATCCAATTATTCATAGAAATAAGACATACCTTTTGAACCAATGGATGGATCTGATGTATCTAAGCACTTTAGACCTTCCTGGGAGCTTGATCTCAGAATCTAGAACCTTTGCATCTTCATCTTCTCAAGTTTCCATGACTTTATCAATATGTACGCTCCCTATACATAGACAACTTGTGTGTTGTACGCACCCTATACACAGATAGCCTATGTATACACACCCTATACACAGACAGCCTGCGTACGCACCAGAAAATAGGGTTTTCTGTAAATCTGAGAATTTCACCGTCAACCCTTCGTGCTACCTCAGACATTCACCACTTCATATGTATCCACAAGTATTTATAAGAAGCTTTACACATGAAAATAGATATACAATATGTATAAGTGTGTGTATAATGAGTGAGCTTTGCCTGTTATTTATATCTTCATGTAACCTTACCCTTTCCTTATTTCAGGGCTTCATCATTTAAAATAATTTCTTTTGCAAAGCACTTTTACCCTTGGGGGCTTCTATAAGACTTACGAGGGGTTCTCCAACTTCATATGATCATAACTATCTAACCATGAGGAGTTATGTGACGTTCCACATAACACCGAAAATGGCATGACAAGCACTATCCATCTAGGATAGTTTCACGAACAAATTCATTGTCCTTCATCTCATTATTCCACAATTAAGCATGGGTTCTCTTACTCCGCAAAGCATCTTCCCGTGAGGGATTTCACCATAAGGGAACCACTTTGGAGTTCATCCATATTTACTTCTTATCAACCATTACAAGACAATAATGAGTCATATTTACATCAAACAATCTTGGGTTCTTTACCCAAACTTTTGTGTTATGGGGCTTTCTTCAAGTGTTGACATCAATGAAAACCAACCTTAATCAACAATCTCCCCTTTAGCATTGATGGAAACACTCTGATGCAATACTGAAATCATATCACTCATGCTCCCCCTGGAAACATGCCTCTGTCTTCTGCAGCTATGTGACCATTGCTCCCCTGGAACCATGCCTATGTCCTCTACATATGACCATGCCTCTATCCTTTGCATATGATAAATCTCTCCCCTTTTTTCATCAATGGAAAAGGTATCTTTTCATCTGGGGATGCTCCCCCTGACTGAATTTTCCTCTTAATGTGCTTCCTTGTGAAAATATAAGACATATAAGATAAGCATTCAAAAAGCATTCAAAAAACATTCATTTTGGAGTAGAAATAACTCCAAGTATTTGACGAAGATATTCAAAGGCTTCCCATTGAAGTGGTTTTGTAAATATGTCTACCACTTGTTCTTTTGTGTCCACATATTGAACTCTGATATTCTTTTTTGCAACCTGATCCCATAGAAAATGATACTTGATTGGAAAGTGCTTCGTCTTGGAGTGCATCACTGAGTTGTTCGGGATATTGATGGCGCTTGTATTATCACAATAGATTGGAATGGGCTCATCATACTCAACCTATATATCTGTCAAAGTTTGTTTCATCCAAAGAACTTGTGTACAACATGATGTTGTTGCAATATACTATGAATCGGTTGTAGATAAAGATATTGATGATTGTTTCTTGCTTAGCCGTGATACTAAACACTCACCCAAGTAGAACCTTGCTCCACTGGTGCTTCGTCGGTCATCAATACAACCTACCCAATCTGCATCTGTGTAGGCAATAAGTGATAGATCCTTTCCTTTTGGATACCATAATCCAAACTCTTTTGTTCCTTTGAGATATCTGAAAATCCTCTTCACTGCTAATACATGTGATTCCTTTGGTGCTTCTTGAAATCGTGCCACCTGTCCAACTACTTGCATTACATCTAGTCTGGATGTTGTCACATATAGTAGGATTCCAATCATTGACCTGTATTTCCTTTGATCTGTATACTTTGAATCATCATCTTTGCTCAGCTTGCAACTGGTTTGCATGGGAGTGATAACTGGCTTGCAATCTTCCATTCCGAACCTATTTCGCATTTCTCTCATATACTTGGCTTGAGAAATAAAAATTCCTTGGTTTCTTTGATGTATCTGAAGTCCCAGAAAGAAGGATATTTCTCCAAGTAACGACATTTCAAATTCATTCTCCATATCTTTTGCAAATTTATGGCTTAACCTGTCATCATCACTACCAAAAATAAGATCATCAACATAAACTTCAATTAATAAAATATTATCTTGAATTACCTTGATGTAGAGGTTGTTGCCTACACTTCCTTTTCTGAACCCTTCCTATTGCAGATACTTATCCAGACTAGAGTACCATGCTCTAGGAGCCTGTTTTAGACCATACAAGACCTTGTTTAATTTACACACATAATCTGTGTTCTCTGACAACTAAAATCCTTTTGGTTGTTCAATGTAGACTTCTTCATCAAGTTCCCCATTCAGAAAAGATGATTTTACGTCCATATGATATACTTTAACATTTTTGGAGCATGCATAAGCTAAAAGAAAACAAATTGCTTCCACTCTGGCAACTGGGGCAAATGGCTCTTCAAATTCGATTCCTTCAATTTGAGCATATCCTTTACATACCAATCTAGCTTTGTTCCTTGTAACTTGTCCATCTTCATTCAATTTATTTCTGAAAACCCATTTTGTGTCGATCACATTCTTATTCTTTGGTCTTG
>JZKD02S1717453.1:614252-638243 GCA_000966675.3 Picea glauca
CAACACCAACAGGTGAGCCCGCATTCGAAATCATAGACCTCAACAATCAAGAACAACTTAAAAGGCTCGATAGACTCCCTATGTAGCTCCAATCTAGAGGGTTAAGGTTTTTCATAGTGGACATCATAGGAGGGAAGGAAACCACCATAGTGAAACCTCGAGGCCAAAGGCATATGCATAGGGAGGGTTTAAACGCTTGCGAACGGGAGACAGTTCTTGACAGGTCCAAACAAGAAACAGAGCTCTAGTTAAACCCAAGAATCACGAAGACAACCATCCATCCATGATTCATCAAAACCCCTTTAACATGCGTGGTGGTCACAAAATCTATCACCCAGGAATACCACCAACTCCAATAAATTCAAGCAATTAAAAGCAAGAACATCCATTTTCCATTCTCAACCAAAATTCCACATAGTTGCAATACTCAGGACAAACACAACCCCACACAATTGAGCCAAAAATATTTCATAACCAGAGTGAAGTCAAGAATGGCCAAAAGAGACATACCTATTAATCGAAACCTTAAGATGAGGGGTGGCTGAGTGGTTTCAACCTACCAAAACTCTGGAGCGCAATCACAACAGCCAGAACAAACAACAGTCTGACTAGGGTGGCGGCCAACTGGAAGGGTAAGGGTGACGTGTAGTAAATGCACGTCGCCTCCACCCATATCACATTTACTCCATAGTACATGCCGACGAGCCCTCATTAACACCATTAATCAACCAATGCATCGAAAATACCAATACATTTAAGCCATAGCATAATCCAAGTTCCATAATTCAACCATTTACATTGTTACCTTGCCATATGTGCCACCCATGTTATAACTCAATAAATCTCTTAACCACTATACAATAGAACCATCACCAATAGCACAATCACCATAAAAAAAATTGCAAAGCCATTACTTCCATAAGCCACCAAGGTTTATAACATATGCATATCGGCTATCGATTGCATCAACCAACGCATAACCATTGTATTGCCAAAAATGTGCCACCAAACTTCCACGATATGCATATATTTCAAATGTAATTTAACATTTTAAAATTTTCATTTTATTGTTAGTTAGGACTTAGCCACTATCAACAATTATTCCATGTATATAGTATCGAAGAGCTAGGTTTTTTTTTTTTGGCATTAGATATAGTATTTTATTTTCATCAAAATGCCTTTCTACAATTTTTACTAACATTTTGTTGTGAAGGCATGAGAATAACAAATACCATAAATGAATAGTGATTGTAGTATCATGCAGGTACAACATCCAAAAACTTAACTAATGACAACCATACTCTCATCAACCATGAAACCTTTGTAGTGCATCATCATAACATTGAAAATGAACAGACCTGATCTTCAAAACTTCAAGAGGGTCCCACCTACTAGCATTATTTAGTCTTATATAATAATAGGCTTTAGCAACACTTTGCAGGTGAAATTACGAACTCACGTTTTCAATTGTCAACAAGGGGTAATTGTTTCAACCTACTTTAGAGCTGAAGGACTAGCCTGCTCAACTCAGAGAGGGCTCTCTCGTGTCACTTGATATTTATGTGATAATCAGTGGCTAGATTTAGTTTGTTTTGGGGGTTTTAATAAAGTTGCTGGCAAGGAAGGGGAGGAACACTCAAGGCTATGGAGTCAGAATTATGAAATTGAATGAAAACAATGATCAGCCAGTAGAAATCTCCAGAGGATAAAGGCTAAATGAGGTGATGAATCTGAGTTATAAATTGAATTTAAGCTAGGCGTGGGAAGAAATAGAAAACAAATAACTGCATCGGAGCATTACTAAAATGAATTATGAATTCGTTAAGAGGAAATACACACAATTTAAATTGCTTAAGCCAAGAGCATCATAAGATGAATTCTAGGCCTTTAACTCTCCAATTTAAACAGAAGAAAATGTAAATGGAGTAAAAGATCACAGGAAATACATACAATGAAGGAAAACAAAACTCATATCACCACCATTAGAATATTTTCATAGAGACTTCAAAATATTCTGCATATATATTCAATTCAGCTTCAGGAAATTACAATAGAGTTCACAGCAACCAAAAAGGTGCCCTTGCACCTCTGCCAACATTATTTCATTCAAGTGTCCTAGTTTTTATACAATTTGATTACAATGGTTGAAACTGAACCGTTTTAGCTTCCTTAACTGATTATAATAATTTCAACTGATAGTCTCGGTATATGAACCGATTTACAATGACTAAACAAAAGACGTTTCAAAACCAGGGACAAATCTCTCTGACTGCTCAACTTCTTTTGCGCCATCTTTCCTTCTTCATTCTCCTGTCGCATCTGCTAGTTTGGTGACACTTGGAAGCTACTTACTAGTTCCTGGAAAACTGTATTTTGTCTTGCCCAACCATACAATTTCCTTCCACTGTGAGTTAGAAGGAATCTCATAATCCATCATCTCTTTAATTAGAATCCCCAAGTCAATGCAGGTAGCGTAATACATAGTTGGCAACTCGGTCTTCACTGTCTTGAATTGATTCAAAATCTCAAAGTCTATGGCCAAATATTCCACCAAACTGGGTCCCTTCAGGTTCTCTTCCATGCTTTCGAATTTTGAATGATCCATTCTACACTGAGTGAGGAGAGAATTGTACTCCTCTTGACCGTATAATTTCCCTTTACCATCCCAAAATGATGGGAGGCCCTTGATAAACAATTTTTCAAACCTATCCTTTAACTCTTGTAAACTCTGCTCCATTTGCACAGATTTTCTTTGAACCGATCTAAGAAAATTGTGCTTAGTGATGATCCTCCTAGCCCAGATGATCAATGTAGTCCTATCTTTGACCCCAATGGTCTGGAGTTCAGCAGTGGGCACAAAATTCAGAAAATCAATAGAATTTTGGGCCCATTCTGAGGGCTTATTCATCAATGTCTCATTTACAACAGTACACCTACTTCGGGCACTGATAGCTACATTGTCTTTGTCATTTATAAAATTCAGATAAACCCTGAACTTAGCAGCCTCAGTCGCAATAAAATCCCAAATTACATGTTTAGCTCCTTATAACAGTACTTTTCCCTTTAACCTGGTTTTCAACTTATTTACCCTTTCTTGCAAATTTTTATTCTCCTTTTGGAATTGAGCCATCTTTTCATCCTTCATTTTCATCTCTTGTTGCAGATTTTCTATGACCTCTTTGAGGCTCTTGATCTCCCCTATCTTTAAGATTACCTGGGACATATCCTGAACCAACCCATCAGTGCTCGATCCAGCTTCTGTATTAGCGGGTATAATGGCATCCATATCTGATGTTGCTACTTGTCCTTGTGACCAATTCTCTTTCTCTTTTTCCAGCTGCAACACTTTAGCTTTGTAATTTAGTGCTTCTTATTTGAATGTCTCTTTTTCTTCCTCTAGAGAAGCTAGTTCTGTTGTCTGTGGATGTTCTGTGGAGGAAATCTTCAGCTTCTTCTTTAGGCTTTGGATCATCTTCTCTTTCTCATCTAAATAAGCCTTTACCCCTTGAGGGCCTTCAGATTCCAATCTTTTGACATGCCTATGCTAGGCTTTGTTAGATGCTTTCTCTTACTTCAATTGTCCATCCAATTTGAGCGCATGTGTTGTTAGTCTTGAAATTCGCAAACTCAAACCCAGGTAGTCTGAATACAACATGTCACTAACATTCCTGTGGAACTTTACTTTGTCTGGGGCACCAATATTTTCATAATGCATCTTGATTTCAGACACTTTCTCATCATCTTCCACTGCAATGTTAAATGTCTTTCTTTCTACATCCCTGACTAAGAGAAGGGAAGCCCTGTGTTGGGAGTTATTTTCTACCTCGGAAAACAACTCTCTTATTTCACTATTGGCCATATTTCCTTTCACAACATATTGGTTCATTAGGTTCTCCTTGGATTGGTAAACTGCCCCGGGTTTCTTGCTAAAGACATGTTTCCTGTTGCTGAAAACCCTTGAGCTTCTTTCACTTTGTGGCATGCCGCTTGTACTAGCCTATTCATTCTTGGTTACACTTTCCACCATCTCCATGCTCGTTTTCTCTTTAGGTTCTTCTTCTTCCAGGCCTACTATCTGAGAGGATGGTGTAATTTTCATTTTCTTGAGAATATTTTGCTGACTATTGGCACCTAGTGCCTCTAAACTGATTCTCTTGTTATAAACACTCGTCTTTGGAGCTTTAATAATAAGCCTTGGGGAAGTTTTTTGTGTTTGGATCTGCTGAGGGGAAGGCACTATTTGTTGTGTCTGATCAGGTTGCAAAGTGACTTCCATATCTGCACATGTTTCCAAATTTGCTAGTTTATCAAATCCTTCAACCTACTCATGCTCGTAGGGGCCTTAACTACTCGAAAACCTTCTTTTAGATATGATCTGGTGTGGGTCATATCTCCTACCTTGTAATTGTGTAAACCCGAATCCACTGATTTTGGCTTAGATTTCAGGCAGATAGGACCTGGCCTTTACCACAAAAGGTCCTATCACAAAAGGAAATTTTAAATTAGATGCCTTGTGCATTTTTAGAAAATGCTATGTCTCTGAAATAATCCTCTTTCTGATGAAATCTAGGGAACAGACTCTGGGAGTCAGGAAGACGGGTAAAAAATTAGGTCCTTCCTGATAACCATACACCCAAATTACAGTGGAATGCATGAACAACATCCAATCTCCCACCCTATTCTCTAGATTTGGTTGTAAAGAGCTTTTCATTTCTTCCAAAACCAAGCCTATGCCGAAGATGAGACTATACACCCTGGACATGATCTTGTTGATGAAAATAAGCATGGTGATCCTTTTGCATTCAGTTGAGATGAATGCGGCTTCAGGGAATTCAGTCTTATTCGATTCCAGGACCATTCTTGGCAAGTGCGTGTAGTATATGAAGTGTCTCAGTGAATTGAAATTTACCAATTGTTGATTCATATTATCAACGATGAACTTGTCAAAACTAATACAGGCTGACTGACTAGACTCTGACATAAAAAAGGTCAACAGGAAACCCAACATGAATTCTACTACAAACTTGTCGCTATCCAACCCTAAAATTTGACTAAGTAGGGAACAAGCCCACTTGACCTCAATAATCATGATGTTTACATTGATAGGTAATGACAGACTTTTGGAATGGTGTTCAGATTTAACAATAGTTTGCATAAATAGGGTTTTTACTTTGGGGGGACACTCTCGGTAAACTGTGATCATTTTCTCTTCCTCGAAGGGCTCTAACACTATGGGGGAAGACTCTGGTATATTGAGGGTGTGTCGAATTGACGGACTATATATTTCACATAAGACCGCTGACCCTAAATTATTCAAAATGACATTTTCTTCCTATGAATATTGTTCTGCACACCAACTTATGAACTCTGGTAAAGGAAAAAGGAATTATATTGTGTAAGGGGTAATGGAAGCTTGGGTCGCTCCAGGAACGGTATTGTTTTTCCAACATTGTCTAGCAAATTGGCTCTGGACACGAAAATGGGTGAAAATGTTATCTCTATGTCAAATAGATCAGAATCCCTGTCAATTAGGGCTTCTTCTTTAGAGGCGGAGTCTTGCTCTTTCACGGATAAAACGACAGGGTTGGTGGCCATGACAAAAACTACCTGTAAATCAGAAGATAATGCTCGAATCTGGTTCATTGTTGAGCTTTAATTTTGAATGGAGGGTTTGCACCAATTTTCAAACGTTCGAGTGCTTTGAAATATCATAAAATAACGACTGGAGTCCTCATTTTATATGCTCCTTTCAATATCGAGGGTTGGAAAAAATGGTTTTGGGTAGACCGCTTTTTGCCCTGATATGCCTCTGATAGTGCCACGCATCCACGAAATGAAACCATGGTATTTTCCTCAGCCCGCCATCAAAAAATTAACTTATCTGCTATTTCATTGCTCGATATGTGTCTTGGTCATCGATCTAGGCTGCTTTAAGATCTATGGTCCTTCAGGTCCCATCAACTTCCAATATTAGGTGTTGGAAAAAATGGTTTTGAGTAGACCGCTTTTCACCCCGATGTAGCTCTAGTGGCGTCAAGTGTCCATAAAACGAAACCACAGTATTTTCCTCGACCCGCCCTCAAACAATTAACTCTTGCACTATTTCATTGCCCGATATGATTAATGACCGTTGATCCATGGCATCTGAGATCTGTGGTTCGTCAAGTCCCATCACCCCCGCATCTCCATTATATTTATCCATATGTCGCCATATGTGACCTTATCCTCCAAACTATCATGCTTCCATAGTGATGTAGCTCTTCACTAAATTTTCGAGACTTGGATTTTATCTGAAAATTGTTATGGTGATAACATAGTGAATGCTCAACCTATTGCCACGAACCCATTTCGGTCTCTTGGTCACTCACCGGGCTATAATGTTCAGTCCATTCCTATGGCCTCTAGTCCTTTTTCCTATGGTATGTCGAATTTCACTTCGTAGTTTTCAAACTCCATCCCAAATGTTGGCCCTAATGCTAGTATTGGACTTGGGGGAACATCTCTTCCTTATACTCCATTCTAGTTTGGTGGATCTCAGATCCCTCAAAAGACTCCTACTAAGGGAGGCATTCCTTCTTTTAACCCAGGGTCTAATTCTCTTGCTTCTGGGTGGAGAAACCAACCTGGTGGACAAGCTTTTGCTCAAGTTCTATCCTATACCCTCACCTCCTCAGTGTTGATTCTGACCAACACGTTTGGCATGATGAATCCACCTTTATCCTCTGGATTCACACCCGGAGTAGGTCAGTTTCACACCTTGGGAAACCCCCAACCCAGAGCCACTCCGACTAGGGGAAATTTTTATAACCCCCATCATAACATTCCTACTGGAATGATGCCCAACCAACCTCTTATGAATCAGCCTAGAGGAGCGTCTTACATTCCTGGTCAGGTCCATGGTGCTTACCAGAACCCTGGATGGGCTACAATTCACCAAACACAACCTTTCTAGGGAGCTTAGGGCCAGATGTCGCAACCCTGTCTCCCTTTCCTGGCAACGCTCAATCTACAAGACTTGTCTAAGTTGATGAATGACCATGTGTGTCATGATCCTACATGGCCCCTTGTCCCCACCAAGATTCCTTTAGACATTTTGAAATTCAAAGGTAAGAATTATGAGGATCTTGGTGATCACGTCACCACCTTTCACCTATGTTGCTCTTCGAATTCCCTTAATGATGATTCCATTCGGTTAAGATTATTTCAAAGCACCCTCATTGGGGTTGTCATGAAATGGTATATCGAGCTACTTAGGGGGGCATATGGGACCTTTAGTAAGATGGTGCTAGTCTTCCTTAACCACTTCCAATTGTCGGTTTGTTACGATGTTGGCTTAGAATTTTTGTTGACCTTATGCTAGGACACAACCACTCATATCTCGGATCACATCTAGGAGTGGTGTATATGGAAAAGGTTGATCAATACCTCCATAACCCCAAAATTTCTTTTAGAGTGGTTCCTTAAGTCCTTTCAACCTCCTATCTTGAAGGATGTTGCTACATCCAAGGTTACATCTGAGGAAGAAGCAATCTTCAAAGACCAGCAGTTAGATCTTATATACTCTCAGTCTAGGATGTTATACTAGATTCTTCCTTACGCATCGAGGTCAAACTATGACCCTAGACAAAATCCCAGACCTCGTGTCGATGGAATTGTAGGTTCCGCCAATGTGAAATCCACAGACTCAGTGAAAAACCATTTGAAATAATTGTCTCTAAACTAGTTTGTTGGAGGGCCAGCTTCGTCTGTGTCTTCCAATCCCACTCAGTCGACGGATGTGCATTCTATGCAATCGGCGACTGGCCCAAATGGTAACAAGCAACCAAGCGGGAATAAGAAGAAAGGATGTAATAATAATCGTAAGGGTGGGAAGAATAATAACAAACCCAAGGACAATGGTAATAATGATAAGACAAATAATAATGTTGGTGAGGGAAAGAGAGAAAGGTGTAAGGTGAAATTTCCCTGTAAGCTTTGTCTAGACAATCACCTTACTCATTTATGCCCCAAACTTGTGGAAGTTGCGAGGCTATTATCTTTTTCGCCCACCGTGTTGACGAACCCCTTCCCACATAACCAGCACTTGACCTCGAGCTCCTCAAATGTCGGAAATGTGGATGGTGGGACTCAAAACCCACCACCACAAGACAATGACCATTTTTGTATCAATATGGTCAATTCCCAGGTTAATGTAGCCACCCGGTATCATGATTATAGTTACTCACAGGCTATACCTGGTCTAGAATCTCCTCCTCCTCCTCCATAGATTCCTTTGTAGATCGAAAAACCAAAGCCACCGCCTCGTATTCTGAAAGGAGTACTCAAGCACTCTACCCACAATCCAAATGCTAGACCCGCCTAGAATTACTCTATTGTTGAGGACCTGGGTCAAACCCCTTATGCGATGTCTGCTCTGGAGGTATTTCAGATGTGTCCTTCACAGAGGAATTCCTTGTTATCTGTGTTAAGAGATCTAGATCCCAGTGTCTTGAAATTTATCAAGTTTAACGTCACAGATGTGAAGCCTCGATTGCCTTACCATGTGACATTCCAAATCCACGTGGGTCACTCGAAGTATACCATCAAATGTGTGGTTGTTGATGAAGGTGTTGTTACATGTGTGATGTCCCTGATCTATTGGAAAGATCTTGGCTCTCTGACTCTTTCTCAATTGTCGACCATGTTGACTTCTTTTGACGGTCATTCCTTCTACCCTCACATTATTCTTCCTGCCTTTCCAGTCCAATTAGGTGGGAAGACGGTAGAGGTGGATGTTGAGGTGGATGATGCACCCTTCTATTATAACTTATTACTAGGATGCAATTGGACTTATGCTATGACTGTCATCGTATCATCCATTTTCCGTACTCTTTGTTTTCCTCACGATGGGAAGATCGTGACGATTGACCAGTTATCCTTTGCGTGTGCTAGTCCCAATGCATCCGTTGGAGCGTCGATCCCCGTGGTCAAAAATTCTCAGCCGAAAACTGAGAATATCAGTGTCGGAATGTATTCATCCCTTATGGGTACCTTCGACTTCATGGCATTGATTCACCATGTTTACACCATGTTCAGTAGGCTCGTTTCGTCAGTGAGGTTCGTTCCTTTCCGCACTTCCTATTTTAATGATCCTTGGACCATACCTTCCTCGATTGTCTTATAAAGGTCAGCTACATACTGGCATTATATCACCAACCTCTGTTAGTCATGTTGTAGATTGGTCGACAACCTTTGCTAGTCATATTGAAGACCAGCAACCAACCGCTGCAAGTCATGTTGACGACACAAATCTAGTCATTTCTAGTCACACTGCACATGCATCACAAACCTCTTCTATTCACGTTGGGGATTCATCACCAAACTCTGCTATTCATGTTGGGCATTCATCACCAACCTATGCTAGTCATGTTGGGCATTCATCACCAACCTCTGCAAGTCATGTTGGATATTTGCTACTAGCCTCTGCAAGTAATGCTGGGAGCATGTCACCAACCACTGCAAGTCATGTTGGGGGCATTCATACGATTGGGAAGCCTAGACGTGTAAGATGTAAGCCCAAGTTCCTTTTTAGGCTTTGCAAAGGAGATCAACTTACTTGTTTGAGCCCTGCTATTGTTGTGGTACAAGAAGCATGGTCTTTTCCTAGGGTCCCTTCAGGCTCTGAGTCATCTTTGGTTTCCCAACCTTATTTGGTTGATATATTAGTCTCGCCGATGCAATCTTCATTCGACACCACTCCTATTTTTGTGGGTGATGTGTCTTTTAAACTTGTTGTCTCGCATCTTATTCAACCAACAATTGAAGAAGTGGTCATCCCGATGCAATCTTCGGTCGATCCCAATCTTCTCTTGGAGAGTGAAGGGCCTAAGGAAGTGAAATTGTTGATGCAATCTTTGGTCAATCCCACTCTTCTTTTGGAGGGTGATGCGTCCTTCGACCATGTCCTTATCATTTCTAGTTGTGTACCTTCTGCACTAGGGATCATTCCACTCTCTTCAAGTATGCTCCCTCCAAGTCCTAGGGTGGTTTCATTTGATTGGAATGATCTTGTAGAGCCTCGACTTCCTTCTTCTACACCCTTCCAAATTAGGGGCATTCTTCGATATATTTTAGATAAGGTAACCTCTGCAAGTATTTTATCCTCCTTGACTTGGAAAGCTTTGGGTTTTCCCAATCTTGTGTCAACTCTTCGTAAGTTGCTGACCTTTCATAGAAGTCTTGCATGGGAGCCTTGGCCTCCCCCATTATATGCTGCTTAGAACAACATCCTCGAGTCTTGGTTAAGCTCTTTTCCAACTATTTTAAAAAGTGAAAATATTGTTGAGTGAATTTGTCCCTTTCACACTCGTTAATTGGCCTTGAAAGGTCATGAATCTTGGTTAAGCTCTTTTACGACTCGTTTTCAAAAAGTGAAAAGATTGTTGAGTGAACTTGACTATTTCACACTCGTAAATTGGATTTGAAATGACGTCTATTTGGTACAATTTTATCCCTTTTTCACACCAAGTAGACTAAGATTATGAAAAAGTACATTTTTTGGCGTTAAGTTGTGATTGCATCTCATGCCATTTCTTGCATTATTTAGCCTATAGTCGGTTCTCGCTTTGTGTTATAAATTGGTTGCCTCAACATTTTTTCATCCTCAACCAAGTAGAGCCTCATTTATATCCTTCACAATTTGACACCCTATACCCAAGAGGGAACATTCCCCTGAGTGTCCATCTCCCACATGCACTTTCTTGCATTGAGCATAGGTATGTTCCACTGCTGGAACTAGCTTTGCTTACTTACGACACTTGTTTCCTCCTCTGTATCATAGCATTCATTTGTCTGTGAAAAAACAAAAAAAGATGGGCGGGAAGGGAGTATTATCTCATATTGGCAGCAGTCGTGTTGCCTTTGAACAGAGCACAAAGTTTTTGAGTCCATTTGTCATCATAATTTTGGTTTTATCATGGCCTTAGGAAGTTGAGCTCATTACAAAGAGTTTTCTCCCCCTACTGGTTACTCTTCCAGTCCCTATGGAGAGTTTGATTGATGCCTCCTACATCTCATGGTTTCATCATTGTGTCTATGTTGTCGGAGTCTTCCATATGTCTCATGCTCTTGTTCAAAGGATGTCTATCAACCTGTGTTAGCCACTCCTCATAACTCTTGACTTTGCATGTTTTCCATACCCTCAGTTTGTCTCAAAATCACATGATGTTGTAGTCCTATCATGCACCCTGGTCCTACTTTCCTCATTGGTAGGTAACCTTGAACCCAACAGTCGACATTTTATCATTGGTTGTTGAATGGGTGGTTTCCCTTGCATTCAACAGCAAGGCATCTATTCACACATTGGGATTTGTGCAGTGTCTTGGATGCCATTATCCTTATTGGTGGTTTCCTCACCTTTGTTAGTAGTTTTCCTCATTGGTTGTTATTCAGAGGGTCTTTTTTGTGTACCGCTTGCACTTGGCACACACGAAAGACGCACAGGGTCATTGGTTCATGAACATTTTCTTCATCTGATTTCCTCCAAATCATGAAGCTCTTGCTTTGTACCTCGTGTTGAATGATGAGAGATGCCTTAATGCTCTTCTTTCAGCGGGTCTCCTTCCATCGACTTCAGCTCATCTATTCTGGAAAAGAGACCTAGAGTCCTATGAGTACCTTTAGGCTTGTAGACATTAGTGGTAGGTTCTCTCACCATCGACTATTGGGAACAAATCAATGTCTCCTGATCGATGGATTCTTCAAGTGTTCGACCCCAACTCCTTTATTCACACTTGTAAGAATGTACTCATTGCCTTGATACCTACTTTCATAATCGGTAGGTTATCTCGTGTTTGTTAATGATATACCTCAATGACTAGTAATCAAACGATGTCTCATTGTGCTCAACCTCAACTCCTTTATTCACATGATGTAGACTTGCACCTTTGGCGGATTGTGTAGAAGACTTGAAGACATCAGTATGTGGCCGCAACTTTCCTGAGTTGTTTCTTCCTTTTCATTGGACCAGTACCTGTGTGACTTCATTGATCATGGGAGATCAGATTGTACTCCATTGTATATAAATATCTTCAGATTGATTCTGAGATTGGTTCTACTTGGCCTTGTTCATGACTATGAAAAACTTTGGCATGTAACTGCATTTGTATTTGCCTATTCATGGCCACGAACAATTGTTTGGTATATTTTCACATGGATCTGCAGTGTAATTCAAATTGGCATCCATGTATGTAAAGTCAGTACAGATTGTAATGAGTGACTAGTTATTCCATTTGGTTCCCCATCACTCCACTTCTGGGTTTTTATAATGTATTTCGTCCATCGCAGATACTCCTCTGACCTCACACATTAGGGGGCATCTATTATAGAAATATTTGTCTCACCCTATGCAATCTTGCATAGAGGGCCTTTTTTCATTTCCCTATGCAGACTTTTCATCCCTTTTTGCAAACCCCAGAGATAAAAATACATTTTTCCACATGTACGCACCTTGCCTACTATACAGCATGTGTATACGTAGGTTGAACCACTACAGCCCGCATACATCGGGATTTGTTCCCAAAAATGAAAAATGGTGTCGGGTTTCCATGTCACGACAATAGATCAATGATCCTTGGCCTTCCATATACTAGAAACGTTCTGACTTGACCCTTTAGTTCCACTTGAAGGCTATAAATGGGCCAATTCTGAGCTATGGAAAGAAGGAGAAAGAATTCAACTTTCATAGCAAAGTTACTCTGGAGGAATTATTCACTTCACATTGAGTCTGCATCCCTTTGTCCTTTAAGTATGAACACAGTGCTCATCCCCCAAGCTCTTCCTTTGATGATTGAGAACTTCATTGTCTCTCTTACATGAGATTGCCTTTGGTGGAGGATTGAAGTGGTGGAGACCCAGCTAGAAGGAACTCAGTTTCTCGGTTTCGAACTGTGCCAACACGGAAGTCTGTAATTTATTCACTTCTACTAATCATATCTTAATAGAAATACTCTTTTCTCGTCCAATTTATATCTTGCAAATATTTGAATTATTATTCCATGGGCATATTTGTTATGAATATTAATGGATTATGCTATTGAATGTGCTAACATCATATATTATCACCATATGCTTGCTTTGCTTGGTTGTTCAGGACTAGTTGCAGGTATATTGCTTTGGGTCAAGTGCTCAACAGTGGACTTCATTGAACATCTGGTCGAGGTAGGCCTTTTATCATGTCTTGATAGCATATTTTTTTATATAGCATACTTGAGAATAGAGTTGATTTCTGCAGTCATTTCCGTCTGTTGTGGTTTACCCCTTTCCATAGAGAGATTTTTCTCGTAACAAAACTTGTGGCTCAGCACAATGCATGTGGCATATTACATTTCCTCATATTAATTTCGTATGGTTTGTTGATATTACTTTGATCTTGTTTTAAGATGTTGTTATGTTGATTATATACCTTCGATACATAAAGTTTGGAAATCAATGTGGGTTTATTAGACATATTGAATAGGTTGTTATTTCAAGGGAATTTAAATGATGGTGATATGAATGTAAAAGAACGTGAATTTTTTCATAGTTGGAATGATATGTCGCTTCATTATTGGATTAAGTGGATTAGTGGAAATGTGATGTGGAAAGGGAATTCAATGTTGAGGCAACGTGAACCTCATGCATTGAATGCATGAACGCGGGTTTCTTATTGGGGTTATAACCTTAGATGTTTGTCATTTTCATTTTGTTGTTTTGTGGAATTAATCTCTACAAAGATTATTTTGTTCTTACCCTAACCCTCAACTTTCTAGAATTGAAACTCATTTTGCTTAAAGAAAAAGGATTTCAGTAAGCTAGTAAAGGTATGCTTCTTGTAGCTGCTCTTTTCAAACGTGTTTTAAATTTACAGTTATAATTTTAATGTAGCTTTGTGTAATGGTGAGTGAACTTATTTCTTTATATTGGTTTTTTTTTCTTCCGTGGTTTTTCCACCCTACAGAAAATGATAGTAGTGAAGCATTGTTATTATTTGCTTATTGTTTACAAATGAAGGTTTCCCGATTTTATGAAGAGTGTTTTGGTTTCTCCTTGACATATTTGATTCACATGTGGTAAAGAAATCCAATAATATTCGATACCCTTGCTTTCTTATTGAACCCCTTTGTTTCTCTGATATGGTAATCTAATTTGAATGTTGTTTGTTGTCGAGTTCCATTGTACATTGCTTTGCCACCTTGCTGCAAAATGACATTTACCTCTCAAAAAATCTGTATAGTTTTTTTGGTTATTCCTTCAACATGACTTGGGAATACTAATAGTTCAACCTATGTTTGACTACCATTTTTGCGTTCTTTTCCCGAAAGAGATTAGTCTTTGGTCAGGGTTGATTTAAGGGAAATGTATGCAGTCAGTTTCAAATCATTTCCAAAAGAAAATTTTGGGTGCTCTGCTTACATAACCCTAGCCTATACACTCGTTCTGAGTTTTGGGTGTTGAAACCCTAAATGTCCTCCAATCCTTCTTTCAATGATGAGCCATTTCAGTTCACTTTTGATTATGGAAGGAAGTAAATGTGTGAAGTTTGTTTTGGAAGTGGTTGTTATATGGTACATTTGGCACATTTATGTGATTCCTTCGTTCACAATGATGATCAATTGTTTTGTTGATAAATGAATTGTTTGAAAAAGTGTTGGGTATACCTGAAATTTTTCATGCACGTGGAAATTGATTGGAATTGCCTCAACTTGAATTCAATTCGTTACAAGTTTTTATTAAGCTACATGATTATGATGGGTGTTGATTTTAAAAAGGTTATGTGAAAAGATTACCCAGTTTGATCCTCACTATACGTTCAATAGAGGATTATTGATTATTGATTATGTCATTTCAATGGTTGATTGCATGCTGAGTTGGAAGCACTCACATTTTATGTGTGTGCTTAGTCTGTCCAATACATTTCACTATTGGAAATGTTTTGAGAGCAAACTCAGATTTATTATTTGAAGAAATTCAAATGAATTTCGGATAATAAAATGATTCTAAATTTTTATCTATCATTTTTGAAAGGATATAGATTTTATATATACAGGGTCAAGCCCCTCATATTTTAACTTATCATTTGTTTTTCCTATATTACCCAAATTCATTTATCACTTTCAAAATCATTTATTTTCCCCCTGTGACATATAAAGTTTGAAAATTTCCCCTATCAAATTGATATTAAAAGGAAAAGAGCTTAAATGGTTGATCTATGATAAAATTATAATCAGGATGATGTTGTGACATGGTTAAAAGTTCAGTTTTAATCAGGGCCAAACCCCTCCATATTTTCATTTTCCATAGTTATTCCTAGCTCCCATTTCCACTTTCATTGTAATTCATAATTCTTCCCCCTGATGTATACTTAATGGTTAAAATAAACAGTAAGAGTATTTGATGAGCCAAGGATATAGTCATTGTTGAAGGATGACTAAGTTTTCATAGATGTTTTATGTGATTGTTTAAGAACATGATTCATTATCTTTCCTTGCCATTATTACATTTTACGAACATTACAAACCCTACCATATTCCCAATATTATTTATATTCCCATATTCTTGAATAATAATTGTTGTGTAAAATGAAGAAGGGTTAATTGGAAGAACTGATATTTTGATTGTTTCCTTATATGAAAGTAGTTGTTTGCATGTTTTTTCATTATAACACGGAGCTATTTTGAAGTATGTTATGTAAATAGTGTTTGATGACTATTAGTTATTGTGTACATACTCTAACTTTTCCTTACATTATAGATGAGTTTCTTTAGAAGAGGCAGTGGTGGTAGAGGAAATAGAGGAAGAGGGAGGAGACCTAATGATTTTTGGGGTAAAAAAAGACTTCCTTTTTCCATCCACTTTGACAATGATTCAGAAGAGTTCAATCATCTTTTACAAACTAGTTTTCTTAACTTGGACAGAAGAGGTGCCTTCCAACCCCATCCACCTCTTGAAATACCATTTCATCAACCCCATAATAGTATTTCTAGTATTCCAGTCCAACATCATATCTCCCTGCAACCAGAAATCCCAGCCAATGATGGCTGGGAAGGTGTTGTCAACCCAACTCAAAATCAATTTCAAGGATGGCCAGCAATATCAATGCCATTACCCCCACCGCCTCCACCAAAAAGGTTTGCATTGCATATCACTTCAGATGCTTCTCATTCCCATTCCTCTAAGCGACCATCAAAGAATCTTAAATATCTATCCCAGGAACCTGAGCCTAGTAAAGGCAAACGAATTTCTCAATCTGTCAATTCTAGTCAATCAGTGACTTCTTCACACTCAATTACTTCCCATGCTCAGTCTCAAAAATTTGAAAGTAAACATAAATCCATTAAGGGCATGCATCCAGAAGCTTCAGCAGCAAATATTAAGGCACCGACAGATGAAGGAATAGAAGTCATGAAGGCAACAAAATCACAGGGAAGTGAAAAGAGGCAAATTGCCTCACATAAAAAATATGACTTCTAGTTTTACAGTGTTATTTTGATATTTCATTGATGAGGACAGTTCTGATGATTATTTTTGGGATAGTAGTATGTGGATCATACTGGTTGATTATCATTTTTATTATCTGCACATCATTTTATTTTTGGACGGATTGGTGATATTTTCATTTTTGACATATTGTGATCATTTTTTACTAAGACACAAATTGATATATTTATTTTGATAAATATGTTTTAATTCGGGAGTCACAAGGAAGTTTACAAAGGTGGGATGATTTAAATATGGGATATGTTGATATTTAAAATGATATTTGAAAGCATTAGATTATCTCTATTTTTTTAGGAGGGACAAGGAGAAAATTATTTAAAAATAATAATTAGGGGTCCCCACCTATTAGTTAGTATTTATTTATCCTTATCTTTAAATATTATTATTATTTTATAAAGTTGTACCATTAACTAAGAAATAGTTAATGACATAACTAAAAGTAGTTGAAATTCTCAAACTACTTTTAGAAGAATAAAGAAAGAGTTCAAGGGACAAACAAAGAGAGTGATAGAGAGAACAACTCTCATAAGGTATGTTCTTGCCTCTTAAGTGAGAATTATTTTCTAATTCATTCATCTATGAAATACATAATTGTTGAGGAATTCTTGTTGATAGTAGGATCCTTCTAAAGGTGGCAATAAGCAGAGCCAAGAAGTATTTATTTGCTAATATACTTCACAAGGTTGATCACCTGCCTCTGATAATCTGGATTAGTTTTCAATGTTGATTGAGGATTTTGTGTACAGTCAAGGCAGTGACGTTTGTGCCTAGTCATTTCAACTTTGTTTTAGTCTTGGTTTCACTTGATGATACGAGTGGTCATTGTATGATGAAAAATACCATTGTTGATTGCTAAGTTTCATTCAGGTCCTTACCCTTTGGGTATGAAGAATGGTATTGGTTGTATTTCAGATTTGAATAAATAAAATCTTTTGATGGGTCTAAGTCTTGTTTGAGTATTTTTGTATTGCCTTTATCAGATATTTTATTTCTAAAACTATTCAAAAACTATTTTAATTATTTTCTGTTATGAATATTTTCTTTTCATTTTGACATACTATATCATAAAAGACAACATTAATTCCAAGGACTTATTTCTTGAAAATTAATTGATTTTTTTGTAAAAGAGGTTATAAACTCAGGGTTATAATCACAATTATTCTATTTTAGCCAAGAAAAATATGAAAATGTTGGTATTAAGATAAAGCTAATTATTTTTCATCAACATTTATTTGGGGACCACACTAGGGAAATATTCAATATTTCTCTGGTATTTCTGTCTTTACACTGTAATTACTATAAATTTTATGTATTTGACTTTCTTTCTTTTCTTATTTATTTTTTGCTTTCATGACCATACCTATTGTGTGTCAACCTAACATTAGATAGGGTCTAGATGATCAAACCAACATTTCTTTGACCTTATTTAACACTATTTTGGAAACAACCCGTTCACAAGTTGAACTTAATCAGTCTTGGGAAATTACTTCTCAATATATCAGAATTGGGGAGCAGTGGGAAGCTCAATAAAGTTTGGCCAGGAATCAACCTCTTCGATAAAAGGTATATCTTATGTCCTTTGGTTCTTTTTTTTCTCAAAGAACAAGGGGGTTATCTCTAGAAATTAATCTTGTCTCTGAAATAGGAAGAAGAAACAATGTCCTTGAACACTTACAAAGAAAACATTGAAGATCTTTGTTTGATTCTTCCAATTCATTGGTATCTTTCTTTCCTATCACCTTCAATATGACTTCTTCCAATAATTCTTCTAGAATTGGTCAATCTTCTTCTTCACAGGCATCTTCCTCTACTTTTATTGGAAGTATAGTTAGTCATCAAATTCCTGTCGAGTCTACCACTAATACTTCCAACGTAATCAAGAAGTTTGGTTTATTCCAGTTTGAGGAATATGCCACAACTACACCATGGCATGTGACCTCACCTCTAGATCTCGCTCCAGCAACTAATCCCCTTCCCAAATTCAAGGATCATCTGCCAAAATTTTCAGGAAATGGCATTATTTCTACTAAAGAACATCTTAGTGCATTTTCTAATGCATGTCACAATATAGGAGCAAATGATAACAATAATTTTATGCGATTATTTGTTAACTCTTTAGAAGGGAAAGATGTTGTCGATTTTTTTGAATTACCTCCGAAAGTCTTTTCTAGTTGGGATGAATTAGTTTACTAGTTTAAATCAATGTATGGGCAACCCAAGAATCCAGCAGATTTATTAAAGGATTGTAATAATATTGTTTTTACAAATGGTGAAACTATTAAATATTTCAATCTTAGATTCACCAAATTGTACAATCATATCCTAAAACTCATTCATCCTCATAATCAAGCTAATTTCATTCATTATTATAATTCTTTACCTTATTCTTATTGTCATAGGTTAGAAGAGAAAAATGTGACAAGCTTAGGGTCTACACTTTAGAGTTGTTTGGAATATGAAGAACAAATGGAAAGAACAGGTCTTCCTAAGGAGGATTTTTTCAAGCAGACCGAAATGTCAATTGTCTTGCAGCTAGTTCGGGACATGAGAAATCGGATGATTTCTTTTGAAAGGAAGGGGATCACTTCTAATTCAATTCATGTTGAATCCTCTTCTCGAGTTGTTTTGAGAAATCAACTTATAATTTATTTACCATAAAATCAGCCAAAGGCTATTTGCTCCAGGGCTTGGTGTAACTTTTTTGATGACAATAATGAAGAGAGCACTTGTGAAGTCAAGAAAAGGGCACAAGAAAGAATCTTTGGCAAGAGAAATGAAGCAATTGTCATTGCCTTAGATTTTATGCCTGAAGAAGATGTAATATTAGTGAATACTCGGGGTAAATATTATGTTGACAAGGGAAAGGGTGGAAATCCTAAAACTACATTCACCCCTATTTCATCTTCTTCTCTGAGTACAAATCCTTAGGTTGACATAATAGCACAAACTCAAGGGACTTCAACCTCTTTACCTTCATCAAAGTATAACATATTGAAACAATTGGCTAACATAAAATCAGATGCAACTCTCTTGGACATGGTCGCTATCCCCGAACAACAACAAAATATTAAAAACTATATGGAAGGTAAAACTTCCTCAATAGCTAGTTTATATGAAAACCTTGATGAAGAAGATTCACATGTAAATAGATTAGATGTAAATAATTTCATAAATTCTGTAAAAAAATACACCTTTTTATATTTTTGTAAATATTTTTTATAAGATAGCCCATTGTTGCCAAATAGATGGCAGATCTGGACGTAGTGTAATGTCTAAGATTATTATGGAAGAAATTGGCCTCTCATGTACAAACGAAAATGCGAGAAGCATGTTGTCCTATAATAATCAACAACGATCTATCATAGGTGAGATTAAAGATGTAACTTTAGTCCTTTGTGCCCATCGAGAAATCAGGACCACTTTAAATATACAAGTCATTGATATGTCGGTTAGCAGTTATTCAATCATTTTGGGTAGAGACTGGCAGGATTTAATGGGTGGTTACTTATCTTTAGATGAATCTCACTTGTCTATTCCCAAAAATGGAAAGAATATAATTGTATTAAGGGAAGTACGAATCTCACCGTACATGGAAAAAGTTCCTCAGTCAAATGTAAACTTTATTGAGGAAGATATGGGTGTTTATTCATTTTTTTATGATGAAGATGACATTTCTCATGAACATCCCTATGATTATGAAGACGGTATGTGGCATATGCACTTCGATGGTGCATGTTCAAATGAAGGTAATGGGGCAAGCATTGTCTTATATTCACCTTTAGGTAAAATTCATAATTTTTCCTATAGACTTGAATTTTCCTGCACAAATAATGTAACTGAATTCGAAGCCCTATTGTTAGGCATTGAAAATGCTTATAATTTAGGTTGTGGTCATCTTACTATTTTTGGCGATTCAGAACTTATTGTCATTCTAGACTAAAAAATTTACACTCCTACTAACAAGTTGTTGAAGATACACCCAAGCTATTTTGGCATTGATCCAAAATCTATTATATTTTAACATCACTCATATTAAAAGGGAGTTGAAATGTATTGTTGATAGGTTAGTTGTTTTTGTAGATTTTCCTACAAGACAATTGCTTCCTCAGAGACCTAGTTGCACATTCTTATCCTTATACAGACCTCATCTTCCGAACAATGTGGAATCTTGGCATGTCTTTCTCGACGATGAAAGTGTTATCCCTAAAGTTGTCCCCGACTTCTAAGGGGAAAGCTAGGGAACCTCAGTTATTGCAATGATTTGGTTGGGTTGGTTGATAGGCCGAGTGAGATAGGCAGGCCAGGAAGGCTAATGTTTGGTAAGGGAAATCAAGCTTAATTCAATTAAGTGAGCAGCACTTCATAGGTCAAAGGCAACCCAGCAAAAAGTTAGACAATTGGATGGACAGAATGAAATAGAAGAAAAGAACATATACATGAACATATAGGCCTCACTGTCCACTCATCCTTATACATTCATTAAGAAGATATTTTGATTCGAAATGATATTTCGAATCAGAATCACAATATCTGAAAAATAACTTACAATTTGCAGGCAATAGACAGTAGAATATTTTCTTCCATTAGATCTGAAATTGTATGATGACTAATAGATCATAACAATCACCATTGAAATCAGATAAGAAAAAATAAGACCGAGGAAATCTGAATTATAAGAGAAACACACAGGCCAACAATTCATCAGCTTGATTCTCTGAGCATGAAAATGCAAAATTAATAAAAATACAGAGTACAGTTTTACATGATTTTCGAAGACTCTGACCTTCCCTATGTCAGCTCCCGAACCTCCTCCCTTCTAAAAATCGAACCCCTATCTTCCCATAGGAAGCCCCTGAGCAAGATTTTTAGTTTTTTATATATAGTTATTACATTAATTACAAAGAGATTTCAGATCCATGAGAGGTGGATCAAAATTCCTATTTAAGGTAAAAAAATAATACAAAATCTTCTTCTGAGCTGAGTTCTGCTGATTTCTAGCACAAAATATGGTGGTCAAATATTTGTCTTTGAAAACAAACATTCCTYTCACCCAACCTGACACAATTGAGAACTATGTTCGCAACACCACCTGTGACTATATGTTGTTCATACTTTCTAACTATATGGGATTTTGATTGGATAGAAGATCCCAATCAATATCAACATATGAAAATCCTTCTTGCAAAGCAACCTGCACTTCAGTAGTAACTATAAAGTAAGCAGTCCAAGGATATCCTGTAAACTACCATCTTACCCCTTTGTCTTTGCATCAAATGTCATTGAACGAAAATATCCTGTTACAGCTTCAACAACATACTGACTAGCTACAGCAGGAAAGCCTATATGGGTGAAATGAGACATCACTGCAGTATTAAACAATGCCCACTTGTGCCATGTTCCAAGTTTTTGATATATTCAAGCAAGGAGAGAGAGTCCAGAAATTGAAAAACTAATAGAGTTTAATGCTGCATTGGGATACATATACATAGATCCCCATGAATTTGGATGTCCAGTAAACTCAACGGAAAAATCTTGCATTTAGTATCTTCTCTGAGAGACCATTGATGCAAAAATAACTTAAGGCGGACCTGAGAATCTAGTTTTTTCTGGATCATACTGTAACAGCTTTGCCATGGTGAAACGCCCTTGATTAGTACGATCACTTTTCCGACAAAGAGAAGAAAATTCAACCATGTGTCTATGTCCTCTATCGGAGGAAGAACTAATACACGAACAACAGGTAATGCTTTCTAAACCTAAAAATTTCGTTTGGTTTCCTGTATCTGATCAATCCACATTTCAGATCAATTCCCGTCGTCCTTTATGTAGCAGTATTKCCAGTGGGAATTTGTGTAATAATTTATGGCCTCTTCCAATTCTGCCAACTGTTGTACTTGTACAAGAAATTCTCACCGCCAAGGTTGCATTATATCTGATTCTGACAATAAAAACACGATTTGTGAAGTTTTCTCAAGTTCAGAGAACAAATCCAAATGCCAGAGACAAAAATGCCAAGCATCTTTGCCAATAGTTAAGAACGCCGAGGAAAATCAATGGATCAAATAAATATCAGGTTATGAAATGGTTTGTTCAAAGCCGCTAATTCCTCCATCATTTTTATCTCTCGGTATAAGACACGTAGATTCCCGTTTGGGTACGTGCATTGTATGCTCTCCTGGCTCTCTCCTTATAGCACTATTTTGGACACTTAGCATGCATCTTGTTATGACAGTTGGTGGGCTTGATGCTTTATTTTTCTGTGTAAGCTTGGCTTTTTGTTTAGGAGGCATTAATAGGAAAATATATTGTTTGCTATGTAACCTTGGCTCTTTGTCTCGGGTGTTTAATGACATGTGAAGTTAAATGGGGATTGGCCTTAAATTCCAATATACTTTTTATAAAAACATAAACAGTCCCAATCATATATAGCCCAAGACTAATATACCAAACAAAGTTTCAAAATTTTTACAAAAATCATTAATGCTAACACCTCTATATACCATGCTTCTTGCAATTTTATCTATGCATGCACTGCAAAAATGCGTGCTGCGAAAATGAAATGATTTTGGTAATGCCCTTGTCCTTGTCACATGCGTTGCTGAAACGTAATACTAGGCCAAAGATATAAATTGTGTCACTGCAAATTTAAGCACTAACAGAAAGCATCTGCGCTTTCTTGCAAAATGAACTCTATAAGCCTAAAGAAATGATTTCTCTTGAATATAATAAATTTCCTAAGGGTTTGAATCCTCTCAAGAACTCACTTTCCACAAGTGATTTTGGAATCCACAATGATAAGAAGGAAGAGGATTCAAAACGAAAAATAGGGGATTTGACTCCCTTCAACATTGGGACTCCTGAACAACCGAAAATTTTAAAAGTTGGAGCTCAATGTTCTGAAAAAGAAAAAGTTAAATTCATGGATTTGTTCTGTGATTTTAAGGATGTTTTTTGCTAGTCCTATGAGGATCTYCATGGTTTTGATCCTAGTGTTATCCAGCATGTTATTCCAATTAAGGAAGAAGCAAGATTGGTTATGCAAAAATAGAAAACTATTAATCCCACACTTGAAGCTACCATCATAAAGTAAGTGGAAAAATTATTGAATGCTCGTCTCTTGTTCCTGTAAGAAAGAAAACTGGAGAAATCAGATTGTGTGTGGATTTCCACGCACTAAATAGGGCTAGTGTTAAGGATCATTTCCCCAACCCTAATATGGAATTAATTTTACAGCAAGTTGCCAGATCTCAAATGATGTCCATACTCGATGGTTTTTTAGGTTATAATCAAATAAGAGTTAAAAGCATTGATAAATATAAAAACACATTTGTTACTCGTTGGGGCCTTTTTTCTTACGAACGTATGCCTTTTGGTTTATCTAATTCGGGTATCACTTTCCAAAGTGATATATAAATAGCTTTTGATGATCTCATTGGTAAGATTATTCAAGTGTATCTAGATGATTTAACTATTTAT
>JZKD02S1717454.1:82065-95363 GCA_000966675.3 Picea glauca
TAGATCATGAGTTGTAGCTAGAATCTAAACATTATGAGATAGATCATGAGTTGTAGCTAGAATCTAAACATTATGAGATATAGTGGTTGGTGGAATTTGTAGATTGAAGCACTAAGGTGTTGAATAACAAATATTATTGCTGTATAATTTACTATCCAACATCTATATCATTATTTTGCAATTGAATTTATGTTGATATGTTATTTATATTAATGTTATTTTTTATGATTTTCATTTAGTAAATACATTTATATATGTTTGTATTGATAATAATAATAATAAATAAAATCATTGATAGGATTGTATTTGTAGTATTGGGTAAATTAGTTCTTTAAGATTTTGGTTTACTTTGGTGTTTGATATAAATAAGAGATAGAGAAAGTGTATGCAAATATTACTTTGGTGTTTGATATAAATAAGAAATAAACAAAGTGTATGCACATATTACTTTGGTTTTAGGAGCAAAGGTAGGGATTTCGGTCATTATGGTTTAACTTATATTTGATAACTAGATCTCATGGGTATATTTATTGATTCGAAAGCAATATTGAGTGTGATGATCCTTTTGTTATAATGACAACAAAATGAGTCTTGCAATGATGTGGGTTCTCCCTCTACATCAAGTCCAAAGAGGAATTTGTATTCCTTTTGCAAGGCTCTCATTGCCTCGAACACAAGCACTCATGGGAGCTTCTTAGTTATTGGGGACACCAATGAATGTTTTCCACCTCTAGTTAATCATTTTTTGTTGCACCAATGACTTTGGTTAGTTTTTTAATGATGGTCTATATAAAATAATGTGTATTTTACTTGTATTTTCTTTTATGTACAAGACATGGACCAACATCCCCTAATATAAGAGTTGGTAATGAAATATTTACACATAATAGCATGACCCTTCTAGCATATCTTTTGAGGTGAGCATCACTTTGTATTGTTAGTCATCTAGTTTTCATTTTTTTGAGATTTTGAGTCTTCGTATAAATCTTAGAGTCTATTGGGTTATGAGGTTTTAATGCATCATCCATTCTTTCAAGTTTTTGATTTTTTTTGTTCAATCTGATTTGGTGGTTTATGTTCAACCTACCTGAAATTATTGGTTACCAATTATATGTTCTATAAATGGTAGGTCACTTAGAAGTTGTTAACAACATCATGTTGGAGTGTTTCGTTATTAATGGAAACATAATATTCATAGGGTATCATCTCTTTATTAGTGTCATTAAGTGATGTCACACATAACCATCATAATCACATGTGAACTTCCATACAACATACTTACCAGTAACTTATCAAATGCCTCAATGGTTAATTCACTGTTCCATTGCCATATACTAAAATACTCTTCGTCGTATTTGTTTGGTAAGCACAAATGTTCAAATCTTTAAGAGAATATAAGTGGATTCTACATGCAACATTAGTTGTTTATTTGATCATATAGTCAAAAAGACTCAATACAAAAGTAATATGCAATAAGCCATTACTAAATGTTTGCAAGTTAAGCTAGCCAACAGGAAAATGAACACATGTTTCCATTCACAACCATCTAATTATAAATCCAACATTTGCACTTCACATTCCATTGGCATTCACAACCCAGTGTTCCTCTTTACACACCACAAACAACCTTTACATTTACAATCCAAAGATGGTAATATCACTTTTGTATGAGTTCTTAATATCAAAGCATAAGCATTGATCTATGTTCAAGGCTTAATTGTTTTGAATCAACAAAATGGGGTTGCAAACAAATCCTGGTCATAAACCATTTTCATACTACAATTTTTTCTCGAAGTCCTAAAGTCATCGTAATTGATTCCCCCATTTTAAGAACCAATGCATCCCATAAACATGAAAAATATCTTGACACAAGGTTAAAAACAAATTGTAATTTCATTCAAGTTTCCCATCCATGTTGATCCATTTACATAAATGAATGGTTCAACTATTATGATTTATCAAAAGCAACAAATAGGATCCAACCAAATAGCAAAGCATTTAAGGGTAATATAATCATCAAAGCCACCATTGCATAAACCAATATTTATTATTTGCTTCTTTCATAACAATTACACATATCAAGAGATACTTTCTATCTCATCCCACCTCTCATGCCAATAATTTCAATAATCTTATTGAGCTTACAACTTTCTTACACACAAATTTTACAACAGTCTTTGGCCACTAGCTTCATCATACAACAATCAACGCATACCCAACTGAGAGTAACACTCCATATAACTAAGAGCTTTCCAACATAGCTAATTGAGAAATTTAAAAACCCAACCTTCCAATGAAGATGGGGTTATTAACATGTCATAAAGGTTACCCTATCATAGAAGTAAATTAGAGAATTAGAGAATTCCAGTTCAAGATCTAAGTCTTGATGCATTAAATCTTTACATCATCATTCAAAAAAACACAACCCATCACTATCATCTTAACATAACAACCCTTATCATCATTCAAATTGTACAAACCACATATCAAAATCCTTAAGGGAGAGAGCTTACCATTTTTTTATGAGGTTCATACATTGAGTCGCCATTCAAATTAACCCTCAAGTGAACACAAGTCCATAAACAACATTAACTTATCTATGTCTATGCAATTTCATGAACATAGTTTCTCCAATATACAAAAGTAGTATTACTTTGATCATTAAACACACATTGGTATGGATTCCACAACCATACGTCCATGCAACAAATGCACCCTTCAAAATTTTATTATTGTGGTTTCTAAAACCATACAACATGTACAAGAACCTAAATTAATATCCTCAATACCAAGCCTCTTACATATCAACAAGTACTCACACTAATCCATGCAAGAAACATCAATGTCAAGCTCTGAAGTTTATTTTCTATGATAAAAACTACCCTAAAAGGTGATTATTCCCTTCATATTATCAAGTTCTTATGAACATCTTTGACCACTAGTATACAAGTCATTTACAAGATTTATAACATCATGTAGCACCCTTGCTACATCACATGTGCCTATGAAAAACCGATTCAGATTATATTGAGAATGAAATGGAACACACACGGAAATATAGCAGATAACACAGAAATATAGTGAAACCCAACTTCTACTATTGAACAAAATAACATAAAATTGTAGAACACAAACTGGCTAGAATGGTGGTAGCGTATCTCCGAAGAGAAAGAGATGTTGGCTACGCTCATTCGCAAAACGTTGATTACAAATAGGTCGAAAAGGGCCTTTTATCATAAAGCCTAAAAGACAAGATGTAAAAACCCTAAACATCAAAACCCTAACCCTGGAAGATGAAACACCAAAAGTATTGTGAGCCCCAAGGTGGTTAATTGATATGTCAACTTCCTGAGAACATAAATTTTGCATGCGATCTTCATTTTGGGCACACAATAGCTCATTAGAAAGAAATATTTGAGGATTACAACTTTTGGTTGGGACCAAGGAATGCTACCAGAAGCCTTGGCCCCCCGAATCTCCAAAAAACATTGTTTAGGGCCTCAAAACGTCTCTGAAAGTTTGGGACCTGAAAAACCGTAGAAAATTGTTGAGAAGGTAGAGAATCGTTGAGTCATTGGAAGAGGTGGGCAGCCATCGATATCCACCTGGATCAATCCCCCCGCCTTATGAAGCAATGGTCTCCATTTCATCAAGTTCCCTCATCATATGGGAAAACTTTTGTTGAATTTGGCTCTTGGTGAGCCACTTGCCTTGGTGAAGAAGTTGTTATGCTTTGACGACCCGATAGAGTTGTATGTTTTATTATTGGGTGCCTTTCATCTGTGTATCCATGATGCAATCAATTGTAGCCTTCTCAAGGCAATCATGGTTTAGTTTTGTAGGGGCCAAGTGCTCAACTACCTTTGATGTGTCCAATAGAGGTGGAAAATATGGGTGAAGAAGCTCCACATTAAAGACTAGATGCAGGCCAAGGAATGGGGGAGTACTTAATACAAAATTATTCTCACCTACAGCCTTGGTGATGGTGTAAGGCCCATATCGAAGTCGGAAAATATTGCTATGGGGTCATGCAAGGTGCTCTTTTTGCAAATGTAACCATACCTTATCACCAACCTAAAACCTGTGTGGAATCTGATGTTGGTCATGTCGTTGCTTGGACTTGGCATTTGCTTTCTGCAAGATGTCGTGGACTTGTTGGCGAATGTGTTGAATCCATTCAACAAATTTGGCTTCCTTATCAGCCTCAATTTGAGCATGGGAAGATTCTTCTTGTGTGGATGCAATGGGCAGAGCTACGTCAATTGGGGCCAATGGTAGGAACCCCAAGCGCACCTGAAAAGGTTATGCCCAGAAGAGCTATGAAGGACTCGATTGTAGTTTTGTTGAACATAAGGAAGAATCTCATGCCATGTGTGGGGATGTTTGGAGTTGTACATTCTCAATATATGCACAATCATCATGTTGACTACCTCCATCTATCCATCGGTTTGGGGGTGGAAGGCAGTTGATTTGGTGAGCTTGGTGTCCATCAATGACCAAAGACTGGGCCAAAATGTACTTAAGAACATGCTATCATGATCTAAAAAAATATTCTATGGTAGCCCGAAATGAACCCAAACACGCTCGAAGAAGAGCTTAGCAGTGAACTCGATTATGATACTCTTCTTGTAGGGTGCCAAAACTGTCATCTTGGAGAATATATCAACGACCATGAAGACACAGTCTTTACCATGCTTGGTTAAAGGTAGACCAGACATGTAATCCATGGATATGGACTCCCAAGGCCTATCAGGAGTAGGCAAAGGGGTGTATATCCCATATTTCTTATGGTGTGTTTGGCGATGGCACGAGCAGTGCACGATAGGATATACTTATTGATATCTTGTTGAAGCTTCGGCCAATAAAAATACTTTTACAATACTTCCACTGTTTTTTCCAAACCAAAGTGTCATGCCACCCCACTGTAATGATATTCCCATATCAGCTTCACACACTCACTTGAAAGAACACATAGATGGCTTTGATGGCATAGTAGTCCATCTTGGATATGGAAGTCTAGAACTGGTTTGTCTATGCTCAATGTCTGATAGGTAGCAACGAAGTCACAATCACTATTGTATAATTGTGGTCACCTAGAGGTCTCATGCCCACAAGAGTTAAGAATTGTGGTTAGTACCACAAATGGGGGTCGATTGAGGCAGTCTACAATATGGTTGGTGGTTCCCTTCTTGTACTTGATGTTCAAGTGGAATTTTTGCGGGTATATGGACCAATTTTGATGGTAGTCATTGTGTAACTTTCCTTATGTATACATGAATTGCAAAGGTTTGTGATCAGTGTGGATGATCGTTTCCTTTCCCATAATATAATGCTTCCATTGTCGACATGCCTGCACAATGGAGTACATCTCTTTGTCATAGGTGGGATATATGCAAACAACATCAGACATCATTTCACTTTGATTGGCCACCAGATGTCCCTATTGAGTGAGGACTACATCGATAGCATAGTCAGAGGCATTTATCTCTATCTCAAATGATTGTTGTGGGTATGGCAACGTGAGCACTCATGCGGAGCAGAGGCGATGTTTCAGATCCTGGAATGCTTTTTGTTGTGACTCGGACCAAGAAAACTTGGCTTTATCTCAACTCTTGTTCACTTGACTTAAGGGCCAACTGATATGAGAGAATCCCAACACTAACCTATGGTAGTAGTTGTCAAGGCACAAGAAGTTCTGGAGCTTTGTCATGATCTTCAAGGTTGGCCAGTTGAGGATGACTTGGATCTTGGTTGGGTCCACATGCACCTCATGTTTATCCATGATGTATCCTGAGTATTGAATTCATTGCATGCTAAATGAGAATTTCTCCAAATTGGCATATAGCTTGTGTTTTCGCAGGGTGCTCAAGACCTATTGGACGTTCAAATGTTCAACCTAGGTCTGACTGAATATGAGGATGTAAATATACAACCATAAAAAAATTTGTGAATAGACGCAAGATATCATCTATCATCCTCATGAATGTCGATATGGCATCAGTCAAGCCAAAAGGAATGACCAACCATTCAAAAAGGCCTTATTTGTATTTGCAGGTTGTTTTACATACATCGGTTTGTTCTATCGGAACCTGGTGGTATCCATACTTCATAGAAATATTACAAAAGAAGTTGGCACCCTTAAGTTGATCAAGAAGATCATCAATCTGGAGGACCAGGTATCGGTTCTTGACAATGATCTTGTTCAGTGATTTATAATCAATACGGATTCACCATGTCCCATCCTTCTTCTCTACCAACACAATTTGGCTCCCACAAGGTGAAGAGCTCGATTGAATGTGGCCCTTGCAGATGAGCTTGTGAATTGGACACCTTATTTCCTCATTCTCCAGAAGGGAGCACTTGTATATCAGACCATTGGGTAAGGGTGCACTAGGTATCAAGTCAATGGAATGTTTGACTTGACAGCGTAGACGCACCCCTATATGTGAAGTGAAGATATCTCTATATTCTGCTAAAACCTTGTCCACTTGCTTCTATTGTGTAGAGAGATTCTGTGTAGAGGTTGTGGTAATCGCAATGACCTTTCGTTCACTTTCTTACTAGACCATGAAGAGGAAAAACTTTGTAGTTTGAGAGATTACCTTCCAACATTATTTTTCTAAGATTAACTAAATTGCATTAGTCAGAACTACCACTGGTACCCTATAGGGATGACCTCCCAAAGTAACGATGACACTATGGGGTAGGGACTCATAAACACGATAATGCTTCCCCATATAAGGTTTTCCTAAAATAACACCACAAACTTCATGTGGGGAAACATCACACCGTACCTCATCTTTGAAGGGATTGATGTCGTAGGACATGCAACACTGTTGGTTGAAGCGAAAGTCTCGTCCCTGGCTCAACCAATTGATGGTGTATGGTTGAGAGTGTGGCGTTGTCAGCAGCTTCAGTCTCTCGACAGCCTTAGCTGAGATCAATTACTTTTGTCTCCCGTTGTCAACAATGAAATGTAGTGGGGTCCCTTTCACCCACATTTGTGAATGGAAGAGGCGCTCCCCCTCCTCAAGCTCTTCTGACTCGTCTGGTTAGATCTTTGCGATTTTTATGGTAGCATTGGGTTCTGCATCAATGATCAACTTTCCCTGTTTCAAATCAGAGTCTAAGCTAGGGTTTGATTCTTTTTCTTTAAGCTCAACCAACAATGATTGTTTCGAGCGACATTCATCATTGTTGTGCTAGGAGATTTTGTGGAACTCACACCACTTTTAGTGTCCTTCGTCTTCCCATTACCCTTCTTTGCCTATGACTTGGACTATTTCTCTTGAGGTTGGATTTCATTGATCCATCCCTTGTCCTATGAGTTAGGACCACCTTTTCCATACTTCTATTGTTGTGGATTTGCAGACTCGAACTCCTGCTTATTCCACTACTTAAATGTCTACTCGATTTTAATGGGATATCAATAAGCGACTACCAGTGAGCAGATGTCCAAGAAATCCATATATGTTTGGATGTACATGTTATCCCCAATTCCTAAGGATAATTAAGGAGGTGATTCCTCTAGGCCCTCAGGTTGCATACATGGAGTATCGAGAGACATCATAACCAACAGTGTCCACTTGCACAGACAAAGACCCACCTTGACACCATAGTTCCAGGCTCATCACGATGGTATCCACCACATCAAATAGCTTCCAAAAGACATTGGTTCTTGCTCCATGAGGTACAAGTCATGTATTATGGTGAGTGTCATTTAAATATTTGAGGCATTTGAGTTTTTTGCATTTTAAACTGCTTTTGATTATGTAACGTCTGCTTGGACATTATGCTCTTTGCCATGTTTCACTTGGGTGGTTGACATTGCACCCTAGTAAGTGGGTCACCCTTGGGGATAGGTTTGCTACTGGGAGGTCCTCTTGACGAGTCATCGTGCCATTCCTAATGATAATTTTCACTTTCCACACTTCATCCCCTCGTCTCCTTACATTTTGGTATTTTTGAGTGTACTGACCTAAGAAGGGGTTGTCCCTCATTTCATGGGAAGAAGGGGTTGAAGGACCAGAGGTTGATAGCTGGAAAAAGATAAAATACTAATCATGAACATTCTATATGCTCGCCCAGGGATCTCGAGGACAATGAAATGTCTCTCATAAGAAATTGATGGGACCTGTAAAAAATAACTAATACAAATGCCAACGAATATGGAGCATGTGTGGGCATTGTTTTTCATGCTTAGGTAGAAGCCCCACACATGATTCAACTTGGGGAAGCATGATGTGACCAGGGTAGAGTCAAGGTGGGCACTATTTTTCATGCTTAGATAGAATCCCCACCTTGGCTTCAACCTAGAAACATCTTAAAAGAATAAAAGGAAATAAATGGGCCTGGAAAAAGGTTGCATTGAAAACAAAGGTGAAACACACCTTCTACGAAGGAACCCATAAATTAGACACTACAATCCCTTGTATGTCATGAACCTCGTGCCCAAAAGTCTTGCCTTTATCCATGTCACCTCATTCACATGACCTAGAGAGGGGTCCACTTGGGAAAGACTCCTAAAATTGAGGTACGATTCACCCAACAGGTCGCTTTGTCAACCCTCCCATACTTAAACTTGGAAAATTGCATAGGATCTTTGAGCACTTGTTTATTTTGATGAGGTAGTTTTGACGTACATGCTTAAATGACTCTTTTTATTGATTTGATTTACTCATCATGATGCATTTGAATTGAGATCCTTGGAGGGAGTATTCATTGTCTTTGCAGGACCTAGTTGGTGGACAATTTTGGAAGAATAAGCCTAGCTTGGGCTTCCTTGGGGCTTGAAGCCCACAGGTTGGATACTAGGGCCCACATGCTGGATGACAATGATTTCCTTTGGAGGCCTAATATGACACCATGGAAGACCTAACCCAACCTCTTACTAGCCAAACGACTTACTCTTGGGGCCAAAACACCATACAAAGAGGGCCTGACATCACCTAGGGTTGAGGTTGTGGTGGTAGAGTTGCTACCCATTGACACTTGACACGATTTGGTGGGAGATTATTTAAGGAGGCTATTAAGAGGGAGGCTCTAGAAGCCCTAAGGACCTCAACCGTCTATTCCAACGACTTGCTCAAGGAGCCAAAACGTTGCCCTAAATGGGTGATGTCATGGTTTTTCTAGGGTTTTTGTTGTGCAAAATCAAATTTAAATTGTAAAGGGGCAAAGTAAGGGTTGTTGTCCCCTTACTTTGTGGTTTACCCTAAGTTTTGTGGACAAACTCTTTTTAGAGGTTTTTGTATAAATAGAGATCATTTCTATCTCATTTTATCATAGCTCTCCCATTGTGAGAAGACTATTGTGGCTAAACATTTTGCTATACTTGAGCATTTTTGGTATCTCCCTCTCTTGCAAATGATTTTTGGTATATCTCTTGATGAATGGATGAGATAAGGTGGTGCACACCTCTTGGAGACTCTTGTTCTTTCTTATGAATGGTTGATCTTGGTGAAACTAGGGTTTGATCTTGCAACTTTCTTGGTTTTTGTAAGGAAAATATGCATTCTTCTTGTTCATTTCATGATATTGTTGGTTAAAACCCTAGGAGGAGTATAAGTACATACACCCTCCATCAAGTTCTCTTCATTTTCTAGTTTACAAGTCTTATATTACAAGGTATCTTGGAGGAGTACAAGGGTGTACACCCTCCTTGATCTACCTTGAGTTTGGTTTGCATGCCCTAGGGAGTAAGAGGGTTTACACCCCTAGGGATTGTGTTGATCTAAATTGTATTTTAAAGACTCCATTCACCCTTTTTGAAGACACCAATCTGAAGTTTGCATTGGATAAATAAATTGTTTGACTTGGTAAACGTGATTTAGTGAGATATTGATCTTGTTCAAGTTAGAATCTTTTCACAATGCCTTGAGGTAGCTAGAGCCTCTAGGGCGTCCCACTTTGCTTAGTCTTCTTGGATTTATATCTTCACAAAAGCTACAACCATTAGGGCTGCAACAAACTACTATTCTAATTTGATTTTAACTCTCTTTTCAACCATCAAGGTTTGCTAATAAATTGCCCCTATAATCTACTAGTCCTAGTGCACTTTTTGGGTGGTTTGTTTAACTATTTTGTTGGCTGAAATATTATGTTGTAGCAGTAGCTAGCTACAGCCATAAGGCTGAATAATATCTTTGAGGTACTTGTTTCTTACAACCTTGTTTCATTGCTAAAGTCTTGTGCTTTTATACTAGAGTTATACTAGTGTTTAGCTAGCTTACCTCTTGCATCATTTGTTAGAATTTTAGCATTTGTTTAGCAGTTATAACAACTATTTACTTGCTGATATATATCTTTGTTGGCTTCTGCAATTAGGGAAAACAAGCTTAACTTGTTGATCTACTTGTTTTCAGGCTTGTATACTTGTCTTTATTTGTGTCTCGGGCAGGTACAAACGTCTTCTACAGGTACTCCAAGACTTGGCAACCTCAAGCAACCTTTAAGGCTCATTATCAAGCCACCATTTACATCTAGTATATTGACCTATAAGGGCCTCATCTCCACTCACTCATTTTTCGTCTCATTTCCCTAGGGTCATCTGGGATTCCCCCCTCGGGGTGATCACTTCACCTCTAAAGTGACAAGAATAACTCTTTGAGGTGACAGTGGGTAGGTATTCTCCTAGTAGTCACCATCTTGTGGTTTGGGTTAAGATTTTCCCAACCTACTACCTGTGCGATAACAATACCTATGTAGGACATTGCGGTACTTCAAAACCAGGTGTCTCTCGAAGTCTCTAATACCCAGATTAGAGCATAAGGAATTGAATATGTTGGTGTACTTCGACACCATCTGGTATCTCTCCTGATGTAGAGTCATCCATATTATGTACTAGTCATCATAGTTTACAATAGAGTAGAATTCCTACTTGAGGGCATCAACAAAGGTCGCCCAAGTGGGTCCTCTCCTTAATGTCATAGACTCATCTTCGTTGTGTCTCTCCCAGTAAATTTCCCACCAACCTTTGACATGGGGAAGAGATTTAAGGAGCGCGAAGGCAATCTTTTTGGTGTTAGAATTTTTTTTGAACATAGTAATAACCCTCTAGCAGATTTAACTGTTTCTCCAAAGCCTCTGCATCTATATGACCTTCAAATAAAGGGATATTGAAGTTAACTTGTACCTTGAAGGGTGTCGCACCTATGAAATGACTGCTTGTTGAAGGTGCATCGCTCGTTGTTGGTAATCGTCGAAGGATCTAGGCGAAGTTGTACATCCTTTATCGCATGAGGGATTTCTCGAGAAACATCTTGATAGGATATCCTGCTCCATCATCTCTCTTTTCTTCCACCATGGGAGGTTGCTTAGGCCGGCGAGGGGAGTTGTCCCCAAGTGAAACTAGCTTGAGACCCAACTCTTTATACATTGACTTCATCGGGGACATGCCTCGAGAAATAACAAGGAGAAGATTGCTCTAATACAACTGATCTGGATTATATTGAGAACGAAATGGAACACACACGGAAATATAGCAGAGAACAAAGAAATACAGTGAAACCCAACTTCTGTTAATGAATAAAATAATAGAAAATTGTACATCACAAACTGGCTAGAATGGTGGTAGCTTATTGCTGAAGAGAAGATATGTCGGCTACTCTAATTCACAAAAAGTTGATTACAAAGAGGGAAAAAACTTATTTTATCGTAAATCCTAAAAGATAAGAGGAAAAAACCCTAACCTTGGAAGATGAAACACCAAAAGTATCGTGGGCCCCGAGGTGGTTAGTTGATACGTCAACTTCCTGGGGGCACAAATTTTGCATATGATCTTCGTTTGGGGCACACAATAGCTCATTGGAAAGAAATATCCAAGGATTACAACTTTTGGTTGGGACCAAGGCATGTTGTTGCAACTCCTGGCCCCCCGAATCTCCAAAAACTTGCGTTTAGAGCCTCAAAACGACTCTAGAAGTTTGGAACCCAAAAAACTGTATACAATTTGCCAAGAAGGTAGAGAATTGTTGAGTCAGTGGAAGAGGTAGGTAGCCACCGATATCCACCTGGATAAAAAAATACAAACCCAAAATTTAAGAAAGCACAAATACAAAAGTCATTTTGAAGGAATCACAAGAGATCCACTCTCATTCATCAAGAATGTATTCACAATTCAAGCTTTAAGTTTATTTAAATGCCAAGGTCTTATTACTTATAAGCTTATATTCATAACTAACATTCCACGGTTAATATATATATCATCCTCAAGCACCACTAGTTTTTCACACATAATCTAGCTTAATAGTTATAAAATAGGGGTTCAACCATTTAGAGAATTGAATTCCAACCTCAATACCATGCTTATAAATTAGACATGACATCAACTTGATCTATTTACCAACATATCAAGAAAAACCAAAGAATCATTACCTAACTCTTAGATAAAATGCTATAGTCGTATCCTAAGAGTTATACCCTTTTTCTCATGACCAATTAGTAGAAAGAACTAATGTTCTTAATTATTAAGATCACCAAACTCATAATTTCTATGCAATCATATTTAAGTCTGATTGGAATTCAAGCAAAAAAATTGAATTAGCAACGGGTCAATATTTGGGCATACAAATCATTCTACTCAAGCATTTCTTTCCCATGTTGGTTATGAAGTTACCCACTCATAATGCATCAATTTGCTTAACACAAAAGTGCAATAGTTATCATAAACATAACGTATTCACCAAGCATTATTTACAACTATGAAAGTTCAAGGTTGAGTTCTATGAGAAGCTAATTCCATTCATATTTATTACAAATTAGAAGGGTTTCTACCCATAGTTCCAACTATAATCTGGCACTGAGTACGTCGTGCCTCTAATGAATTCTTACATTGTTCTCTTTTAAAATGGGGTCATCCATAACCTAAACATCCACCCAAGGGAGAATTATGTAGTGCCTTTGTCATCATAGTAGGGTTCTAAGTTGATCTCTTAAAAGGACCCTGCAAACAACTACCATTCTCTTGAGCACTAGGTCAAGAGATTGGCCCTTGTTTGAAAGAGAAATTTCTATAAATCCCTAAAACATTTCTCTTCTAGGATTTTTGGTATCTAGAAGAAGAGGACTTAAATCTACCCTCATAAACTCCACTCCACGAAGGCATTGTGAAAAAAGTTAGCATTGAAGGCATGGTGAGCTCATAACATCTCTATCCTTAGCTCTACTGAGAAACTCTTCCTCGATTGTTGTGGGTGGGAAATCCCTCCTACGGACTAGCACTAAGGGTTTTATCATGCATGCAGAAATGACCTAAAGATTCTTACTTTTTACCATCATCCCATGCCTAGACCCCCATT
>JZKD02S1717465.1:52213-80256 GCA_000966675.3 Picea glauca
ATATTGTAATTTCATTGTAAATCTTGATCGTTCATTATGAGGTCATAGATCTAACGATAGAGATTATGTTAGGATTTTTTGCCCTAGAAGGAAACCCTCTTTTATGAGGGAAATGTATTGCATCTATGTAGGTTGGCAAGTATTGTATTATGAGAGAGGATACTGTGAGAGAAAGAAGAGGAAGTTACAGCGGGTTTTGTTGTAGGTTGTATCCCTTCATTTTGTTGGATAATAATAAAGAAAGGACCTGGCAATTTCTCTGGTGGACGTAGCCCACACTAGGTGAACCACATAAATCTGTGTCTCTCTTGTATTGTGTATCTTCTGTGTTTTATTTCCGCATTTGTTTTATTTTATTGCTCTGCGGTCCTGTTTTTCTAACAAAATGGTGCATATTCTAATTGGGACCATGTACCATGGAGTACCCTTGTCTATTGGAGGGAATTTTGTTGCCCCAACAGAATTGTCGCTAGAAGAAGGGCTTGAATTTTATGGCTAGCAACCATTTTTGACAATCACTTGTTCAGTCCTCTAATAACATGCCTCTCCAACAATAAATACCACATAACCCCTCTGAGCAATAAATAACCTTAAAATATTCCAACTTTTCATTTGAAATTGTTGTTGCAATTGCAGAAACCAATCCTAAGTCTTGGCATGTCATCCCTAATGTGGGTTTTTCTAAAACTAAGTGCATTACTCTTTCCTTTGCTAAGTTGCATGGTTGCTTACCCATAACTTCAACACTACCTAGGACAAGATATTCCTGCATCAACGGACATTTGAATTAGTCTAAAATCCTTTTTTACTCTATAGAGGATTTGGTTGAGGGTGCTTTATAGAAAATGCCTATACCCTTGGACCAAATACCTCCTACACCTCCAGGTCCTACTCTCGGTTCTGAGCACCACTTTGAAGGTGAACACTCTGGATTTGATTCAAAAGACATCATGTCTCACAATCAGAGTGCAATCCCACCATGGATGTCTCAAGGATATTTAAACTTACCTATACTTATGCATGAACTGCCTAAATGTCTAGAAAGAATTCTCCCAAAGTTTGACTTGGACAAAGCTTGTTCGTCGAAAGATCATGTCAAGAATTTATTTCTAGCCACCCAACTCCTTGATGTCCACCATGAAGATGTGGTTTGTAGTATATTTCCCTATACTTTCGAAAACCGGGCTTTTGCATGGTATTATAACCTACCAGCCGAATCCATAATATGCTAGGAGGATTTCTAAAAGGCCTTCTCGGAAATTTCAAGGACAAGAAGAATTTTGCAACCTTGTTCAAAGAACCAGTAGCCTTAAAGATGGAGAAAAAGGAGAAGGTCAAATATTTTAACCAACATTTCACTACTATCATAAATAAGTTCCGTTGAGTCTGCCCCTCTAGAATCCTCGACCATAGAATACTGCACTTCGGCATAGAATCCCTCCATAGGCATGTTCGTTAAATGAGCTGGCATAGCTACTTTAGCTCATAATTTGAAGGAAATCAAGGAGTTTGAGAAAGAGTTTCTCTCTTTAGACAACCATCCTACAGCCGAAGAAACCAAAACAATCGGGAAGAAACCTTTACTCATGGCCAAACTTCCCGAAAAGGAGCCTAAGGGCTTAGACAACATAGTCAAGTTGGTTAAAAATTTGTCCAATGAAGTAGTGGGCCTCAAGAAAGATACTAGAGAAGGATCTTCCAAGTAGAAACTTTTCTGCCCGTTCTTCAAAAATAATGATACCCCCCCCCCCAAATCACTAGACACCCTTAGTGTTACATTAAATATGGATGATTTCAACATGGACAACTTTTGTTCATAACACCAAATGAACCATTCCAAAAAAACCTACCCTCAATGGATTAATTCCATGAACCTGGTCATCAACTAGTTGTTAGATCAACAAGAAAGTGTTGATGACCAAACCAAAGAAATAAAAAAAGAAGAGACCATTGAGGATAAGGATACTGCAAAGGAATCAACCATGTTTTTGTGGGATTGGTGTTTATATTTAGACGGGAAATAGGTCAAAGATATTCTTGTAGAAGATATTTAGATTTTGAAATCTACCCCCAAAGACTATAATTTACGCATCAAAGGGGTAGTATCTAGCACTCCCCTACCCTCAAAAATTGTCCCTACCCCTAGGAAAATAAATCCTCCCACAGTTGCTCATAAACAAAACAATCCTGCACATGCCAGCAGTAATTTGAGCACTTTACAAGCAAATAAATCCCCAAACAAATCTAAAAATCATGCTTTGGAGTACAATGTCATTGAATATATCAAGAAAACCAAAGCCAATATTTCCATGTATGACATATGTGCACTTTCCCAGCAACGAGATCTCATTCTTGACACATTCAAGTCTGCTACCCCTCAAAAAAAGACTATTGTTTCAACGAACATAAATCCTAAAGATGTTAAAATGAAAATAGAAAAAAAATGTTGAAACAAAGTCTACCATACATGCAGCTAGTATAGGGTCGCACTCTAGATCCCAGGTCCCACCCTTTCTTCTCACATTTGAAATTTTCAATTTCAATGTGCATAACTGCTTAGTGGACTCTAGTTCTTCCTCAAATGTGATTCCCTACTTGGTTTTTCAAAAGATAAATGTTGTCCTGGAAAAGAGCACTTCTAGGATCATACAGTGAGATAGATCAATGTCAAAGTAATGGGTGAACTCAAAGATGCCATGATTAGACTAGCTTATAACCCTAGGGTGCATCAAGTTATCGATATTATTTTAGTTGATATTCTAGAAGCCTATGCTTTACTTTTGAGTAGGGATTGGTCTACAAAACTACTGGGCTATTTCTCCACAGACTATACCCACCCTGGATCCCGTACAAGGAAAGGATGAACCATATTAGAGTGGACAATGAATCCCACATGAAACACATGGTAACTGAGCTTGAAGATAAGAACAAACCCATCAGTTTCGTTCATACTGCCTTAGGATTTTTTTTAGAGGATGACCATGGTTTCTGTGCAACGCAACCATCTTCGCTCCAAATAGACGAATAGTTTGAACTTTTTCATTACACTTAGATTGAAGCTAATAGATGTAATATAGTAGAAGTAGATAGTTTGTGTTTTACTTAATCAATCTTAGGTACTAACATTTGGGCTTTGTTCTTTGATAGCTTCAAATCACAAGAAGGAGTCATGGTAGGTTGTATACTCATTGACTCGGAAAAGTGTAAAACTCTTATATCCTTCCGACTAGAGTTCGAATGCACCAATAACACTATCGAATACAAAGCCTTGTTCCAAGGCCTGAAAAGGGATATTCATATCAAGGTAAAATTCCTATGAGTTTTTGGTGATTCGAAAATAATTGTCAGACAGGTAAGGAATACTATAGATTGCCTATCTCCCCATCTAAAAGGTTACTAGCATGAGGTATGGAATTTAATAATTCTTTTGATTCCTTTAATATTATTGTCATACCTCATTCTCAAAATGTTGTTTCTAATACGTTAGCTAATGTGGCATCTAGATTCACACCCCTGAATAATGGTTTTACCATTGAAATTCTTTTCAGGCCTTCGATACCCGACAACATTGCCAACTGGAGGGTGTTCAATGATGATTATCAACCGATAGAATTCCTCACCAGCAATCACGTATTCCAAGATTATGTAATAGATGATGAGGTACACCAAAATAATCTATAGGATTATCAGGATGAAGAAAATAATATCAAGAATAACTGCATCCCAAGGAAAAATTGGATGGCCATCGAGATCCACCTGGATCATTCCTCCCCCCTTAGGAATCAATGGTCCCCATTGCATCAATTTCCCTCAGGAGATGGGGAAACGTCTACTGAATCTTAACCTTGGTGAGTCATTTGCCTTGTTGAATTAGATGTCTTGCTTGTACTATGTCTGTGGAAGGATGTCATGAACCTGTTGGAGGTGTTGGAGTCATTCAATACATATGGTTGCATGATCTACCTTAGTCTGAGTGTGGGAGGACTGTGTCGGTGAAGATACAACAATAAGAGCTATATCAATGGGAGATAATGGTTGGAACCCCAAGCATACCTAAAAAGGGTTTTGGCCAATAGAGCTATGTTGAACATATGGAAGACTCTCATTCTCTTTCTTCTCCTCTACAATCTTGTCGACTTGCTTCTGTTGGACAGAAATGTCTTGGGCCAAGGTTGTAGTGGTCGCAGTGACCTTATGTTCACTGTCTCACTGGATTGTGAAGAGGGAAAACTTTGTGTTCTAAGAGATTACTCCGTGACATTGTTTTTCTGAGATCAATGAAGTGGAGGTAGTTGGAGCTACCTCTGGTACATTTTAGAGTTGACCTCCCAGAGTAACAATGACACTGTGGGGACGGGACTCATAGATAGCATGACGTTTCCACGTATATGGTTTTCCTAAAAGAACATCACAGACTTGATCCAGATTATTTTCGGCACGAAATGATAGCAAAGATATAATAAATAAATGTACAGAGATGTATCAGATATCCAACAATATAACAAAAATATATCAAAGATATAAACACACAGATACAGTAATATACAATTTCTATTAATGTGCAAAATGTACAAATATGTAAAAATACAGAGTGAAAGACTCGCTAGAATGGTGGCAACTTATCTCTTAGAAGAGATGTGATGACTACTTGCATTCGCAAGAAGATGGTTTACAATGAGGATCTAAAGGAATTTTTAACATAAAGAAAATCCAAAACCCTAACCCCGAAAGATGAAAAACCAACAGTTTTGTGGACCTCGTTTTGGGTATTTTGGTGTATCAACTTCTCAGGGGCGTAACTTTGGCATAAGATCTTTGTTTGGGGCACACAATAGCTTGTTGGAAAGGTCTATCTGAGGTCTATCTGATATCTATTCTCAGAGAGTGGTATCAGAGAAGGTGGCTCTTGATCATTTTTCAGTGCATGTCCCCGACGAGGTCTGAGTATAGCAAGTTGGGTGATCTGAACCCGGGAGCGATATGTTTCCAATAACTGGTTGATTATGTCACTCCTTCAAAAGGGTTAGTTATAGATCATTTTACTTGAGCAATTTGCAATTAAAGGTAAAGTTGAAGTCTTATGTGCTTTAATTTGAAGTGAATGAAACCTCTTTAGTTTTCCTTATGTGTGATATGTCATGCTTGCATTTAACATCCTATGTGCGGAAATTCATGGAAAAACAACATAAGAACATAATACACATAATGGATATGACACTTCCCTTGATAACGGAGTTCACCCGATGTGGGTTACCTCTCCGGGTCATGCTCCAAAGCCTGATTGTTTTATTCTTCTCGATGTAATGATGTTTCTCCTTTACAAGTTGTAAGGCCAAAGTCCCTTTCTGGTGACGACAATAAGAGATCGGAATGTGATCAAGAATGTATACAGCTTCACAAGTTCTACTCATGAGGCATCCATGATGCTGACATGGACATTATTCCCACATACTCAATACATAAAAAGAGGAATAATAAAATATGACCCCCATCAACATGGAGCCATCAAAAGCCTTAGATATGTTGCTCAGATCCAAGCATAAATATGCAGCCCATACAAAAGATCTCGAAACCATGAGATTCAAAACTACTTCATTGGCCACTTATCATGCAAGTGCCACAATTCCTCTGTCACATATAAATGATTTATTTTATATGAAAGAAGAGACGAAAAGAATAGATAGAAGGAATAAGTTGATCTTGTTGCCTTGTTGTAGCCTCTCTATGCTCCTTCAAACCTATAACACGCATGCTATGCTGCAACATTTAATGAAAAAACAACATAATGAAAATCATACTTACATTGGCTTCTCCAGAACTTAGCTTACTTATCTGAAGCTCTGCTGCAAAAACAGACCTCATCATTGGATTCACATCGTTGAATTACCTAAAAATGATTGTCAAATCGTCTCCATCCGAGTCGGACACTTTCAGGCCCAAGAGAAACCTCTGCCTCAGTTACCATGCCACTGCCTCTATAATAAATGACTCATTCTGGAGTTAAGCTATAGAATCTTTGCTCATATCAGAAAACTAACACCACCACTGCGTTCGTGGCATCATTTTGCCTGAAAATGATTGTCTCCATGCCTCAATCCGAGTCGAACACTTTCAGACCCAAGAGGCACCCTTGCCTCAGTTTGCGTGCCACTACTCCTGCAATAAATGATAAGAAATATTGAAATGTGTTCTAGAATCCGTACCAAGATGTACAGTCCATATGAGGTTGTACGGGCACGCTCAGATCCCTCTCTCATGCTTTTTGCATGTCGAATGCACTTGTTGTCTCGAACTCTGAACGAAAACCCCTTTTTATACAAAAACTTCATAGTTGTGTCATAAATGAAGTGGTTGTAACACATTGGTGGCGGATATAAATTTAGGGCATAAGTTAGCCAATTTCTTGGGGTCGAATCCCGTGGACATCGTTCTTTTTTTCACGCTCCGCTAAGTTTGGTGGCGATTTTGGTGGGCAACCTGCTATATTTGGCGAAACTTCCACTAAAATGGTGGGCAGTTGTCTATTTATAGAGGACAATTTAGTGGACTACTAAATCTGGCAGGTGGTGGAATATGCCTCCATATATGGCGGAACCGCCCCAGATTTGGCAGGGTATCAAATATATTTTATTTTTTATTTTTTTTCCACAGGGTGTTATTGTGCATTTCAGGGGTGCCACGTGGTGCCCTCCTATTGGGTCACGTGGCATCCATTGATTTTCCCACATGTGCATGATGATGTCATCTAGTGACACATGGCACCTTCTAAGTGGTTCCACGTGGCATCACCTGGGGGTGCCACGTGGCACTTTTTTACTTGTCCACGTGGTGCCCTAAAAAGCTCAAATCTGAGTGACATGTGGTAGCCTCTAGTGTTGCCACATGGCATGTTGACGTCATCATGACATGTGTCACCCTATGTGCTTGCCACGTAGATTTTACAGACACTAATGTCATTCGTACTTATGTTGACATTAGCAGTACAGATGTTGACTCATCCCTGCGGACTGGGCTTGGTTAACCAAAACTTTGACTGCTTATATCTTTTGATCTATAACTCTGTTTGACGAGTCGTTTGCGTCATTAGAAATATTGCGACTCTATCTTTGCAATCATTCCATTTTAATTGAGTTTTGGGAATTTTGAATTTTTTTCCCTTTTTTGTATGTGGAGGCCATTCTGAGCCTCTTGGGACACTTCTAAAACTTATGTGATGTTCCCTAGATCCATCAGGATCATTGGGTCTCAAGCTTGTCTCTCTTGAGGACAATTGATCTCGCACACCCAAGAAACCATCCATGGCGGAAGAAAAGAAAAACGACAGAGCAAACGATTCTATTAATGTGTTGCTTGAGTAAGCTCTCATGCGACAAAGAGACGAAATGATGGAGAATTTTTCCCACATCCTTCAACGCCCGCCGATAAAAACAGGCATGTCTTCATCAAGTGACCACTTTGGAGGCACCTCGCCTTTCAAGGTACAAGTTAATTTTGATAATTCCCATATTTGAAGGACAAATAGATGCAGATTCCCTAGAAAGATGGTTAAATATGCTAGAAGGTTATTTCTTTGTTCATAATTTCTCTGACATGGAAAATATCACCTTTGCACTCCTTAAGGATCTCTCCCATGTCAAACATTGGTGGGAAACTTACTGGGAGAAAAGTTCCACAGAGGATTATAGAATATATGGGGTCGATCCCACTTGGGATTTTTTGTGGATGTGGTAAAGGAACAATATTACCCTATTGGAAACTAGAGTATTAGTACATGAGATGGACCACATTGTGGCAAGAGAGAGGCCAAGCAATGTCAGAGTTCACCAATACCTTCCATACCTTGCACACCAAGTTGGGTATCAAAGACTCTAAGCGACATTTGGTTCTGAAATATTGCGGGGTTCTACACAGATACATCCAAACTGAAATGGATTTTTTGGACATCTCACCACTCGATGTTTCTTATCGATATTCTCTTAAAATTGACTAGAAATTTAAGCACCAGAACAAGCAGGATTTCGGGTGTGCAAATATGCAACAACAAAAGTATGATAAATACGGCCCTAATAAACAGTCTCCCGAAAACTAGTCCAAGCCACAGGAAAAGAAGGGTCAAGGAAAAATGAAGAAGGACATCGGAAAATGGTGTGATTTTCACAAAATCCCCTAGCACAACATCGATGAATGTCACTCAAAATAGTCTTTGGTGGCCGAGATCAAAGACAAAGAGTCAAACCCTGATTCGAAAAATTATTCAAAAAATATTGATAGAAGATAGATCATCGACACAAATCCCACTACTATTGTCACGACTGCAGCAATTCAACCAGAAGAACCAACAGATCCTGAAGAGGGGGAGAGCCTTTTTCATTCATATATTTGGGTGAAGGGGACACCTCTGCATTTTATTGTTGATAGCAAAATCCAGAAGAACCTCATCTCAGCAGAGGTCATCAAATAGTTGGGATTTTCGACAACACCACACCCGCTGCCATACAACATCAGGTGGCTTCGCCAGGGATAGGATCTTCATTTCAGCCAGTAGTGTCGATTGTCATACGGCATCCAACCCTTCAAGGATGAGTTATCGTCTAATGTTTCCCCGTTGGATGTCTGTGATGTTCTCTTGAACCAGCCATATATGTGCAAGCGTCATGCAATATATGAGTCTCAACCCCGTAGTGTCATTGTTACTCTAGGGGTTCATCTCTACAGGATACTAGAGGTAGTTCCAACTACCATGTCGCCTAAACAATGTCGCAAGGTAGTATCTCATACTACAAAATTCAGCTTCTTCACAATCAGTTCAAAAGGTGAACAGGAGGATACTGCAACCAATACAGCCTTGGCCCAAGCACCTTCTATCCAACAGAAGCAGGTCGAAAAGAATATAGTAAATCACAAATATTCCTTCTACACATAGACACCTCATGTAATCTGACTAGTTGAATAGATTCAACCCCGCCAACAACACATTCATGACAGCCTTCCACAACGCAACATCTCCAGCAAGGCAAGCAGCGCACCAAGATTCAGTTACAACAATCGATTTTCCCTCTCCCCTAGGAACTCAAAGCAATGGATACCATTGCTTCCTAAGGAGGGAGGATTTATCTAGGTGGATATCGATGGCCACCCACCTATTCCAACTCGCTCATTTTGGCAGTTTTAGTTTGACAGTTTTCTTTCTAGTTTTTGAGTCCCAAACTTCTGGGGACATTTTGAGGCCCTAAACAACATTTTTAGGGCTCGCCATAATCAAATTATAGATATAGTCAAATTCTAATGAAAACATGTGTATTCCTCATATAGACCTTTCCAACGAGCTATTGTACACCCCAAAAGGATATCGTATGCCAAGGTTACACCCCTAGGAAGTTGATAGACCAAACTACCGAAAATGGGGTCCACAAAATTGTTGGCTTTTCATCTTCCAGGGTTAGGGTTTTGGATTTTATTTATGTTTAAAAGGCCTTTAGAGCCTCGTTGTAAACCATCTTCTTGTGAATGTGAGTAGCCATCACATCTCTTCTCAGAGATAAGCTTCCACCATTCTAACGAGTCTTTCACTCTGTATTTTTACAGTTCTGTACATTTCGCATATTAATAGAAATTTTGTATTATTGTATCTCTGTGTTTATATCTCTAATATATTTTTGTTATATTGTTGGATATCTAATACATATCTGTACATTTATTTATTATATCTCTGCTCTCATTTCCTGTCGAAAATAATCCAGATCAAGACTTCAAGTGGGACAACATCACACATTACCTCGTCCTTAAAGGGCTTGATTCCATAGGATAGGCGACAATGTTGGCTGACATGGATGTCTTGTCCTCATATCTACCATATGATGGTGTATGGATGGGGGTGTAGTATCATTGGAAGCTTCAAAATCTTGACAACCTCGGTTGACATCAGGTTATTCTGACTCATGCTGTCAACAATGAAATGCAGTGGGGTCCCCTTTACACACATCTATGAGTGGAAGAGGCGCTCCCCCTCCTCAAGATGCTTTGGTTCTTCTGGTTGTATTTTTGTGGCCGTGATGGTAGCAATGGGTTCTACATCAATGATTTGTTTCCCTTTATTATGATTTGAATCAGATTCAGGTTTCGATTATTTTTCTTTGAGCTAAGCCACTAATGATTGTTTCAAGAGACATTCATTCGTGTTTTACGAGGGGTTGTTGTGGAACTCACACCACTTTCTAGTGTCTTTATCAGACTTCATGTTACCCTTATTCACCTGCGTCTTGGACTAGATCTCTTGAGTTTGGCCTTCCTTGATCTATCCTTCATTCCATGAGTTAAGGTTGTCTTTTCCATGATTATGTTGTGGCATATTTTCAAACCCGAACCCTCTCTTACTCTACTGCTTGAATTTATGCTCAATTTTGGCTGCATATTGATAAGAAACACCCAGTGAGGAGATGTCCAAGAAATCCATCTTGGTTTGGATGTACCTGTGCAGACCATTGTGATACTTCAAAACCAGGTGCCGCTCAGAGTCTTTGATACCCAACTTTGAGCGCAAGGTATGAAAAATGTTAGTGTACTCTGACACCATCTGATCTCTTTTCTGACGCAGAGTTGTCCATCTTATGTACATGTCGTCATAGTTTCTGACATGGTAGTACTCATCCTTTAGGGCATCTACTAAGGCTGCACAAGTGGGTTCTCTCTTGAATGGTGTAGATTCATCCATGGTGTACCTATCCCAGTAACGTTCCCACCAAGCTCTAACATGGGGAAGGGATTTAAGGAGCACGAAGGTGATCTTTTCATTGTCATTTTTTTTTTGGACGGAGTAATAACCTTCTAGCATATTTAACCATTTTTCTAGAGCATATGCATCTATCTAGCCTTCAAATAATGGGATATCAAAATTGACTCGTACCTTGAAGGGTGTCGCACTTAAGAAATGATGCTTGTCGAAGATGCCTTGTTCGTCATCATTGGTATTCTTCGAAGGATCTGAGGGAAGGTGTTCATCATCTCATTCCTCTATCGCACGAGGGCTTCCTTGAGAAACATCTTGAAAGGATATCCTACTTTGTCATCTCTCTTTTCGATTGCCATGAGAGGTCGATTGGGCTAGAGAGAGCAGTTTTCCTCAAGGAAAACTAGCTCGAGACCCAACTCTCTATACCCTAACCTCGTCGGGGACTGGCTTTGAGAAACAACAAGGAGCAGACTTCTCTGATAAATGAAAAAGAACATATTGCTCTGATACCATTGATCTAGATTTTGTTGAGAACAAAATGAGATAAAAACCAAAATATATAAGAGAACACATAAATACATTGAAACCCAACTTCTATTAACAAATAAGAGAGAGAAAAACATTGTAGAACAAAAACTGGCATAATGGGGTAGCTTATCTCTAAAAATAAAGAGATGTTGGCTATGCGTCATTCACAACAATATTTACATCACACTCCATTGAATACTTAAAGGGCCTCCTTCACCTCAATTATATATGAGAGAGTGAGAGGAGAACAATTCCCATGATGCATGTGGGATAAATTGGACTAAGTTTAGAAAATGTCATAGCTTCATTCACAACAAGCTTTACATCACACTCCATTGCATACTTAAAGAGCCTCCTTCACCTTAATGAATAATAATAATAATAATCTATTTTTAAGGTCACAACCAATCCAGACACCAAATTGGTGTATGAGACCCCCTCCGCCCAACGATTTGACTGGTAAAGTCTACGGAGGTATACATACCTTACCCAATTTTGGATTTGTACTTGTGACCTCTTAAGAGGAAGCACACATTCTTAACCATTATGCCCACTCCGGTTGTATATGAGAAAGTGAGAGGAGAACAATTTCCATGATGCATGTGGGACAAATTGAACTAAGTTTATAAAATTCCATAGGCATGTAAAAAACTAGGACTTCCCGAGCGGTCACCCATGCCAATATTACTCTAGCCTGAGTGCGCTTAAATACGGATTTCTAATAGGATCTGGTTCATTCACGCTATGTTGTAGTCATGTACATAAGACCACTAGGAAATCATTACATGATGTATGTAATTAACAAATGAAGAGTGCATTACATTCCATTCCCCATCAAAAGGGTGAATATCATGGTTAATCAAAACTATAGGCTTGAAATGTTGATCCAGTGGAAAAGGTGGATGGACACCGAGATCCACCTAGATCATTATGCTCTATGTGATCCTCTTTGCATCTCTAGTGAGACCTTCCTCATCCTTGGCCAAGGATTGATATGCTGATGCTTTGGGGATTTTGTCGGTACACTCTAGATGAACCCTAGGTCTAAACTCCCCATCGTTTAGAAGGATGCATGCAAGCATGGAACAAAACGCCAACAATCTAGCCAAAATTCAATTTCTTGCTAGTATGGGTTGGTTGAGATACAGATAACAAGTTTTCACTCAAAATGGGTACATGAAACACAATAGTGATCACACCATTTTGGCATTCAATCTTTCCACAACCAACAATAGTAAGTGTATAATCATCAACTACAAAGATTTGTTTTTTTATAGCTTCCTTTAGTGAAGAAAACATAGAATCATTTTAGCATTAGAGGATTAGGGATTAAAGAGCCAATTATTCCAAGAGAGAGGTGGTGTTTAGAGACATTGTTACAATACTTAAGCATAAACAAGCATAGTTGAACATATAGAGAAGTGTAAGAAACCAAAATGTTCCTATACACAACACATTATTCATGACATTTCATTACACACTTAGATCAAACCATAGGGCCATCTTATATAGCATGAAGATGTAACCAACCCCCTTGAAGTGAGGGAGTCAAGATCCACATATGTTGGTCGGAGCACATATTAACCTCCCTGATTTTTTCCTTGTTTTGTGCCCTAGTCAACTGTTATGTTTTAAATACTAACCAATCAAAGGCTTTGTCAATCTCCTAGTTGACCTCCCAATCGACCATTCAATTGACCTCCCAATTGAATATTCTAATCGACTGTCAACTAATGACTTATTGTCTCCAAAATATCCAAAGGTGTGATGAACTAACAAGTCATGGTGTTCCAACATATATCATAATCAATGTGAATTACACAAGATGAAGGAAAATCCATGTATTAATAGAAAATATTTTTATATAATATTTTTTTGTTTTTCTTGTAATAAATGATCCACTATTAGTGGTGGCAAGTGTAGGGGGTCATTTAAAATCTCAAAGGAAAATAAATAATAAATTTTGAAGGGGGAGTAGGAATTTCCACTAACAATGAGGTCGAGGCCTTAATTAGTAGTTTACCAAGGAGTGTCACATTTCAAGGTACAAGGGGTAACTAAGGCAATAATATTGGTTGAATCGTCAACAATTATAAGGATGCTTCTTCTCCATTCAAATCCTCATAACCCCTATGTCTCTTGTTTGGTCTAGAGAATACAAGCAAAGGTGAAGGACTTTGAAACAATAGAGTTCTACCAAGTTATATGTGTTCATAATCAAGAAGTCAATAATCCAGAAAACATTGGTGCGAGCATGGTAGAAGGAATTTTAATATTAAAAGGGAGGCTCCCTATCCTTAATCCCCTACCTTGATAACTTATGCAATTAATTAACCATGATGGATTTCCCATTCAAATGTCTAGTCACTCCAAGATTGTGAGGGTGGAATTTAAGGCATTTACTCTCCCCCATCTCCCTATGCTTCTCAACATCCACACTTGTAGATAATAAAGGTCCAACATCTCATCATGATATTTCTTGTGGTCCTCTTACTTGGGTGTTATTGCATTAGTTCGATATCACACCCCTTATTCCAACTCCCATCTACCATGGCAATGGATGCTTGATTTATTTCACTAGTGTTATTTCACAAAAAATTGGTTAGGTCTCTAGACATTGCAACTATTGTTGTTTTTGGAAGAATCCTAGTTTAGATTTAGGCCTTCTTCTCCATTAGATAATGATTCACCAAAGAGGCAATATATGTGTTATGTGTTAATTGCCTGAAATTTGTCATAGTATCAAGAGATGTGAGCATGGGATAGTAGAGGCACAACTATTGGTGGTGTCATCCAACCTCTGATGGAATGAGGAATGGAAGGAAAAACTTTAATCGAACTTCATGAAAGAAACCATTTTTCTATTGAAACTGTGGTTTAGTTAAGGAAGCTCCATGAATTGGAGCAAGAGATGAGGTTTTTTTGAAAATACAATGAAACCACTTCCTGAAGTTAGATTTAAAGGTGTATTTTTTGGTTTCACTTGTTTCTCATATATCTGACTTCCTAAAATTCCTCGAAAGGTTTCTCAATCCCCCTCTACTTTAGAACTCTCTACAAGTATGGCCTCAAAGGATGAAATCTTGAATGTCCAAACCTACCCCAAGGTAGCTTTGGAAGCTGCAGAAGTAGACATGGACCTAGAGGACCATTTGGCCAAGACCATGAGCTATGAGGATATCAAGCAGGAAGTCCATGTGCTAGAAAACACCCTTCATGGGCTTGCATTTTAGTTTTTTTTTTTTTTTAATATGTACAATGTATTTTCGAGTCATGTTTCTTTTGGGACAATATATTCATCATTTTTTTAACCAGAACAGAACTTAATATATATTAATAAGGATTGTGCCGGAAAAAAAACAAGCAAAAGTATTACAAAAAGAGGCTCCCAACCTGTCAAAATTTATAGAGCTATAATAGTAGGCAAAATAAGTATGCTAGGACTATTACTATTCTCATCAAAGCCAATTACATCCTTGTAGAAACTATCTAAACACCAAATAACCTTAAAAAACATACATCAATTTGAAGAAATAGAGTCTGTAATTTTTGGAGCTCTAGGAGGAAAACCTTCCTCTATCTCCATAGGGGCGATGTCTCTATCGTTAGTGCATGCGCCATTTTTGGCTCCTTATTCTTAGGGAAGCATTTCACCAAGAACATAAGAGGTAGAAACCATAGGCTAGATATTGAGTTGGGCCTTTATCTGTTGAATTTCATACTCCATGCCATCCATTCTCTTGTTGAGAGCAGTCAAAGCCACCTTTGTTTCCTAATTTTTGGAAATGATCAGGTTTTCTAGGGCCTGGTGAAAGTCCCCAAATTTGATAGAGAGATGATGAAGAGCTAAGCTATTAAATTAAGCAATTTCCTCATGCCGCCTAAGTACTTTCTTAGAATCATTCCATGATGGCTCCACGGCTGGAGATTGCATAAACACAAGCTGAAGAGCCCAGTTTTTTGGAATGCTCAGGTCATAGGAACAACTAATGGTCAAAGAACAACCACAATGGAGAGTATTCAAATTGATTAACTAGGAAACTTACCAGTACCCAAGCTTGAAAGGGAAAAAAACACAACAGCCACAGTCACTGTCACATTGAAAAACCACAGAAATCTCAGAGTTCACTCCGATGCCAATTGACCAAAGTTGACAATGTAAAAACCAACAATCCTCCTCCAAATTAATGCCTCTACTACAACCAGAACAACACTACCACGAAAACTATCCACAAATGAAATGGCCATTATAGAACCCATCAATCTCTCTACAAATCTTGGTTTCCACACTTCTGAAAGAAATCTTGCAAAAGGGAAATCAATCCTTGAGTGTGCAAGGAGGGAAGCACAACACCTGAGAGCCACCACCTACCAGCTCATGGGCACACAAAATGAAAGGGGAGAGGTCATCAAGGTAGAACATGAACCCCCCTAACCTCATTCACCACCATTTCACCTTTTGAAAACCTAACACCTTCCTTGGCATGGTGATTAGAAAGAGAGTTTAAGTGTCATTTGACGTGGAAGAGTTTGAGTTCTTCAAATATTTTATTGAGATTGACAATACAATTTATTATGCCATTGAATAAATTGCTTTAGAGTGGGTTTTGTTGATGACCTCTTGAATCACCATCATTTAATCACCAAAAACTATTAGTTTAGTGATGTTTCTTTCCTTGGAGATACTTAGTCCTGGAGAAGAGTGTAGGATTTATCAGTATTGTTAGGTGTGACTATCAATCCCCAAGAATAGTGAGTGGCAATGTTTCCTCCAGGATCAAGAAGACTCCCACCTACACCTGCCACCCCAAGATAGTATATTCGTCATTATACCAACTAAGTATTTCGGTTTATATTAAGGATAAGAAGTAGTCATGTTTTTTGAACCATCATTAGTAGTTTTTTTTCTTTTGGGTGGTAACCCCATTTTTTTATGTATTAAAATCTTGTATGGTTCAACCATAGTTTTTTTTTCTAACACAAAGTTAATTGTTATTGTTAAAAACAAAGTGGTCCAATGCCACCCATGGACATGTGAATCATGGTTACAAGAGTGAAATCTAGTTATTACCATCATCATCAATAATTAGACCAGGATGGAGACTCTAACATGTGACCATCATCGTCATCATCCAAAGGCTTAATGACATCTTATTCTTCAAGTTCTTGTAACTCAATAAAATGACAAATTAATTGATGAAGAAATTCTTGTGTTTACATATATCAATAAGCTAATACAAAATGTATATCTAGAAGAACTAAATTATTTTTCTTCAGAAAATATTTACAATTTACCTGGTTTGTGATAGGTTTTAGAGACCCACCATATTTGAATAGGTATTACTTAGGGCACAATTCAGTTCTTCTATGGTTGGTTCATGACCATATTCATCCTATTGTATGTAGATAAGATAAAACCATAACTCGTATTGTTATTAAGCAAGTACACAATCACGTAACAACCATAGTTTAGAATAGTTACAAAATAAAATTAAAAATTAAAAAAAAAACACACAACCTATAAGTTTTTCCTTATTGATTTTTTCCTCTAGTCTAGAGATTTTTTCCTAAGTGTCATGTAAGTGTAAAGGATAAAAATTTGAGACATATGAAGATAAAATGAAAGAAAACAAGGCCTTAAAGACAAATAATTATAGAGTGTGGAATGGACCGTTGTAAGAAACGTATTCCTAATTTGGAGATGTTCACTAAAGCAAGGTAGACATGGTGCTCGTTACTTATAAGGATGTTAGTAATAGTGAATTGTTGATATAAATCATAGTTTTCCTTGATTATGATGAAAATAATCTTATGCTAAACATTTAACTTGGTCAAAATATAATTTGTACGACTTAAGATGATCCAGGAGGATCTAGAATGCTCAAAGAGATCCAAGAGGATCAAAAAATGCTCAAAAATCGATCATCTCAAATGCTCTTGAAAATGATTTCATTGCTTAGAGCTCGACAATATATTTTCAATGGCACGTGAATTGCCTCAAACGGATATCGTATGAAGAAGTTATGGTTGTTTTAAGTTTTCAAGAAAACAGGAAAAATGTCAAACATAGGGTGCCACGTGGCAGGCCCATAGGTTTCCACGTGGCCATCCATGCAATTGACAGGGCACAGGATGATCCGTATTTATGAGAAGAACGAATTGAAACATAGATCTATAATATTAAAACATAGATATAGTGAACAAAAATAGACATGCAATCAAACTTCGGGGAGGCAGGTGCGGGAGGGGTGCTCTTTGACCTTAGAGAAAATCAAATAATGGAGTACTCTTAGCACATAGGAGTCATTACCAATAACAAAGAAGAAGCATATTCTCTTTATATTGGTGTACAATTATCAAAGAAGAGATAAATTATTGCTCTCAATATAGTCAGCGACTCTAAAAATACAATTCTTTATTTTATCAAGGCCTCATCTCCGAAAGATACAAGCCTAAAAAATTTAGTGGATCGCATTAGATCTTTTGTGCATGGTTTTCAAGCACAATTATATCATATCTTTAGACATAATAACATTGCAGCAGATTCCTTAGCAAATAAGGCCATTAGGATATCCCTTGGTCATATGCAAGTGAATGGAGAGGTGTTTGTTGTTCCCCCCTCATAGACATGCTCACGTCCAAGTGTTACAAGAAGCCATGGAATGTGGTAGGATCCTTTAGTTGCGTGGAAGGGATAGGTTCATTATACACCCAGGTCATTTCATTTATGTGTCTAAGTTATGTCATTCATATTAATGGGATGTATCAGTTAACTCGTGGATGGATCTTTCACTGTAGGAGGTTTGTACAGTGTGGGTTTGAGTTCGTTCCTATTCTGATGTCTCTAAAGTAGAGGATATGTATGATGATCATGGAGGAAGGTGGAAAGGATGACAAATTACTTATTTTCAATCTAATTCAAGAAGGTAATGTCAGCAATACCTAGGTGATGCATGACCATCTTGTGAATGATAATATATGCATTGATATGCAGGTATGTCACATTAGAGGAAATGTGAGTTTAAATGGGAACAAGGTTTACTATGTTAATGTGAAAATTTGGATATTTAATCTATATTGGAAACACTTGGGTTTCTTGACGCCTGGTCAAAAAGGGTCATTTGACAACGTCGGGGTGTATTTTGCAATATTGGGTTTTGCGTTAGCAATTGGTGGCCATAATTTGGTGAACAATTCTGGAGAAGTAAATTCGAACTCTAGTAGGCATTTTGTAGAAATTCATGTTTGGTCCACTGAGGTGTTGAATCATCCTATCTTCAATGTTCAAATTTGTTCTCAGCAAATTCTCTTGAACAAATAAAATCTTATGGATAACAAGGATTGGATAGAAAACATGGATGAGGAAATGGAGGCTAGCAATGAGGAAATGCAAAGATTGGATCTCAGGGTAAATTCTCTTATTTCTACAACAACATTCACACTTGATACTCTTATTCAACATTGTGTTCTTATTGTCCAAATTCAGGATGAAGTGGGCTTCTTGCGTCGTCGTCTAGTTTCACTCCAAATCCAAATAGCATAGAGGAATGAGGAACCTAGTAATTCAAGTTTGGTTGCAGAATAAGCAGGAGGAGAAGCTACTGAAGTGGGGATTTTGTCGGATCTGAATGCACCTGTGGAAATCGTTGAGGATCAAGAACAACCAGAGAATGACTCTATTCCATAATCAACCAATAATACTTAATGTGTGTTTTGTTACACAATATGTATAAATGGTATTTTTACCGAATCTATGTAGCTAAGAGTAGAAGTAGTAGCAAGGTTTGGACAAGTGATATTTGGAAGATAATCAATAGGCTTATAGAAGCTCTGTTAGAGCTGGACTTGTGTTTTTTTGAACTCCTTTTTTTTGTATTCTTTGTTCTAGGCCACACATTTTTATTATAATATAAATCCACCAGCTTCTGTGAAAAAAAAACAGAGATACAGTGAAACTTGACTTCTATTCAATAAAGAAATATGTTGAAATTGTAAAATGCAGAATGAAACAACCTTGCTCGAATGGTAGTAGTTAATCTCTAAGAAGAGATGTGGTGGCTATGCATATTCATCTGAGCACATTACAATGAGGCCTCCAGGCCTTTCTAGCATCAAGAATTAATCATAAAACCCTAGACATCCAAAAACCTAACCCTAGGAGATGAAGCGCCAAAATTCATGTGGGCCCCAATGGGGTAAGTTGGTACATCAACTTCTCGAGGTCGTAAATTTTCCATACAATCTTTGTTTTAGGCACACGATATCTTGTTGGAAAGGTCTATCTGAGGACTACGCATCTTTTCATCACACTCTCACTCTATTTATATTATGACTTTGACGAGCCCAAAAAACATTGTTTAGGGCCTCAAAACGACCCCAGAAGTTTGGGACCCGAAAAGCTAGAAAAACAACTGCTAGGATGAAAACTATATGTGAGCCATTTAGAAGAGGTGGGTGGACACTAATATCCACTTGGATCAATCCTCCCTCCTTAAGAAGCAATGGTCTCCATTGCATTGAGTTCCCCCATTAGATGAGGAAATTTATGTTGAATTTGGCCCCGGGTGAGCCATTTGCCTTGGTGCAAGAGCTGCCCCACTTTGACAACATGATAAAGTTGAAGATTCTATTGGCGAGTGCCCTTGACCTATGTGTCCATGATCTGATTAGTGGATGCTTGTTCCATGCAGTCAAGTTTGAGTGCTTTGTTTATAGGTCAAATCTCTTCACATATACTACATATTGTGAAGTGTAATCATAATAGGTCTACTTAACATCCACTCAACCCAACCTCTTCATTAACCTTATTTATCATGCCACTACTCTCAATCTTGACATATTTATGGCATACATGGTTCAATTTCCATTCATTCAATTGGTGAAAGGAGTCATTGCCAATTTCCTTATTATTTACACCAAATTCCAATTCAAACCATTTATTAAAACATATATGGCCTAGTCATTGTATAAACCATATGTCTAATGGAAATTATATAAAACATGTATACAAAGAAAATGAACTAATACATGTATGAAAGGTTACTCGTTAAATATATGAGAGAGTGTCATTATTTAACATATGAGATGACAATTAATTGATAATTGTATGAATTGACTTATTGAGAAACGGGAATAAGACAAACACCACACCAACCAAACGGGTAGACATGCCAAATTACATCACCACATATGCCAACAATCAGAGGAAAGAGTAGTTCAAGGGAATTCATATTGTACTTCAAAAAATTGTATTCACCCATCTTCAAATGAAAAAGATGTTATCCATTTCCACCATCCAACTTGCATACCAACACCCAACAAACATTGTCCAGTGCACAACCTTGGAGGGAGAGAGACATATGACCTATACATACCCATATGACCTCAAGAGGGATAAGTTAATAGCATCTAGCCTCACTTGGGATAACTCTACCATGTACAACCTCAACAACATGAAATACACAACATGTATATTGGATTTGGGATGCCAACGGTCTCCAAGTTCAATTTATTTATTTTTGTTAGTGTATTGAACCTTGCAATCAGATTTAGAAACTAAACTATTAATTTGTAATGGCTATCTCATGATAGCCTTTTATCTTGAATCCTAGAGTGAGATAAATGGTGGACATTACAAAGTTGTTGGCATTCTTCAATTGCTCATGGGGAATGAAATTTCGAGTAAACTCAACATCACTACAACTAGGAATTATTCCTTAGCACCATTGACACACTCAAAACAACATATTAATAGTAAATGAGAGTAGTGTTAGAAATTTTGCTCTAATCAGTAAGTTTCAAGACCACCTCATTCTTATCTTAGGCTATCTTCATTATCATAGGTTTCTTATGATTGGTTACTTATAAGAGTTTTGCTATATATATATATATATATATATATATATATATATATATATATATATATATATATATATATATATATATATATATATATATATATATCATGTGAATAATATGAATAAATAATGATTTTGGCTTTGTGCCTTTCTGCCTATTCTTGATCTTCTTGACGGTCTTGTTCTTCATTTTGTCTTTTAATTGGTATCAAAGCATGCATAGTCTGAAGGGCACAATAACCCTATGGTAGTTATTCATGGGCGAGATGAGTATCCATTAGAGAGATGAATGTGTCATATTGAAATAATGTTGCTATTGATATCGGATCATGTTTACGATATTCATCATGTCAATAAAATTAATGTTGTATGATGGTGAAGAGTCATGAAATGTTTCCACAAGAATACTTGATTCTCTTGAAGATGATTCCAAAAGCATGTACAAATCAGATTTGTGTGACAAAATTTTAGAGGTTGCCAAATCAGATCAGCGCTATGTAGACATAAAGACAAATTTACAACAAGGTAAGTTGCAACAGAAATTTGAAGGTATGAGCCAAAAGAGGATGGAATCCTCATGTATAGGCGTAGAGTTTATGTGCCAAATGATCAAAAGTTGAAAATTTTTTTATTGTCAGAGATGCATAAAGTTCCTTAAGTTGGACACCCAGGCTACCAGAAAACTATTGCAATGGTAAAAAAACAATATTATTGGCCAAGAATGAAAAAGGAGGTGGTTGATTTTATTGCTAGATGTCTTGAATGTCAAAAGGTCAAGGTTGAGCACAAACACCCAGTTGGTTTTCTACAACCTTTTCCCATTCCTGAGAGGAAGTGAGAAGTTGTGACCATGGATTTCATTACTAAGATTCCTAGGACTGCTAGGCAACATGATTCTATTATGGTAGTCGTGGACAAGCTTATAAAGTTGCCCATTTTACTCCAGTGAAGTCAACTCACAAGGAAACCAACATTGTTGATATATACATGAGACAGATTGCTAGGTTGCATGGTGTACCTAAGACAATTGTGTCTGACAGAGATCCCAAGTTCACATTGAATTCTTGGAAAGGGCTATTCAAAGGATTTGGGACAAATCTGAATTTTAGCACGGCCTATCATCCAAAGACATGGGAAAATAGAAAGGGTAAATCAAGTGATAGAAGATATGCTAAGAATGTATATGATGGACAAACTAATGCAGTGGGAAAAATATTTACCTTTGGTTGAGTTTTCTTATAACAATGGGTATCAAGCATCTCTAAAGATGATCCCATTTGAGGCACTTTAAGGAAGAAAGTGCAATACACCAATGAGTTGGGACAACCCAGCAGACCGCGCAGTGGTTGGGCCAGATTTACTTAGGGAAATGGAAGAGCACATGGTGAAGATAAGGTAGAATTTAAAGGCTTCCCAAGGCAGGCAGAAAATCTACACAGATAAAGGAAGAACCCACTGAGAGTTTAAAGTGGGTGACCATGTGTTCTTGAAAGTAAAAGCAAGACACAATTCCCTAAAGTTGGAAAATTGTTCTAAGCTGGCAGCATGCTACTGTGGACCAATTGAAATCCTAGAGAGGATTGGTCATGCCACATATATGCTTGCATTACCTACATCATTGTGTATTCATAATGTTTTCCATGTATCTTTGTTCAAAAAGTATGTACCTGATGTTAATCATGTCATTGATTGGATTGTGATTTAGGTGGAGCTAGAAGGTGATTTTTGAGTGCAACCGGTTTGCATATTGGATCAAAAAGTCAAACAGCTCCAAAATCAATCCATGGAGCTAGTAAAGGTCCAATGGACCTGGTGCAGTCCTGAGGATGAAACTTGGGAGCACGAGGATGCTATGCAGGTAGAGTACCTACATATTTTTGAATAGTTATGAAGTTTTTGTATGTACCTGTGTATATAATGCACTGAGGAAAGTGCATAAATAAGGGGGATGGGAATGTAATATCCCTAATCCGAACCCCAATTGTAAATGAAACTGTAAATGTATATTTAGGCTGGTGAGTCATTGGCACTGAGTGTTGGTTCAGTTTTGTGTGCACTTGAAATTGTAAATGTACATTTAGGCTGGTGATTCATTGGCACGAAGTGTTGATTCAATTTTTCGTGCACTTGAGCAGTGTCGGTTCAGTTTTTCGCGCACTTGAGCAGTGCGCAAGGATTGTTTTCCAAAGAAAGAGCGCAAACATTCCATAGTGTTGTGCATACCTAAGTAAGTGTGTGTGGATTGTGCATCAAGGGAAGGGTGCACACATTCCATAGTGTTGCGCGCATCTGAGTAAGTGAGGGAGGATTATCTTGAAGTGCGCAACGGACCAAGTCTTGTGTGTGTGTGTGTGTGTGTGTATTTGAGGCCGGAGAGCCTGTGTGGTTATTGGGATAGTGAGTCGGGATGCAAAAAGGTCAATGCGCCTATCCTTTTAAAATGTAATCACACTCAAATTATTAATAAAATCACATCATTGTGTGTAGGCCTCTCAGACAAAAAGAGACGGGGGCATAAACTCCACTAAAAATGGACAAGGGGGGACTTAAGTCCAAGGGAATATTTTATTAATATTTTTGAAAAGTATAATTATGGATATTTATTTATCCTAAGTTTCTGAGGGATGGGAACGAGTCACCAAGTTGCTAAAGCTAATTTTGATGGTGTCCAATTATGACCATGTAAATATATGATCGAACCTTAGTGTATTTTGGGGGAAGAACTCATTCCTTTTTGGGGATTTTCACTCATTTTCAGAAGGAACGATGATTACCATTTTTGCAAGAAAATATTGGAAAAAGGGTTTTCCATATGGTAACCAAAGTATTTGTTGTCGAAGAGGCAGGTTGTCAGGGTCATGAGCATTCTCTCCATGTGAGAGATTTTTTATCGAAGAGGCGGGTTGACATGCCCGTGAGCATTCTCTCCAGGTGATAGATTTGTTGTCGAAGAGGCGAGTTGTCAAGCCCGTGAGCATTCTCTTCAGGTGAGAGATTTGCTAGGAATTGTTCCCTAGTGCATTGGGCATTAGTTACAGGGCTCTGAGACTTCATGTCTGGCATGTTGTTGAAGCCATGGAAGGGAAGTGGGGAAACTGAGGGACTATTGAGAAAAGAAGGGGCACACTTCGTGGGGTGGGACAAGCATGTGGGGAATGAGAGACTATAGGCTAGTTGCAATAATGGATTCCTTGACCTGAGCAATTCTATTGATTATCAGACCTTAGCCTAGCATTAAGAATCCTTTTTCCCTAGTGGAGTTTAAGCCCCAACTCGTGGGTGACCTGTTACTAAAAGTATATGAGCAACAAAGTTTATGGCTGGGAGGAACGTCTGAGATTTGTGCGCAGTTGGTGACTCTTTATAAAAAGATAAGTGTCTTTTATGTGCTTTTCTAATTTATTGTGTACTTAATTATATATGTTTAATATGGGTTTATTTTCCTGTATGATGTTGGATATGATCAATTGTTGTTACTCTGCATAATGTTGTCTGCACATGTCAAACATGATGTTGGTATCTAGTGTTTGTTGTCGCACATGTAGAGTATGACAATTATTGAGTTTCATGTTAGTTACCTTTGCAATAATGGTCATAAGTTCCAAGGCAAGGCTAGAATAGTCATGCGCATAGGGAAATAGTTCGTATGCACATGAAGTTGGAATCATTGTGCACATGGGAAAGCAGTCCATGGACACAAGGAGAATTGAATATGTGTGTGGCACCAGAATGGTTGTGTGCGCAGTAGTATTCATGTGTTCGGAGTGGTTACATGTGTAGTAATACTGTGTGCACTGAATGATCATGCGCATAGTTTTATTAAATGTTAATTATGTTGTTATATCTAGTGCCTGAAGAGGAAAATTTTGTGTGGCGTGATCCAGCATGGGATCATGCGCATTACCTCACATGTTTGTGTGTAGATCAAAGTTATAGTCTAGAATATGCGCATTAGATTTTTGGAGTGGCATTGCTCAATAGTATATTGGGTATGTTACAGATTGGTATCAAAGCGGGGTACCTAGCTAGGAGGTTGGGTATGTTATAGATTGGCATCAAAGCATGTTTTTAGTGTTGGTAGTGGGGAACATTACATTTGTTGTTGGTTTGGGGAAGTCTTCTTACCATTACTCCTCTAAAAGAAGTCTGGCTTGTGGCATGTGTCTCGCTTCTCCCAGCAAGTTGCCTCAAGATGGACTTTCTTCCCATAGAATGAGCATGATTTTGAGTACCAACAATTGACAACACTATGGCCTTTCCTCTTGCAACAATGACAAACAAGGCATGTATTGTTTGATGTAGACTTATTGTGACGTCCCCAGCCACCAACAGGTTGGGCAACACCACTTCTTGAATGTTTCATTTAGCTTTGATACCATTTTGTGAATTTATATGCATGCATATCTAACACAATTAACAGTTACAACATTCGGTTCATGCCACTTATTCATGCAGAAATAATCATTAAAACGTACTGACAATATATGCATACAAACGACATATTCTAACCATACACAAATTAATGCGGAAATAAGAGTAAGCCTACACACACAACATAGTTGATATATCCAGGCATTACTCATCAAGTTATAACACATGTACAATTACACAGCATACAATTAACAGATATTTGGCACTTATCTTTCAATAGATGACCACCAAACTGCGTCCAGACCTTCCATGAGCCTCTCAGCCTTAGACCACATTGTTCATCACGCTTAGAAGTGGGCCACCCCTTAGCTGGGACTAAACTCCACCAAGAAATGGATTCCTAGGCTTGGCAAGGGAAACAGGAAAGTCGCACAGTAAACAGGAAGGATTTTCTCCCAGGGCCAGATCACACTAACAGCCTATAGCCTCGCATTCCCCACATGTCTGTCCCACCCCAGGAAGTGTGCCCCTTCTCTTCTCAACAGTCCTTCGGCTACCCCACTTCCCTTCCAAGGCTTCAACAACATGGTGGACATGAATTCTCTGATCACTATAGCTACTTTTGGCTCCCTCTAGGAAAACACTTCCCCAACAACCTCTCTCACTTGGAGAGAGTTGCTTGCAGGCCTGACAACCTGCTTCTTCAGTCCAGCTTCTAAGTAAACTACAGTAAGGGTGATGGAAACAACAAGGCTCGGTATAGCTCAGGTGATGGCAGCAACAACAACCATTAAGGCACATCATGACTCAGGCAAGGTACAAGTGCAAGCATGACTCCCTAGATGAATTGAGAAGGGTGACAGATTTCCAAATAATCGTAAGGGTCGTCAAGAAACTCGAGACTGGTCCCAATGCATGGATGGGGAGCAATTCCAGAATGGGAAGTGAACCCCCAACAAGCTGACTTTCCCAGCTATAATTGCATGCACCCATGTCGACACATGTCTTCCTGCAACTACATGAATTCCACTTAGCACTCGTTCCCTTTCCAGGAACTTATGACAACACGGCTTATGTCAACCATAGCCTTTGGGAAATAATAATAAAATAGTATTCCCTTAGAGGTAAGCACTCTAGCTTAGCCCGTAGGCCTAGAAACTTAACCCCCTCCCTTACCCTACCTAGTGGAGCTTAGTCCCCCATAAATCTTTCTTTGTGGTCGGTCTACATGCAACAATGTAATTTTATTAATGATATGTGTATTTACATATACAAAATCAGGCTCATGGCCTTAAGCATCTAGGATCTTCGACCTAATAAACATGTAAGTCTCCAGCTTATAAACACTTGGCTCACTAGCTTATAAACATAATTACAATTGAGAAGGGGCTCGGCCTTGTGGTGTTACAATCCCCTCCCGTCATTTTTTCACTATCCTCATTGCAACTTACTTACACAACAACAACAAGATTTCCTAAATCTTCAAAAAGATGTGGGTACTCTGCCCACATTGCATCTTCATGCTCCCATGTTGTGTCATTAGGACCATACCAAGTCCACTGAACTTTTACAAGCCCTATGACTCGATTTCAGAGCTGCTTGCTTTTCCTATCTAGTATACACACCAGATGCACCTGAAAACCGCTTTCCTGCTCCACCTGAATCACATTCCAATCAATAACATGATTAGCATCAAGTACATATTTCTTAAGCAATGACACATGAAATACATTATGTATAGACATGCATGCAGACAATGCAAGCCTATATGCTACTGGACCAATCCTCTCTAGGATTTCAAACATCCTACCATACCGAGCTTCCAACTTTGAACAATTTCCCAACTTCAAGAAACTTCTGTTGGCCTTCACTCTCAGGAATACATGATCCCCTACTTTAAATTCCCTATGAGTTATGTTCTTGTCATCATAACTTTTCTGCCTTTCTTGGGTAGCCTTCAAATTCTACTTAATCATCAAGATTTGTTCTTCCATTTCCTTGAGCAACTTGTTGGTTGTGGATCCTGATTATCTTCCTGATTCAGAGGTCCTTGCTTTCAGCCATGTTTATACCCCATGAAATATTTACACCCCAGAAGAATGTACACTCTTCCACGCGGTGGAGTGCAGAGGGGGGGTACCCCCTCTGTGGGGTCCGGGGGGGCTATCCCCCCGGCTGGGGGGTTTGGAGGCAAGCGGGGGTTCGGGGGCGAAGCCCCCAGAGCAAAAATTGCCTTGTAAAAGTATATTGTAATTTCATTGTAAATCTGGACCGTTTATTATAAGGTCACGGATCTAACGATAGAGATTATGTTAGGGTTTTTTGCCCTAGAAGGCAACCCTCTTTTATGAGGGAAATGTATTGCGGCTATGCATGTTGGTGAGTATTGTATTCTGAGAGAGGAGACTATGAGAGAAAGAAGAGGAAGTTACAGCGGGTTTTTCTATAGGTTGTATCCCTTCATTTGCTGGATAATAATAAAGGAAGGACCTGGCAATTTCTCTAGTGGACGTAGCCCACACTGGGTGAACCACGTAAATCTGTGTCTCTCTTGTATT
>JZKD02S1717465.1:84045-103689 GCA_000966675.3 Picea glauca
TTGTTGAGATCAGTCTCCAAGTGGGAGATTGTTGGTTGTGGAGCCTGATTATCTTCTCGATTCAGAGGTCCTTGCTTTCAGCCGTGTTTATACCCCATGAAGTATTTACACCCCAGAAGTATGTACATTATTCCACGCGGGGGAGTGCAGAGAGGGGGTACCCCCTCTGTGGGGTCCGGGGGGGCTATCCCCCCAGCTGGGGGGTCTGGGGGCAAGCGGGCCCCCAATGGGGGTTCGGGGGAAAAGCCCCCGAAGCAAAAATTGCCTTGTAAAAGTATATTTTAATTTCATTGTAAATTTGGACCGTTTATTATAAGGTCACAGATCTAATGATAGAGATTATGTTAGGGTTTTTTGCCCTAGAAGGCAACCCTCTTTTATGAGGGAAATGTATTGCGGCTATGCATGTTGGTGAGTATTGTATTCTGAGAGAGGAGACTGTGAGAGAAAGAAGAGGAAGTTACAGCGGGTTTTTTTGTAGGTTGTATCCGTTCATTTGCTGGATAATAATAAAGGAAGGACCTGGCAATTTCTCTGGTGGACATAGCCCACATTAGTTGAACCACGTAAATCTGTGTCTCTCTTGTATTGTGTGTCCTATGTGTTTTGTTTCTGCATTTGTTTTATTTTATTGCTCCATGGTCCTGTTTTTCTAACACAACTCTGGCACAATCACTACCCTATCAGTTGGGTTGTCCCATCTTACTGGAGTGTTTCACTTTCTTCCATAAAGTGCTTCAAATAGGATCATCTTCAGGGATGCTTGATACCCATTGTTGTAGGCAAATTCTACCAAGTGTAGATAATCTTCTCATTTAGATAGTTTGTCCATTGCATACATTCTTAGCATATATTCTATCACTTAGTTCACCCTCTCTATCTTCCCATTAGACTCAGGATGATAAGTAGTGTTGAAGTTCAGATTTGTTCTGAACCCTTTGAATAACCCCTTCCAAAACTTTGATGTAAAATTTGGGCCTTTGTGAGACACAATTGTCTTGGTACGCCATGCAAGCGTGCTACTTCCTTCATATAAATTTCATTAAGATTAGTTTCTTTATGAGTAGTCTTCGTATGGATGAAATGGGAAGATTTAGTAAGCTTGTCCACCACTACCATGATTGCATCATGTTGCTTGCTCGTTTTGGGAAATCCGGTGATGAAATCCATTGTTACCACTTCTCATTTCCACTCAGGAATGGGTAATGGTTGTAGTAAACCAGTTAGGTGTCTATGCTCAGCCTTTAACTTTTGACATTCCAAGCATTTACCAATAAAATCAGCAATCTCCCTCTTCATACCTGGCCAATAATATTGGCTTTTGACTTACGAGATTGTTTTATGATATCCTGGGTGTCCTGCATAAGTCACATTATGCATTTCTTTTAAAATCGTACTCCTCAATTCAGAAGAGTTGGGTACATAGACTATGTTTCTGTACATAAGGATTCCATCAATTCCCAACTCATAATCTTCGTTGCATTTTACCTTGCTACAATTTTGTTACCAATAGCATGTACTGCAAATCTACTTTTGCAGCTTCAGAAATTTTGCCTTTAATATTCATCTGATACATGCTAATGGTTATAGCAAGTAGTTCATGCACTCTCCTGCTGAGTGCGTCAGCCACTTTGTTCTCCTTTCCTTTGATATGCTTGATATCAAAGTCATACTCACAAAGGAATTCCAACCATAAACTATGCCTAGCATTCAAAGTAGGATGATAAAAAAAATATTTCAGACCGTTATGGTCTGTCCTTAGTTCAAACTTCTTTCCCATGAGGTAGTGCCTCCACTTCTTCAAAGCGTGCACTATGGCTTCCAATTCCAAATCATGAGTGGCATAGAGCCTTTCATGCTCTTTCAACTTCCCTGATTCATAACATACAACAAGCCCATTTTGGTTGAGGACTCCACCCAGTCCTTCTTTACATGCATTTGTGCATACAATGAAGTCTTCATGTGGATCTGTGATCCTCAGAATTGGAGCACTAGTTAACAACTACTTCAATTGTTGGAAACTCTTTTCACATTCTTCTGTCCATTGAAACTTCTTCCCCTTCCTTTGCAAGGAAGTGATGCGGTGAACTATTCTTGAAAACCCTGCAATGAACCTTCTATAATAGCCAGCTAGACCCATGAAGGATTTGACTTCTATCACATTCTTTGGCATTGACCACTCTCTAATGGCTTCTGTCTTTTTAGGGTCCACTGCTATCCTATCCTTTGAAATGATATGCTCGAGGTAGTGAATTATGTTTTGATAAAATGAGCACTTTCTCAATTTGGCATACAACTGATGTTCTCTTGGCACTTGCATCACCATCCTCAAATGATGCTCATGCTCTTCTTCCGACTTGGAATATACAAGAATGTCATCCAGAAAAATAATGACAAACTTGTCTAACTATTCTCGCAAAACACCATTCATTAAGCACATGAAAATAAATTGTGCATTTGACAACCCAAATGGCACCAATATGAATTCATAATGACCATACCTTGTCCTGAAGGAGGCCTTGTTGATATCTTCCTCTTTAATCCTTACCTGATGGTATCCTGACCTGAGATCTATCTTGGAAAATATATTTGCATCCTTCAATTGATCAAAGAGATCATCAATCCTTGGCAGAGGATACTTTTTCTTTACAGTCACTTTATTCAACTGTCTGAAATCAATGCACAATCTTAATGTCCCATCTTTCTTCTTCACGAACAAGATTGGGGCACCCCAAGGTGACACACTTGGGCGTATATACCCCTTCTTCAAAAGTTATTCAAGCTGCATTTGCAACTCCTTCAACTCTTGTGTACTCATCCTGTAAGGAGTCTTTGATATTGGAGCTGCTCCAGGCATCAAATTAATAGAGAAATCAATATTTCTCTTTGGAGGTAGTCCTGGTACCTCCTTGAACACGTCATCAAAATCTTCCAAGACTAGATGATCCTCCAAATTTGACACCTTATCCTTAGATGCTTCCTCCATATGGGCTACAAATATTTGACAACTCTTGTTGTAACACTTCTTCAGATGCATTGCTGAGATTTTTGGGACAATAACTGCCCTGGGAATTCCTTGGATTGTTCTCTGATTTCCTTCTTCATCCAAGAAAGTGAATGCCTTGTTACGACATTCTAAGATGGCATGGTGTTGGTCTAACCAATCCATGCCAATTAGGCAATCATAAGATCCTAAAGGCAATATGTTCAAATCTGCCCTTGTGTTCAGTCCATTCATGTCCATAAGACATGACTTAACCATCTCATTGACTTTTCTTTTGGCTCTAGTAGTCAGTTGCACCAACCAAGATTTTCCATGCTTGTTTCTTGGCAATTGTAAACTTTTCACCATATTAGGATCTATATAACTATGACTAACTACTGAATCAATTAAAATAGTAATGGTTTGGTTGTTGATCATACCTTCCACTTCAATCATATGTGATTGATACTATGCTTTCTTGTTGTCCAAGGCTGCATAGATCCTTGGTACATTTTTTCCCATTTCCCCCATTGTTTCAACTCACTGAACATTGTGAACAACTCTCTCTTTGTCACTTATGTGAGGACAATCTCTAAACATATGATCACCTTTGCAACCCCCAACATTGAATAGGTGGTTGACTTGGCCTTTGACCACCTATCTCAATCGTTCTGGGTTCTCTAGAAGTTGGTTGTCCCTAAGGATTATTTCTGAAGAACGGTGGCTTAATTCCCTTCTTCCTCTGATCCATCTTGAATTTTTTCTTGTCTTCCCAAGATTTTTGGAAATTTGGCCTTGCTTTTTGTTGATCATAAAAGCACTTAGATCGCCTTATGGTCTCCTCCAATGTTTTGGGGTCATCATATTGTATTTTTTCACTGATGGATGGTGGAAAACCACTCAAATACCTTTGAATCTTGATTGTCTCATCTTTGATCAAAGAGACATACTTCAAACCTTCTTTCATACCCATCAATGGACATACTTCCCAACTTGAGTTCAAAGAACTCTTTCATTTTCTTATCATAGTACCTATTAGTCAAGTATTTATTTTCAAAATACATCTAGAATTCCCTACAAGTAACATCTTTCTCTTTAATGTGTTGCACCTGCACAAGATGATCCTATCACATGGATGCCTTACCTTTGAGTTGATAGATGGAAATCATTCCCTCTGCATGAGAAGAATATTTATGCAATTGAAAATACGTTCTCATGCCCAGCAGCCATGTCTCTGCATCTTCATCCTTCTTGTGCTCCCCATCAAACGTAGGAGGTTTGATTTTATTCATTTCTCCTTGTAGCTCATCCTCCTCGGACCTCTTATGCTTCCTAACAGGGGATAGACTTGAGTTATTGTGTACTCTCTTATTGGAATGCTTCGGGGAGTGTTGGTGATGTCTGTTATCACTTTTTCTTCTTCTGTGACTTTCTGATTTGCTTGAGCCACTCTCCTTATCCAATTTATTTTCTATTATTTCCAGGCTCTGCATCAACTTTATGTTGAATTCTCCATGTTTCTCCCTGGCTTTCATGAATCTTTTGTTATCTTCTCGGTGAGTCTGGACATATCTCTGCAAATTTTCAATGATTTTCATCATGTTTCCTTCTTTATCTATCTCTTCTTCATGCCCATTGGAGTTTGATCCTTCAACTCCTAAATGGACATCCATTCCTCTAACTTCATTTTCCAAACTGTAAGCACCCTATGCCTTTCCCATTTCTCTACACTATGCGACACTTCGGTTCGATTCTGACAATCGTTAACTCTACAAAATGTGCAGTCAACCGAAATTTTCTCAGGCTAATAGATGTTAATAATTTTCTAGAATAAACCAATCTGATTCGATAAAATCAATATCAGATTACATTTTCAGTGGGTCTTGGTTGGTCAAGAACCCATTCGTCTTTTATCTCTAAGCCCTGCTATGTTCTGCAACAAATTTCGAGCACTAGCCCCTTGTCTTCGGCCCTTGGTTCGCATGGGACCATGGTTGTGACCCAACCCTTATGATTTGGGCGCTTCTCCGGAGCCTTGAAAATTCAGGCTCCCAGCTTCTGAGGTTTCCCTTTTTCTGCACGCCCCAACATCACAGAACAACGAACTATAGAACACGTGAAGAACGACGGATCTATGGTCCACATTCCTTCATTCACCATTCCTTCCAGAGTGTCAATTCTCTGGACTTCATGATCTGGTGCCACGCATCCACTGGGGCCCACGATTTCGTGATCGAACTAATAAATGTCGAAAATGTCACATCAAATTTAGTACTTTTCAAATTGCAGGGACATGGGTTGGTGGTTTTAAAGTAACCCTCTTATCGTTCCGCAATTTTCCCCATGTTGACATGTACCCCACCTAGGAAACCATTGTTTAGATTGCGAGACCGCCTTGCAGAATTATCTGTCATGCAACTTTGATCTCTGTAATGCCTCTCGGCCCTCGATATTGATAGATCATGACCAAAGTTAATGCAGGCTCGATCCAACTAACTTCTTCATCACGCTTAACTACCTTGTTCCACCACCAGGAGCGCCACTCGGTAGGACAAACAAAGCTGACACGTGGTCTAATCAGGCGGGTAACATATGTCACGTTCTAACTACATTTCCATCTTACCAAGGTTCTTAACTCACTGACACATGGCACACATCCCATGTGTCCATGTCATCCCTAGTGACATCAATAGGCCACGTAACTCCGGGACTTTGAGCTTCAGGAGGTTTCTCTTTAGCATACCTCATTTCTCCCTAACACTGAATTCCCAAACAAGTCGATCTTCTGACACGCATCTCCTTCAACGAACGGTCCGGATTAACTTCGGACTTCAGGACTTCAGGAGTTTCCACTCTATTCACACCTTGCTTCTCCCGAATGTCACATTCTTGAACAAGCTAACTTACCGACACGTGTTCCTTGCTTGGATTGACGGATAGGAAATACACGAAGTTCACTCTATCTTCTCTACACATGACCAATAGTTGTGACCTCAGGTTAACATTTGGGCACTTATCTCACTTTGAAAGATCGGCAGTCATGCCTTAAGGAACTATGAATATCAACGATCAAGAGTGATTGTGGAAACTCAACTTGCTCATGCTTTAATTTCCTTCTTGATCTTCGTAATGTGAAATGATCGTTGTAGTGGGATCGATATCCATCATTGATCTGTTGATCTAGCAAGATCAATGATCCTGAGGAATTTCAGAGTCTCAACTTACTCTCTCTTTAATTTCCTTCCCGATCTTCGCAATGGCTCCCCACCGTCGATCTCCTTTCAATGAGATCTGATGGTCATGACTTACTCTTCACTTGATCTGACGACTTATCTTTCTCTCACCCAAATCTAACAGCCCAACACCATGGATGTTGTAATTTCTTTTTATGTGGCCATTTCTTAAACTTGTTACACCTCCTGCGTTTTTTAACACAGTCTAAGTGTTCTTTCAACACCCTTATGGCACTCTATACCTCAAAATTCTATGGACTTTCTATGCTGAATTTCTCGTTCATGGCCCATCCAAGTTCCGGGTAGAAACCATGGGCTCCGAACTTGAATTTTGTCCATTTCGACAACAATTATTTTCCGAAACTTTTGCTTCAACTTCCACTAACATGGCCCATCCATGCTCAGTGTTGAAACCATGGCTCTGATACCATTTTGTGACGTCCCTAGCCACCAATAGGCCAGGCAACACCACTTCTTGAACATTTTAGTTAGCTTTGATACCATTTTGTGAATTTATATGCATGCATATCTAACACAATTAATGGTTACATCATTCGGTTCATGCCACTTATTCATGTGGAAATAATCATTAAAACATACTGACAATATATGCATATAGACGACATATTCTAACCATACACAGATTAATGTGGAAATAACAGTAAGCCTACACACACAACATAGTCGATATATCCATGCATTACTCATCGAGTTATAACACATGTACAATTACACAACATACAATTAACAGAGATTTGGCACTTATCTTTCAATAGATGACCACCAAACTGTGTGCAGACCTTCCACGAACCTCCCAGCCTTAGACCACATTGCTTATCACACTCAGCAGTGGGTCACCCTCGAGCTAGGACTCAACTCCACTGGGAAAGAGATTCTTAGGCTTGGCAAGGGCAATAGGAAAGTTGCATAGTCAATAGGAAGGATTTTCTCCCAGGGCCAGCTAACACTAACAGCCTACAACCTCTCATTCCCCACATGCATGTCCCACGCCAGGAAGTGTTCCCCTTCTCTGTTCAAAAGTCCTTCGGTTGCCCCACTTCCCTTCCAGGGCTTCAACAACAGGCTGAACAAGAATTCTCTGAGCACTATAGCTATAGTTGGCTCCCTCTGGAAAACGCATCCCCAACAACCTCTCTCACCTGGAGAGAGTTGCTTGTAGGCCCGAAAACCTGCTTCTTCAGTCCAACTTCTAAGTCAACTCCAGTAAGGGTGATGGCAACAACAAGGCTTGGTATAGCTCAAGTGATGGCAGCAACAACAAATGTTAAGGCACATCACGACTCAAACAAGGTACATGTGCGAGCATGAATCCCTAAATGAATCAAGAAGGGTGATAGACTTCCAGAGAATCGTAAGGGTCGTCAGGAAACTCGAGATCAGTCCCGATGCATGGATGGGGAGGAATGCCAGAATGCGAAGCGAACCCCCAACGAGCTAGCTTTCCCAGCTATAACTGCATGCGCCCAGGTCAACACCTGTCTTCCTGCAGCTGCATGAGTTCCACTTAGAACTCATTTCCTTTCCAAGAACTTATGACAACATGGCTTATGTCAACCATAGCCTTTGGGAAATAATAATAAAATATTATTCCCTTAGAGGTAATCCCTCTAGCTTAGCCCCTAGGCCTAGACACTTAGCCTCCTCCCTTACCCTACCTAGTGGAGCTTAATCACCCATAACTCTTTCTTCGTGGTCGGTCTACACGCAACAATGTAATTTTATTAACGATATGTGTATTTACATATAAAAAATCAGGCTCATGGCCTTAAGCATCTAGGCTCTCTGACCTAATAAACATGTAAGCCTTCAGCTTATAAACACTTGGCTCACCAGCCTATAAACATAATTACAATTCATCAAGGGCTCAGCTTTGGGGTGTTACACTTCTTTCTCTAAGTTGTCTTCTTGTTCTAGTTAATATTCTTGCCACTTCTTCTAAGTGTTAGTGCAAACCGATTATTTACAATTTCATCATCACTTCCCTTCTATAATCTTCCATAAGAAGGATGGAGTGGGAGTGTGTGTCCCTCTTCCTTCATTTCTACTCTTTCCTCTGATAAGCAAGCCAACTTTTCCACGTCTTTCACCTTCAAAAAATTGGTCTTCATGGTCATGGGATTTTCCCCTATACCATTGAAACCTAAGCCTTCATTCTTGACCCTTGGTTGAGCTATAGTAGGGCTTATGATGCCTTTACCTAGCTCTTGTCCACCGTATCCCATTTCCCTTAACAATTTCAAACCAATTCATTTGATATGTTTTTCAAATTAACCAAAATTCTCTTGAGAAATGTCTAAGGAAGGTAAGCTTACCGAATTTGCCTCGATCATGGTGTTGGCCTTGGAAATGGAAGGTGGATTTTGTTCCTCGGTCTCTTAGATAATTGATTGTATTTTTGCCAATGCCTCTTCCTTCTTTGCAAACTCTCATTGTAGCTAATCTATCATCTAAGTGAGCATGTCCTCCTACCATCTATCCATCTTGATGGCCTTTTCTCCCAATTGCACAAATTGCACTTTGCTCTTATCCCAATATTCCATAACCATTATGGGGGAGTCTTGGCATTCATCAAATCACTTATTTAGAAATGGGACCAATTTTAACCATTATGGGGGAGTCTTCGCATTCATCAAATCACTTATTTAGAAATGGGACCAATTTGGCAAATGTCTCAAGTTTCTTTTCCATCTCTACCATCCTTCAGTCAAACATTTGGACCTTCTCCTTCAAGTGTGTATTCTCTTATTGAAGCTACACATTGATGGGTTGCAGGTCTTTCAACCTTCCTCTCTTCACTTTACTTATGTTGATTCGGTGTTCTCTTCAAAGTTCAGGTAGCTACATCATGGTCAAGGATTCAAGTTCTTTGATACCTTATGGTCTGAAATGAGGGACTTATAGCCCACTCACTTCACCAACATGGATACTTTGCATAATTAACTTTATGTTCTTTGTTCCCAATCTTGGATAGACTAGATATAAATCTTTGTAAAGGCTATGCGTCATGTGTTATCATTGCAGTTTTGAGTGCAACTACTCACGATTGGTGATATGGCATGTTCTCCGGTGCAACTTGCACACAATCAACCAATTAACAATGCATATAATAAACAAGACTATGAATTGGTTTCTCTAGTGTTTGTCACTAGGTAGACACACATGACTACGTTTCTATGCTTTAAAGCTTGCTCTTATTCTTGAGGTATGAGAAGATAGTTTTTTTGTTTGCAGTGCTTTGTTTCCAGGCCAAATCTCCTCACATATACTACATATTGTGAAGTGGAATCATAATAGTTTTGCTCAACATCCACTCAGCCCAACCTCTTCATTAACCCTGTTTAACATGCCACTACTCTCAATCTTGACATATTGATGGCATACATGGTTCAATTTCCATTCATTCAATTGGTGAAGGAATCATTTCCAAGTTCCTTATGCTTTACACCAAATTCCAATGCAAATCAATTATTAAAACATATATGGGTTGATCATTGTATAAACCATATGTCTCATGGAAATTATCTAAAACATGTGTACAAAGGCAATGAACTAATACATGTATGAGAGGTCACTCGTTAAATATATGAGAGAGTGCCATTACTTAACTTATGAGATGACAATTAATTGATAATTGTATGAATTTACTTCTTGAGAAACATGAACAAGACAAACACCACACCAACCAAACAGGTATACATTCCAAATTGCATCACCGCATATGCCAACAATTGGAGGAAAGAGTAGTTCAAGGGAATTCATATTGTACTTCAAAAAATTGTATTCACCCATCTTCATGTGACAAAGATGCTAGCCATTTCCACTATCCAACTGCGCAGACCCATATGAACTCAAGAGGGATAAGTTAATAGCATCTAGCCTCACTTAGGATCACTCTACCATGTACAACCTCAACAACATGAAATACACAACATTTAGATTGGCTTTGGGATGCCACTGGTCTCCAAGTTCATTTTTTGTTTTTGGTATTGAACCTTGTGGTAGCACTAGAAGTTACCCTTAGACTGCTATAAGGATAAGCCCAGTACCCATCAAAATATAAATAATTAAATCAAGTTTGGTAGGTGGATCAACCAAAATCTACAAGAAAGGAGAGGGCAACAAATTAATTGTAGATCAGTGATCTTTCACCATTGGGCATGGAGTCATAACCTCTCTGCAGATTGAAGGTAATCAATTTGCATATCAGGAGAAATTTTTATATAATGATGGATAGAAGAGTGAAGAAGATAACAAAAAGGAGAACATCCATTAGGAAAGAATCATCTCTGCAAAACGAATGTAAGATACTTGAAATAAAACAATGATTAACAAGTATGATGCAACAAATCCTTTGTTGCTCATAGATTTATTAATCACAGTCAACCTTTGATCTTCAAAATCTGCACTATATTCAAGCAAGATGAAAGACTAGAATGGAAAAAAAAAAAGAATACACAATCTGATAAACAACTCTCATGAATCTTCCATGGCAGAAAAATTTACATCACAGACCCTTGGGCTTACAAATAAGCATATACATGAAAACTGCCCCTCAAGCTCTCTTGAGCCTCTATTGGATCATGGACTCCACCATTTTCCTTTGTTATCATTACAATATATAGGATGTCAGTACAAATCCTTGATTCCTCCCCCAAGGGAGTCACATCCTTATATTTTACCAAAAATAACAATTGTTACATAATTATAGGATCTGAAACAGAAAACAGAATAATATTTAATTCTAGATCCTATTTTTTAGGATTCTGTTTTTTACCAACTAAAAATGTGTTAACTAAAGAGAAAATCATGGGATTCGATAGAAAAATATTCAAACTTTATAATCCAACTCAATTTGGGGTCATTCTTACCACGTGGGAGCTCCACCAAGTCGAATTCTAGAAATTTGTCCAATTCCATAGCGCACTTTCACTACAAAACTTTTGTAGTTGATGTTTTTAAATTTTCTCTCAAATAATAATTTTTTTTACAAAAATTTATAAAAAAAATTATGTGCTAACATAGGCTCCATATAGGGGTGGAGACCTCCCTGTGAGGCCAAGAAACCCTGTAGTTTCAGTGCCTCATCCTCTGAAAATGTTTATGATTTCTGGATTTTCAAGCTTCTTCAAGTGCTTTCTAAAAAGATCATGATTCTTCATATTTGTTGCACATTCACCATAAATACTAGCAATCTAGTCCATTGGGTCTATGAAGTTTTTTCATCTCATTTCAAGCCTTTGCAATTGTTTATTCAAGAATTGAAAACATTGTTGAATGCACACTAAAACCAAAACTGAATACTGAAAAGATGCTCAGTATGAGCTTATTCATCACACCTACCTATTATACTTAACCATAAGCTGCTCAATTAAGTGAAGTCAAAAATGCAGTGCAACCATGCAAGCATTTTGTTCACTGGTTGAACTTATTGCATGTCTTTGTTCAGGGATAAAAATAAAACCCTACTTAATGGCAATTCATCTAAAATCTTGAAAACAAATTCAATATTGACAAAATCTGAAAAATTAGGCTCGCTTACTGACTCCAGAAATGTTGCAAAGGGTCTTCATAAGGATGCACATTGATTTCATTTTGTATCATCCCTCCCATTGCTCTCTTGTTTTCATGAAAACCCAATTGATGGTTGTCAAAAAGAGGCTGAAAATTTTCATAAAAATGTTGCAATCAAATAACCTTTTGCAAAAATAACATGGATGGTTGTGACACTAATTCACGATCACCTTCATTTACAGACTCACAACTGATCATAAGATGAAAATTTTGACTATTGAAATCATCCATATAACAAGCTACAGGGTCATAAAAAAACATGATAAGTTTGTTGTTGAATTATAGAGTTATCAATTTGTTCCAATGAGTCTATATGACTTTGCATCCACTCAAATCCCTTTCCTTCATTAATGACCTTAAAATTCTCTTTCAACAACTTAAATGAAGAAAGCATAAGGCAAAGAATTTCCTTCAGCAAACTCACTACTTTGTTCATTTGCAATGTTGAAACTGTGACATGTGGGCCAATTGCTTTCAATACTCTGCTAAAGATGAACATCTCTTGATAAAAAAAGATCAGTTGGTTGCTCTAGAAAATCAACATCATAATCATCATATCTAGGCAAATCAAAAACCTATTGACAATTATCAACAATAAAATTTGGGACAATATCTTGTTTTTCAAAACACTGATCTTTACTCTTTGCAAAAACATCATCATTGAAAATTTTAAGAAAAATCATAGAACGATCAATCTTCTACTCATACACTTCATTCTCCTTGTTTGCATTTGAAACCTCATCTTGAGTCCGATCTGAGAGCTTTCCACGTGCTTGAATATTATCTTCTATCTCCTGAGAATCGTTACACATCTATTGCAAGGTCATAATCTTTCTCTCCATGAGATAAATAACTAGATTGGGGTGTTGTGTTATTGTATACTGCACCATGGAAACAACTTCAAAAGGTCGGATCTCTAAAGGCATGCTGCAATAAAAAATGTGAAACCTTCTATTGAATGTAGCAAAATCTTCATCCTCGTTTCTTCTCAAAGCATTAAACTCAATTAAATACTAATCGAAGGATTTGTTTCCACCCCAATATCTCAAGAATGTACAATGAAAATCATCCCATGAACCAATGGAAAAAACTTCCATATTTCTAAACCATAAAGCAACATCCCCAAATAAGGATTTGCAAAATATTCTCATAACTATATCTTCATGTATAATTTCAAAATTATCAACGAAGTTTTCAAAAGCTACCAGGTTTTTCTCAGTTGCAGCATGGTGCCCTACATTGAACATAGGGAGATAATAAATAAAATTGGGCAGATAATCATGAAGGATAAGTGGCAATCTCAAAGATTTAAAAAATTCCCTTCTTGTTTTGGACTAAATTTCGGTAGGCTGAAAGTAAGGTTCAACAGGTTGGTTGCAAGTTTCAGCAGAAATGGTAGAAGGTAAAGGATCAACTTTACTATCTACAGGATGAAAAGAATGATCAAGTTCATGGTATATGAGTATATGTACATCATCTTTCTCATGTGTTTCAGATAAAGGGATAGGGTCAACATCAACGATGCAAGAAGATGATGAATCTTTTTCTTTCAAAGAGAGATATACAACAATGGGTTTATGGTCATCAGAATAGACAAAGCAAAGGATGATTCTCTTGATATGCAATGGGAAAGATAGGAAAGAATTTATGAAAAAAAATATTAGCTCATAAAGGAAAATCATAAGTTGATACCTGGTCTTTCCCTTCTACCTTTCCATGTCTATGTCTAAACTCATTCTTCAGTGGAGTCTGGTAACTTGATTTGAATCACCAACAATTTCTTCAAATGTGTGGAGTCACCACGGTGAAAAATTGCATTTTGCTCTATCACCAATCTGTGTTCTCCATCAAGAACTGGTCATAGTCTTTGTCGTACAGCCCAGGGAAGATATCTTTGTGTCTTTGTTCTCCAACAACGGGGCCATAAATGCTATCACTATAATTTACCCTTAGACTTCTATAAGGATAAGCCCAGTACCCATCATAATTTGAATAATTAAATCAAGTTTGGTAGGTGGATCAGCCAGACTCTACAAGAAAGGAGAGGGCAACAAATTAATTGCAGATCAATGATATTTCACCATTGGGCATGGAGTCATAACCTCTTTATAGATTGAAGGAAATCAAGTTGCATATCAGGAGAAAGTTTTATATAATGATGGATAGAAGAGTGAAGAAGATAACAAAAAGGAGAACACCCATCAGGCAGGAATCCTCTCTGCAAAATGAATGCAATATACTTGAAATAAAACAATGATTAACAAGAAGAATGCAACAAATCCTATGTTGCTCATGGATTTATTAATCAAGGGAAACCTTTGATCTTCAAAATCTGCACTATATTCAAGCAAGGTGAAAGAATAGAATGGAAAACAAAGAATACACAATCTGATAAAAAAATCTCATGAATCTTCCATGGCAAAAAAATTTACATCACAACCCCTCAGGCTTACAAATAAGCATATACATGAAAAATACCCATGAAGCTCTCTTGAGCCTCTCTTGGATCATGGACTCCACCATTTTCTCTTGTTAGCGTTACAATATATAGGCTGTCATTACAAATCCTTGATTTCTCCCCCAAGGGAGTCAAATCCTTCTGTTTTACCAAAAATAACCATTGTTACATAATTATAGGATCTTAAACAAAAAACAGAATAATATTTAATTCTAGATCCATTTTTTTAGGATTCTATTTTTGACCAACTAAAAATGTGCTAACTGAAGAGAAAATCATGGGATTTGATAGAAAATATTCAAACTTTATCATCCAACTCAATTTGGGGTTGCTCTTACCACATTGGAGCTCCACCAAGTCAAATTCTAGAATTTTGTCTAATTTTGCAACAGACTTTCACTGCAAAAAATTTGTAGCTGATGTTTTAAAATTTTCTCTCTAATAATAAAAAAAATTATGTGCTAACACCTTGCAATAAGATTTAGAAACTCAACTATTAATTTGTAACGGCTATCTCATGACAACCTTTTATCTTAAATCATAGAGTAAGATAAATGGTGGACATTACAAAGTTGTTGGCATTCTTCAATTGCTCATGGGTAATGAAATTTTGAGTAATCTCAACATCACTACAACTAGAAATTATTCCTTAACACCATTGACACACTCAAAACAACATATTAATCGTAAATGAGAGTAGTGTTATCAACTTTGCTCTAATCATTAAGTCCTAAGACCATCTCATTCTTATCTTAGGGTATCTTCATTAATCATAGGTTACTTATGATTGGTTATTAAGACAGTTAAAGGTGGTTATTAGAGTTTTGTAATATATATATATTCTTATCTTAGGGTATCTTCATTATCATAGGTTACTTATGATTGGTTATTAAGACAGTTAAAGGTGGTTATTAGAGTTTTGTAATATATATATATATAATATGAATTAATAATGATTTTGGCTTTGTGATTTTTTACCTATTCTTGATCTTCTTGATGGTCTTGTTCTTCATTATGTCTTTCAATTGGTATCAAAGCATGCATAGTCTTAAGGGCATGGTAAACCTATGGTAGTTATTCATGGCATAGTTTTAAAAACCAGAATTGGCACCGGAACCGGTCGAGGGTCCAACCTGAACCAAAACCGGAACCGGTAATGAACCAGTCAAACCAGTTTCAATGAATCGGTTTTTAAAAAAATACATAAAATATTTAAATTTTAACGAAAAAAAATATTTTTAAGATTTTAAATCATGTTTCCAAAGCATTAGAGAGAACATATCCAAAGTATGCTCATGAATATATCAAAATGGCACCAAGTGCAATACATATCTAGAGATCGAAACATAAATACATAATCGAGGAGGCTCTAAATGGCCTCGGTCCTCTATAGACCTCAACAACAAAAAACATACTAGCAAGAGTCAAGACTACAAGTCACTATCCCATTGATCAACATGATCAACGCTCAATCATCATTATTTCTAGAAGTAGAAATGGCATGGGCATCCTCGCCCTCGACATCATCATCTAACTCGGACTCGAACTCAAACTCGGCCTCAGACTCATCACCATCAGGGACATTTGTGACTACACACTCTGAAGTTGCACTAGTTGTAGTAGTACGAGTACGACTGCGACGAGGCACATGAGGTATACGACAATGAATATGTATGCTTTCAGTTCCACTAGGACATGCCCTGTCTAACACTGGAATCGGACCGCGAGGCCCTAATAGTGGATCTGTATCTGATCTGAAATCGGATCCAGGATGCTTCTAGGTCCAGAAAAGGCTCAAAAATGAAAGTTCTCAGAATCAGACGAAACTAATTCCATTGCGACCGGCTCGTCGCCCTGATTCCAGCCATATATTTACTTCCTCAAATGGACATCGTATGCGAGAGTTATCGCACTCTGATCGCTTTCCCAAACAGCTAAAAAGTCAACAATGAAACTGGAAAAAAGTCAATGCTGACGTTAGCATGAAATCACCATGCTGACATCAGCATAGTGACATGTGGCAACATGACAGCAGGGTGACTAGGCTGTGACAGGGATCAATGCAGTATCGACAAGTGGCACATTGTGGACCAATCACATGTTGACATGTGGCATCGTGGAGGACCAATGAAAGGGTGCCACGTGGCCCAGACATGGGCTGCCACGTGGCACCCCATCACTAGTTTGAATGGAAATTTTATGGATCTCATGGGTCTCGACCCCATGACCTCTGGAGAGAGGCAAGCTCTTTGGTAGAGGTCTGAATAGCCAACGCTCCACAATGGTGCTTAATAAATATAACCCACATTAAAATTTAAATGTTGTAATGTATTAGCATGGAGGGCGGAAAGGGGTTGGGACTAAGCCCCGGCCCGTGGTTTGTTTAACCATAGACCAGCCACCAAGGGGGGGCATGGATAAGGAGCGCATGGGTTTTTTCTATTTTAGACCAGGTCACATGTTATGCGCCATAAAATCAAGGGCTAGCGAGATTTAAGGGCTAGTGCTTGGCCAAATTTAACTGCATATGACCAATAATAGGGGGCCGCGTGCCTGATTTGGGGGCTTAAGCCCATATTAATGTTTAAAATGGGTTTTAACTATGCATTTTGGATTTTTATTTGATTTTTAGGCCTGTTAATGGAGATTTTGGTCATTATTGGGAGATATTAGACTCTTTTTGAGCCGAGATTTTGGGAGGAAGTTGGGGATGGATAACCAACTTCAGATCTATAAAAACCACGCATGTTTGAGGCCATGGGGGATAGTCAAATCATATTTATGTTGAAGCAAAGCCAAGCCAAAGCCATTTTTATGCAGGGAAGTTGTTGAGGAGTAGACGCGTGCGGGCCATTTCTAGGAGCTACACTCAGTCTTTTTTAGCGTCGTTAGTTGTGTTGGATTTCTGAGTTCAAGAAGAACACAATGAGACCAGTATGAGATCCATTTGATGTACTTTTTATGTACTTTGAAAGCATTGAAGAATTAATAAAGAAACCTCCCCCACTGAGACAAAGGCCCGAAGACGTACGCAATTTTGTGCCGAACTCCGTTATCACTTCTCTTGTTATGGTTTGTTGTTATTATTGCTTCATTTCAGGTCTGTAAATTGTTTTATGGCTGATATTTATTCTCTCATCTTCATCCTCTTTCATTAAGCTTCCTGAATGGTTAATAATCACATGCAATTAAAAACTCAACCACGGTCATTAAAAGATCTTTTCGGATCAGTATCCATCTGAAACTGCCCTGCTAACTCTGCCTCCAAATCATGGTCAACATCAAACTCTGGTGGGTGAGTCTCTGCTACCCAACCTGAAGTTGGATCAACATCATCCAACACAATAGGATCTGAATCGGGTCTTTTGTTCAACAATTGGTTGCGCCTTAGCTAGAGCTTTATTGCATGAAGACTAGATCATTTAACCATTTTTGTTCTAAACAATTTCTCTTCTTTGTGTGAAACCTCTCAAAGACAGACCAATTGCGCTCACACCCGGAAGCACTACAAGTTTGACTCAACACTCTAATTGCAAACTTTTGCAATTGAGGACAATGGTTGCCAAATGACTCCCACCATTTTGCTACAAAAAACATAGTTAGTCGAGTTAGTTCCTTGAAGTAATAAAATTTAAACACTTGAACTTTAAAATTTGGAATTGTTACCTGGTTCATCCACATCCCTTGCAATCTTTGCTAGGTTCTTGCCGAAGGTACCTGTGGCTCTAGTGAAACAAGTGATTTGTCGGTGTATCTCCAACTGATCACTCTCAGAAGGGACCATGCACTCAAGGTAATCAATCAAGCCATCTCTAACCTCCCTAGTCACATCTTCTCCAAGATGCACTCTATAATGATACCTTGGGTTCAGGAAATACCCAGTTGCATGTATAGGGCGATGGAGTTGATTGCTCCATCTACGATCAATGATGTCCCAAATAGGCCCATACTTGGTAATTCTATCCTTGTATGCTACCCTTATTTGCTCCTTTTCCTGATCCATAGCCTCATAAATGTAACCCATGGCCAATTTTTCTCCGTCCACTAGCTGCAACACCTTAACAAGTGGCTCGACAAATTTTCACAATTTATGTTGCTTTTTTCCAAAATCTGGGATCATTAACTTTCTTTTTGGTGTCTTTTCCATATGGTCTACGGGCCCATTGAGATTCATTCCATTCATCAGATGCAAACATATTTTGCAATTTACTTGATTGGGAAGCCATAGATTGCAATGTCAAGAAGTGAGTTGAAAATCTAGTGATGGCAAGCCTAAGAAGTTCTATTTTCTCTGTGTTTTTCCTCATCTGGCTCAAAACCCATGAGTGGTTGTAGATGTACTTTGTGATGCTTTTGGCATGCTATATAGTGGTTTTTAATCCATTCTTGTTTTCCAATGTCCTCAAGTATGAGTTCTATGCAATGTGTAGCACATGGGGTCCAAAATATGGTTTTGTGTTTCTCCTCTAACATCTTCCTACCAAGAACATGGTTAGAGGCATTATCTGTGATGACCTGAACAACATTTCCCACCCCCACCTCCATAAAAACCTCATCTAATAGCTCAAACAACAAGTTTGCATCTTTGACCCTATCAGATGCATCAACTGATCTAAAAAACATGGTTCCTTATGGGCAACAGAAAAGGAAAATTATGATAGTATGGTTCCTTCTATCACTCCATCCATCTGACATGATGGTACATCCTGTTTTGGCCCGTGATACTTTGAAATCTATCAAGTATTCTTCAATGGATGTGACCTCTTTGTGCAAAAGAGATCCCCTCATGCATACTAGGGCCTTTGAAGCCCCTACTAGAAGCAATAATGGCATCCCACATAGATTGGTAATATGGTGAGCGGGCAGCATTGAAGGGGATATCAACATGATACCACCATCTAGCTATGTACTCATAAGCAATCTCTCTATATTGTTTCTTCCAATGGTCATCTAAGGTGGGATGATATTGAGTGGGTCGAACTTGAGAAACATTGGCATTGTCAGAGCCAGAAGTGGGGGGAGGTGTGAAATAGCTTTGGATAGTATTCCTCTTTTTACTTTTAGGCGGATTCATGGTATTTTTAGTTTCAAGGGGAGGAGGAACATAATGAAAGGGGTCTTTATTTCTAACACCAGTAGAATGAAGAGATGGAGAGTCCTCATAATCAAAAGTGGGGTTGTCTTCCCTCATTTGTGCTACAACCCTCTTCCTCCCTATTTCAGTTTGTATAGATTTTTCCCTAACCTTATCTTGTTGGTAGTTATTAAGTACTTTTTGCATCTCTTCTCTAATAGGCCCAATAACATCTAATGGTGCCTCACATGATTTAACTTGGCCTCTAACACCAGCCAAGTGTTCTTTCAACTTATGAATGTCA
>JZKD02S1717476.1:32952-46750 GCA_000966675.3 Picea glauca
GAATATTAATTATATTAAAAACAAAAAATAATAAAACATAAAAAATAAAACCAAAAAACAAACCAAATGTCAATCAAGTAATAATTCTCGTTCCCATTCATGATAGAAAGAAGAGAAACAAAGGGTTATCCTGCACCCATCTAGCAGAGAAAACCCCACCCATTCCAAGACTAGGTGAATGAGAGAAACTCCCATTTGGACAATGATAGTGTAACTTCCATTTAGACATTGATAGAGGTAGAAGAGCCCTATCCAACCAAACTTGTGGAGTGGAGATATTCATGGGTCATAGATTCCATTTGAACATCGACAAAGGAAGAGGATCCCTATATGGACAAACCCGTGGAGTGGAGATATTCATGGTTTGACATAATTCCACAAAAATCGGTAATGGATATCCAAGCTCAGAGTTTTTCATTGTTTAGTAAATGGATATGAGTTATTTTCTTTGTTTTTACCAAGGTTTCCAAGCAAATTAGAGGCTAAAAGCCTTGTGATTCTCACACTGCATTTGACCGAGACTCATAAAAAACACTCTACATATATTCCTAATTCTCTACATTGACTGATATAGGTGGATATCGGTGGCCACCCACCTTTTCCAACTTTCTCAAAATAGTTTTCTGGCAATTTTGGCAATTTACTATTTTTAGCTATTTTTAACTTCTGGGGCCATTTTTTGGGATAGAGATTCTCAATGATAGTCAAAGTATTTGATTGTGCCACCAAAATGAATCTCCTCGGTGATACCTCTCCAACGAGCTACCGTGCACCTCAAACGAAAATCGTATGCAAATGTTACAACTCCAAGAAGTTGATGTACTAACTTACCCAAATGGAGACCACATGACTTTTGATGCTTCATCTCCTAGGGTTAGGTTTTTGGATGTCTATGGTTTTTGACATTACTATTTATTGAAAAAAGGCCTTCAGAGCCTCATTGTAATCATATTTTTTCAAATGAGTGCATCCATCACATCTCTTCTCATAGATAAGCTACCACCATTCCATCAAGCTTGTTTTCCACTGAATTTTACAGTTTAAGTTTATTTCCTTATTGAATCGAAAACCAAATTTATTGTATCTCAATTATTCTATGTTAAGCATATTTTAATAATTTGTATTCATTTTTTTCTTCTCATAAAAGCCGGATAAGTGGTATCAGAGCGGTCTGCTCCTTGTCATCTTAATGTATGCCTCCAACGAGGTCAGGGTACAAAGAATTGGGTCTCGATCTTGTTTCTCCTGAGGAAAAAATCTCTTGCATGCCCAAGAGACCTCTCATGGTAGGAGAAAAGAAATATGATGATATAGGAGATCCTTTCAAAATGTTTCTTGAGGAATCCCTCAGGTAATAGAGGAACGAGATGATGGATAGTTTCACACAAATCCTTTGGGGGATACCAACAGGTGACACATCTTCCTCAAGCGGAGACGGCCCTCCCATTCAAGGTACAAATCAACTTCAATATTCCTATATTTGAAGTTCATATAGACACACATGTTATATACAAGTGGTTGAATCTACTATAAGGGTATTTTTTTGTCCATAACTTTTCAAATAGAGAAAAGATTACTTTTTCACTCGTCAAAGTCATTCCCCATGTTAAATATTGGTGGGAAACTTTTAGTGAGAAAATGGAAACAAAAGAACCCTCATTATTTACAGTCACAACCACCTGGGAATCCTTCAGGAATGATATTAATGAAAAATACTACCCTTTTGGAAGTTATGATGACTTGTATACCAAATGGACCACACTATGACAAGAAAGATACCAAGCAGTGCGAGAGTTCACAAATATCTTCCACACCTTGCACACCATGTTGGGTATCAAATATTCAGAGCCATGTCCAGTGCTCAAGTATCACGATTCTTTGAATATAGACATCCAGACTTAAATGGAATTTTTGGACATCTCATCCTTGGGCACGACCTACCAATATGCCGTCAAAATTGAGCAAAAGCTTAAACAAAAGACGTGGCAATTTGGGCCTAGAAACCCCTCACAACAAAAGCCATGAAGGGACAACCTCAATCCATAGAACATAGGACAAATAAAATATTGACAGTATTAGGAAAACCATCCCAAGCCTCAAGCAAAGAAGGACATCAGAAAGACAAAGAAAGATACTGGGAAGTGGTGTGACTTCCATAAGAGCCTTGGAATAACACTACCGACTGTCGCTCAAAGAAGTCGATGGTGGTAAAAGTGAAATCCTCTTAATCAAATATGGGTTATGACTCTGATTCAAAACCATAAAGGGGATGATAGATCATTGACGCAGAACCCACTGCCACCATTTCTACCACCAAGCTCCATCCTGGTGAACCAGATGAGCCAGAAGAAGGCGAGCACCTCTTCCATTCATAGATGTGGGTAAAAGACACCCCACTGCACTTCATCATTGATAGTGGTAGCCAAAAGAACCTCATCTTAGAATATTTCGTCAAGCGGTTGGCACTTCCGAAAATGTTGCACCCACAACCCTACTGTTGGGCTCCAGATTTATAACATTTTCTTGCTGGTTATTGAAAATATTGTTTACTCGCCTGAAGTCTTTTGTTAAGAAAATGACATTCTTTCTGTGCTATTCATATTATGTTATACATATATGTTCCGTTGTATACAGAAATCATGAAGTGCTTCCAAAGCCACAAATGAGCGAAGAATTCAACTATAAATACAATAATAATCCTCTTCTGCGGAGAATATCTAAACTTTGCAAAAATGTAGGGTGTTGTCTTGTAGTGGATAACACTTATGAGTATTTTATGTATGATGGGTTGAAACATACTTGTGTAGAGGTTCCACACATTATCAATGTATTCTCTTTTTCTAAATCTTATGGTATGATGGGCTGGCGAATTGGATATATAGCATATCCTTCTGAAGTCGAGGGCCTTGGAAAAAATCTTGCATATCCCAATATGTGCTTCAATCATTGGACAAAATCTTGCTCTGTATTCACTGGAGCTTGGCCCTGAATGGGTGAAGGAAAGGGTTTAAAAACAAATATATAATTTTGGATGCACTGTCACCTCTTGGTGCAAATGATGTAAAGGGAAGACAAGGAGCAATTTATCTCTGGGCAAAGTTACCAAGTGGTGCTTCTGATGATGTTGAAGTTGTTAAATGACTTGCAAAAAGACATGGGGTTATTTTTATCATTGGTAGTGCTAGTGGAGGACCAGGGTATGTTCGTGTTTTATTTGGTCCCAGGGAATGCTTTCTTCTTCATTTTTCAGGTAGAAAGATCTCGGAAATATTATTCAAGATGTGCAAATTGTTAAGGTCATCATTTACTTCAGTTTCTAGGGTTATTGGGCAATATGAAAAATGCTAGCCATTATAAAAAACAAGATAAGTTTGACTCTGAACAGCTAAATAGATTGCTCTGCGATTTGAGGAGGAATCACTATAGTTGCACCTTTCCTTGACATAATAGTTGGCACCCTGTGCCACTTCATAAATCTGTGCATGTATAACGCATGGGGGAAAACTTTTTGTTAAGCATGACACGGATAAAGGCAATCTTTTAAATCGAAATATGTGTGCTAGACTTTGAATCATTGGTTCTCAACGAGCACTCAATAGCTGGCATCAAGCAGATTCGTGCATGTATAACGCAGGGAAGAAAACCATTTTGTAATCTCATGACACAGGTCGATTGGGTATGTAAAACGTGTCTCAAAACGTGTCTCAAAACTGTTTTGTAACTACTTGTTTACCTAGGGTGCAAAGCCATGCATTGTAACTGATCCGAAACGTTATATAAGGAGCTGCTATGCTCGAGAAGGAGGATAGATAGAGTGTAGACTAGATAGGAGAATAGAACAGAGATCGAATCTCCAAGCATTTGTATTGTTCTCATTTTCAATAAAGTAGTTAAGAGTTCTATTAATTCGACTCCTGTTATTTGCAAGTTTACTGTGAGTTATCTAGTTTCCAGTATGCGTTGATTTAGAGAACAGTCTGTTGACAAAGAAGGCAGGCCCCCCTTCGATGGAAACAGAGCTGTGTAGATTGCATTTACAATAGATTCCATCTCCAGATTTGAACATCGTCTTTCAGCCGTTTTCTCATTAATTCGACTCATGTTATTTGCAAGTTTACTGTGAGTTATTTAGTTTCCAGTATGCATTGATTTAGAGAACAGTCTGTTGACAAAGAAGGCAGGGCCCCCTTTGATGGAAACAGAGCTGTGTAGATTGCATTTACAATAGACTCCATCTCCAGATTTGAACATCATCTTTCAGCTGTTTTCTCATTGATTTCATAGAACATAAATAACATTTCATTTGATTGCAACAGAGGGTTTAGCATTTCAAGCTTCAATTTTAGATGTTATATTTTCAGCCATTGATTAACAGAAATAGCATTTCATTTGGTTACAATAGAGAGTTTCATTTCATTATAAAATAGAAGGTTGCTAAGTTGTGTGGAGTAATAAGTAGCAGAAACTTAATTGTCTTCAGTCATCAGTGTGCAGTAGACCTTTTACATGCATATGAACATTTTTTACAGAGCAGTTTGATGAAGTTAGTACAAGGTAGTACAGAGTAGTGCAAATGATTGCAGAACAGAGTAGAGTACAGTAGCTTCTTCCAACAAGTTTCTTTTAGCAGTTAAGATATTAGTTTGGCATTCTTTAAACCCCCTCTTCAACCCTGCATTTCCTGTGATGGTTCCTCTAAGTCTACCTTCCCGGGTTGACAATTAAATGTTGATTTACATGGTATATCTTTAGCTCGACATTTTGGCACCGTTGTCGGGGAGGTACTAAAAAGGATTGGAGAGTGGGCTCAGATGTTTTGCCAAGTAGATTTGATTTTTGCAAGTATTTCTTTAGAAGTAAAGAGTGCTTTCAAATTCATTAGTGTGCAAGTGGTTCATTTCAGCAGTGGTAGATTACATTCAACAACAAAGAGGTTTTCATTTTAGTAGATTTTATTCAACAACAACAGAGTCTTGATTTCAGCAGTATTAGATTTGATTCAGCAGTTGAGTTCATCAGTATAAGAGGGTGTGCATTTTATTCAGTAGAAGCGAATTTCCATTTAGCAAGAGTGCATTTCATTTTATTTCAAGCTAGTGTGGGTTTCAGAATTATTATCAGTTGATGTGACTTTCAAAGTTTTAGCAAACCACCCCCAACAAAAGAAAAAATCACAAAAAAAAATTGACTAATGGATTCAAGATTGAATAAATGGAAGAAGAGATTGTTGTAGGAACTTTCGTGCATCTTGCAGGAACTTGAAGAGATCTCTACAGCTCAAGAGGAGGGAACAGTTGATTCAGTGGTTCTGTGTGAACACCTTTGCCAGCCTACAGAGAACAATGAGCAATTAGAAACTCCAGCAGCAACAGAACCTGGTATGCATAATCATATTGAACATTGGTTTCAATATGTTTTACAGCCTTCAGATGCTCTTCTTCTTCAGCAAATCTTGAAAATCAAGCGACCGGTGTTGCTTGCTCAGCATGCCTTGGTAATTATACATCTATATCTTCTATCAAAGGGCATGAATTCATTATTGATTCTACTAAGACGATGGCTACATTGGTTATTTTCCTATACTTAAAGAAATGTCTCTTTTTCTTTAAGTAGGTAGGTAGGATAGTGAATAAGAGATAGCACCTTTGAATAGTTTATGTTTTCTGCAAATAAAAAGGGCATCAACTCAAATAAGAAGTGATTGAAGATTTTGCATTTAAATGATGAATGAATGAGTTGACAGCATATGCTCAGAGTACAGGGGTTCTTCTCAGCAGTTCCTATTAATCAAGATGGATACTTCTTGGGACTGTTAACATTCTATTACTGTGCCAGTGTTAAAGAGGTGAATTCGTTTGCATGAGGACATGCAAAAGGCTAGGCATGGGGGGATGTTGGGCTCCGAATTTATAACATTTTCTTGTTGGTTCTTGAAAATATTGTTTACTCGCCTGAAGTCTTTTGCTAAGTAAATGGCATTCTTTCTGTCCTATTCATATTCTGTTATACATATATGTTCTGTTGTATACAGAAATCATGAAGTGCTTCCAAAGCCACAAATGAGTGAAGAATTCAACTATAAATACAATAATAATCCTCTTCTGCGGAGAATATCTGAACTTTGCAAAAATGTAGGGTGTTGGCTTGTAGTGGATAATACTTATGAGTATTTTGTGTATGATGGGTTGAAACATACTTGTGTAGAGGCTCCGCACATTATCAATGTATTCTCTTTTTCTAAAGCTTATGGTATGATGGGATAGCGAATTGGATATATAGCATATCCTTCTGAAGTAGAGGGCCTTGGAGCACAACTGCTCAAAACACAAGATAATATCCCAATATGTGCTTCAATCATTGGACAAAATCTTGCTCTGTATTCACTGGAGCTTGGCCCTGAATGGGTGAAGGAAAGGGTTTAAAAACAAAGATATAATTTTGGATGCACTGTCACCTCTTGGTGCAAATGCTGTAAAGGGCAGATAAGGAGCAATTTATCTCTGGGCAAAGTTACCAAGTGGTGCTTCTGATGATGTTGAAGTTGTTAAATGACTTGCAAAAAGACATGGGGTTATTGTTATCCCCGGTAGTGCTAGTGGAGGACCAGGGTATGTTCATGTTTTATTTGGTCCCAGGGAATGCTTTCTTCTTCATTTTTCACGTAGAAAGATCTCATAAATATTATTCAAGATGTGCAAATTGTTAAGGTCATCATTTACTTTAGTTTCTGGGGTTATTGGGCAATATGTAAAATGCCAGCCATTATAAAAACCAAGATAAGTTTGACTCTGAATAGCTAAAAAGAGTGCTCTGTGATTTGAGGAGGAATCACTATAGTTGGGCCTTTCCTTGACATAATAGTTGGCGCCCTGTGCCACTTCATAAATCCGTGCATGTATAATGCAAGGGGGAAAACTGTTTGTTAAGCATGACACGGATAAAGGCAATCTTTTAAATCGAAATATGTGTGCTGGACTTTGAATCATTGGTTCTCAACGAGAACTCAACAGCTGGCATCAAGCATATTCGTGCATGTATAACGCAGGGAAGAAAACCGTTTTGTAATATCATGACACGGGTTGATTGGGTATGTAAAACGTGTCTCAAAACCGTTTTGTAACTACATTTTACCTAGGGAGCAAAGCCATGCATTGTAACTGATCTGAAACATTATATAAGGAGATGCTATGCTCGAGAAGGAGGATATATAGATCATAGACTAGATAGGAGAATAGAACAGAGATCGAATCTCCAAGCATTTTTATTGTTCTCATTTTCAATAAAGTAGTTAAGAGTTCTATTAATTCGACTCCTGTTATTTGCAAGTTTACTGTGAGTTATTTAGTTTCCAGTATGCGTTGATTTAGAGAACAGTCTGTTGACAAAGAAGGCAGGGCCCCCTTCGATGGAAACAAAGCTATGTAGATTGCATTTACAATAGACTCCATCTCCAGATTTGAACATCATCTTTCAGCCGTTTTCTCATTGATTTCATAGAACAGAAATATCATTTCATTTGATTGCAACAAAGGGTTTAGCATTTCAAGATTCAATTTTAGATGTTATCTTTTCAGCGATTGATTAATAGAAATAGCATTTAATTTGGTTACAATAGAGAGTTTCATTGCATTATAAAATAGAAGGTTGCTGAGTTGTGTGGAGTAATAAGTAACATAAACTTAATTGTCTTCAGTCATCAGTGTGCAGTAGACCTTTTACATGCATATGACCATTTTTTACAGAGCAGTTTGATGAAGTTAGTACAGGGTAGTACAGAGTAGTGAAAACGAGTGCAGAACAGAGTAGAGTACAGTAGCTTATTCCAACAAGTTTCTTTTAGCAGTTCATAGATTAGTTTGGCATTCTTTAAACCCCCTCTTCAACCCTGCATTTCCTGTGCTAGTTCCTCTAAGTCTACCTTCCCAGGTTGACAATTAAATGTTGATTTACATGGTATATCTTTAGCTCGACACCTACACCATTAGATGGCTCCACAAATGAAGCGATCTATGCATCATCCAATAGTTGACTATCATACGGCATCAAGCCCTTCAAATATGACATATTGTGTGATGTTTCTCCTCTCGAAGTCTGTAGTGTTATTTTGGGCCAACGTTATTTATGGAAATGTCATGTTGTATATGAGTCTCGGCCTCATAGTGTTATTATTACTTTGAATAGGAAATTATACAGGATACTCGAGGCATTTCCTCCTAGTTATTTTTCCTTGTTCTCTCCCAAGCAATGCAGGAAGGTCATCTCTCAAATCAGGAAATTTGCCTTCTTCATAATTTTCTCTCAAATTGTTGAAAGATCACAGCCACATCTAGGGCCTTCGCGGTCGATCTCTCCACACAAAAAAAACAAGTGGATAAGTTCGTGTAAGAATACTCAGATATCTTGTCCTCTCCTACGAGGGTACCTCTGTACTACCAGTTCCAACATCCGATCGATATGACCCCAGGTGCACTACTACCCAATGGGAAGGTATACCCCCGCTCTCTGCTATAAAATGAAGAGATCAATAGGCATATCAAATAAATTCTCCATAAGGGGCACATACGTCCCAACTCATCTCCTTGTGGGAGCCCAATCATACTAGTGAAGAAGAAAGATGGGACTTGGTGACTCTACATTGATTACAGGGCCCTAAATAAAATCATAGTCTAAAACCAGTACCTGATTCCCCGAATTGACAACCTCCTTGATCAAGTCATGGGGGCCAAATACTTTAGTAAGATTTATCTAAAGTATCTCTACCACCAGTTCCCAATAGAACATACAGATGCATGGAAGACCGCCTTCAAGTTAAAAGAATGCCTTTTTAAATGGCTGCTTATGCCCTTTGGTTTGAAAAATTCTCCAACAACTTTGATGAGGATGATGGATGATATCCTACGACCTTTCACCAATACTTTTGTAGTGGTGTATTTGAATGACATCCTCATTTACAACAAGACCTGGGTGGAACACTTGCATCATGTTCAATAGGTTCTACACACCCTGTGGTAGCACAAACTATATGCAAACTTGGAAAAATGCTCCTTTGGCATGGACATGGTCCATTACTTAGGCTGCATCATTGATCGACATGGTGTGAATGTGGATCCATCCAAGATCTAGGTCATCTGTGACTGGCCAGCGTCAACCACAGTCACTAAACTTTAGAGCTTCTTGGGCCTCACCAATTTCTATCGCAGGTTCATGTTGGGATTATCTCATATCATATGGGCCCTCAACCAAATAACCATGGGTGGTGGTAAGGAAAAATTTGTGTAGGGCCTCTCTCAAATAAAAACCTTTGATAAATTGAAGAAGCATTTGTGCTCATCCCAAGTACTTTCATTACCAAACCTGAACCATCCCTTGATTAAGACAGATGCTTCATACTATGTTGTGGGCGTCATTCTCACTCAACACAACCACCCCGTGGCATATCATAGTGAGAAAATATAAGATGATGTTTGTAATTACCCTACTTAAGACAAAAAAATGTAATCCATTGTTCAAGCCTTCCGCTAGTGGAAACATTACATTCTTTGGAAGGGGACAGTCATCCACATTGATCATAAGCCACTACACTTCATGCAGACCCAAGGAAAATTATAGAATGATCACCATCAAAAGTGGTCCACATACTTATAGCAGTTCCGCCTCAAAATCAAGTATAAAATAGGAAGTACCAACTGAGTTGTTAATTTCCTCAACCGACCTCCAGTTGCGGTACTCGCCATAGTGATAGAATCTTGTGTCCACGAGACCTATGAATGGCCCCACCTCTACGAGACAGACCCTGACTTCTCCACACCTACCAAATGTTGGGTGCAAACTTAGTGGTTGCTAATTTCCATATTCAATATGGGTTGTTGTGCCATCTGGGTCATCTCTCCATTCCATCAAGCTAGCACGCAAAGATGATTTGGGAATCTCACTACAGTCTGGCAGAAGGAAACTTTGGTTTAGAAAAGATAGTAGCAGTGCTACATAAACATTTCTACTAGAAGAAACTTTGACAGGATGTCGAAAAGTATATCAGTTCGCGCACCGCCTGTGCTATTGCCAAACCGACCACTAAGAAATAGGGCATGTACACCCCTCTGCCTATTCCTAATAGGCCATGGGAATCCATCTCAATGGACTACATGTCAGGTCTCCCATCCACCAAGAGGGGAAATGACTATGTTTTTGTGGTTATTGATCACTTTTCGAAGATGGCGATTCTAGCCACTTACAAGAATAACATCACAGAAGAAGCCACTGTAAAGCTCTTCTTTGAATGAGTACAGGTACATTTTTGGATCCCACAAACCATTATCTCAGACCATTAAAGTCGTTTCCTCAAGACGTTTTGTTCGAGCCTCTAGTCACTACTAGATACCAAGCTCACCAAATCCACTCCCTTCCATCCCTAGACACATGGTCAAACTGAGGCCAACAATCAGATGATCGTACATATACTGCACATGTACAATTCAAAACACCTTCACACATGGGATGAGATTCTTCCTTATGTCCAACATAGCTATAAATAAGTGATGCATAGCTCAACTAACCACAACCCCTTTCAGGTGGGGTTGGTATTCCAACCATTAGGCCCCATGGATGTTGCACTACCCCTGGTGACCACCTCGATCGACTCATCCCATACTCCACCAGAAGCTGAGAAATCCACCTAGTTCATTGAGAGGATCCAACACATCCACCAGGAAGTTTAGGATATTCTACATAAGTCTAATTCTAAGTACATCCAGTGCCATGATCAACATTGGATGCCACATAAGTTTTAGGTGGGAGACAAAGTTTGGTTGCACTTGTAGAAAGAATTCTTTATAGGGCCCCATAAAAATATTTTCCCACTCTATTATGGGTTTTCCACTATCACCAAGGTTGTGGGTGACAATGCTTTTGAGTTCAACATTCTCTCTTTCCTTGGCATGCACCTAGTATTCAACGTGGCTCTCCTTCAGCCATATTTCCCACCATTATTTGACACCTCGGAGATAGCAGAGCAGTTGACACCAACAGAGCTCAAGCCTAGCTGCATGAAACATGAATCTAGTGATCATACTTTTTACACACAGGTCAAGGGCACCCAACAACAAAGGATCAATCTTTATCGATTCCTCAAAGTAGGGTAGCTCTTGCACCAAGGCAAGTAGCTCACTCGGGGCTAAATTCAACATAAATTTCCTCATATGATGGGGGTAATCAATGCAATGTATAACATTAATAATTAAGGAGGGAGGATTGATCTAGGTGGATATCCGTGGCCACCCACCTTTTCCAACTTCCTCAAAACAAGTTTCTGGCAATTTTGGAAATTTACTATTTTTAGCAGTTTTTAACTTCCAGGGCCATTTTGAGGTCCTAAATGAATGTTTTTTGGGATAGAGCCTCTCGATGATAGCCAAAGGTTTATATTGAGATCAAAAAATGAATCTCCTTGATGATATCTTTCCAACGGGCTATCCTGCACCTAAAACAGAGATGGTATGCAAAAGTTACGACCCCAGGAAGTTAATGTACTAACTTCCCAAACGATGCCCTCATGACTTTTGGTGCTTCATCTCCTAGGGTTAGGTTTTTGGATTTCTATGGTTTTTGACATTCCTTTTTATTGTCGAAAGGTATTTAGAGCCTCATTATAATCATCTTCTTGCGAATGAGTTCAAGCGTCACATCTCTTCTTAGAGATAAGCCGCCACCATTCCAGCAAGCTTGTGTTCGGCTACATTTTATAGTTTCATCTTATTTCCTTATTGAATAGAAAACCATTTTTACTGTATCTTTGTTACTCTATTTTAAGTATCTTTTAATAATTTGTATTCATTTTGTTCTTCTCATAAATTTTTTATCATCAACTAAGTCTCTACATTTTTACAAAGAATTTCTCCCTCATTTGTTTCACCACCCATAATGACGTTGTTAAATTTGTGGTCGTTGCAACAATAGGCATGAAAAATATCTTTTTGTTCAAACATTCCCTAGGAACCAACATACGACAGAACCCATAATTTAACTATTATGTGAATACACCTCAGAAAAAAATGCATCTATTATATTTGTCCCTCAACCAATCAATAAGGAAGGAACAAGAAAGAAACAAGGATCTCTTCCACATGCCACAGATAGGAAGTACCTGTAATTTATGCTCCTCCACATTTATTTATGCTCCTACACATATTAATATAAAATAAGGGTATCCTCATACATTACCTGTTATCACCACCACTCCTCCATATTAATTGTAAATGTGTTGAACCTTCACATAATAGATCTAGTTGGGAATTGATATACACAATTGAAGAGAAAATAGAAGAAAATAGAAGCAGGAGAGAGACAATCGAAGAATTCTCATTAATCGTATTTCACACTCAAAGAATGAATAATTTACAATAGATATAGGCTACATGAGTAACTGATGCGCCATATTAGTGATCTAGAGAGATCTAAACACTCACTGACACACATTTGAGTGAACTACCATCTATTCCTAGTTAATTGATCCATGTAATCATCAGTTAACTAAGTCATGACTTCCACTAGTCTAACTAAGTGTAACTGAGTGTAAGTGACTCTAAACTAAAGAGGAACATCCTAATTTGTAGGGGAATATTCTATAGAGAGAATATTCTCATCTAAGTAATAGTTCTCAACATTGGATAGTAAAACTTAGGAAAATAATTATAGGTGAGTGTGTAATATCTCCAACACAACCCTTGAACACTACTAGGGTGTAAATTATAAATGGGTCCCGACAACCAAGGCCATGTTAGGTACCCATTGTACAATGCATATAATAATGAGACACTAAAAAATGAGGAAAGAAGGAAAACCTCATGGGAAACCCCCCCCTCAAATTACAATGCATTAAAAAAAATGAGAAGGAACAAAAAACAGATGCCAAGCAACCATGCCCTTCACTCCAAAAAGACCTCACAATTGTGCAAGTTTGTGCTCGTTGAAGATTTTGTTGAAGATGTAGATGTATGCATGGATATGATGAAGTATATACAATATTGATATGTCCACACATATCCACTTTCTCTTCTTGTAATGAAGAATATCCAAATAAAGTTTGGATGAAATTTTAAAAATCGTGTGGCCGTTTCTGGACAAAATGCTGAAATTTTGTTGATTTTAAAATGATCATAACTTCACTTTCCAAATTCCATTTTGGACGATTTTGTTTTTGAAATTGCATATTTTTTCGAGAGGAATTCAAATATCCAATGTTTTTCTAAAAATATTTCTCAAAAAATATCATAATTGAATCTTATGTGCATGGCTCCCTTTTTGTCCCTCAATATGCATGCATGGTGCATGCATGTTTCTCCTGAGATGCATGCATGGAACATGAAAACGTTTCTGCATTTGAATATTGATATGCATGCAGGATATATTCCGTATGAAATTTAGAAAACAAATCTGAAATGGATTAGACATCATTTGCAATTAATGGAACAATAATTTGCGCATATACTTGTGTAGAAGACTCTTCAGAATAAGAGGCTTGATATTTTGATGGTTTCTCTTCTGGCTCTATATTTTTAATCTCCTACATGAAATCTTCCTTATTCTTAAATATACCCTCCAATATAGTCCATAATTGGGTTGGAGTGGAGTCTTGTGATACATCATATACTTGGTGGAGAATTTCAGGAGAAATAGACAAGAAAATACATCCTATGGCCATATTTTGTCTATTGAGAAAGTCATTTTTATCATCGACATAATAGAATCTACTTCTATTGCCATAGTTATTTGGTACAAGCCTCTACATATGAGTTTAAGAAGA